>CM062808.1:354695263-355189775 GCA_031772625.1 Pinus tabuliformis | reverse complement strand
CCAAATTTCCGCACCCTTGAGATGGATGTGATGTTGGTTTATTTCAGCTAGACCTACCTTTGCGCAGGTCACTTAACCCTTTGTTCCACCTTTCAGTACCTTTGCAAAAGGGTACAATCGGCTTCTGCGTAGCCCTAACCAGGGGTTTAAGTCCTTTTGCGCTGCTAGGGAAGCAAACTGCGATATCTCCCGTCTAGGCTAAGTTTTTTTTCTTATCTTATTAATAGATCTTAGTTAGCTTTGCGTAAACAGATGTTCTTACTTGTGTTCACTTAACCAATACATTTACATACATTCGCACATCATATAAGCATTATAAGTGAAATTCATACCCAATATAACAAAAACATAAACAGGAAATAAAGATGAAGAAATTATGGAATACTTCTCTTTATTGATAATTTCGGATGATTACTGACTCGACCCGCCCTACGCACTCAGCTGCGGACTTCTAGGCCTCTGCACACTCAGTTGTAGAGCATCTACCTATTCTACAACCCAAGACTTAGGCTTCGATCTTTCTTAATTGGTTTATTCTTAACTACTGAGAGCTTAGCTCTATTTATACAATTCCATGGTCCACAGACCATGGGTAGATCTTTTACCACTGACATTACATTTCCAAAATAAGGGCGGACAACCCTATAACTCTTTAACATATACGCGCTCCGCGACCACAAAATCCAGAGTCTTTACATTTGGATTACAAAATTGGACCAAAATATGGTATTTTAGCCCCAAAACTGCCCTTCGGGGATCCTGCGTCCAAGAGGCCCCGAACACAAACAACGTGACTTGCCCTCGAGTCACTCTGCAGGTGCGGAGATCTTCGCGCGAAGACTTCCCAGCTCCGTTTGGATCACCGCAACTTCGGCAGCACACTGTGCGACCCCTTGCTGGACTTCTTCCACGCACTGCTTGGTGACTGCTGCTGAACTGTTGCCCTGAATCTTCTACTGGGCTGCATGTAATTGCATGAGCTTTCCTTCAATGGAGGTTGTGATCGCATAAGCCTCATCTATCCATGGCTGTAGGCACGCTTTTAAAGCCGCTTGTTTGTGCCGAGCGGCATCCACCTGTTCGTTGGGCGCCTTTGCCTCCTACATCCGTGCTAGCCTCTGTGTAAGGTAAACTGTCTGCGCGGTCCCTTTGACCTCGTCATACCGTTCTTGTAGCTCATGCACCTTTGTCTCTAGGCGCTCTACATTCGAGTCGTCTTGCAGGGTGGTTAGGACCTCGAATGACTGTTCAAAATGCTGCATGTAGTATGCCATTGCACTGTCAACCGCCGCTATTGCTGTTATAACAATGGTGGTATGTTGTTCCCTGACTTCTGACGGAGTTGAAGTTTGAGTGCGCAACTGATTTTATGTGATCTGTAGGTTCAGATCCAACTAAAACCAGGCCATCTCTGCTTGAGCATTGTGCACCCTGTGGCCAACTTGCAGACGCGTGCCTCTACTGGTTCTTCTGCCTAAATATCCAACTCCGAGACCATTCGGCAGGCTTCCTCCACTACCTACATTATTTGCTTATTCTGCTCCACTGCCTCGTTGCACTGTAGGCCTAACTGCTCGATGTTGATGTGTTGCTCACTCATCACCTGTAGAGCGCGACTCTCCCGAATCCGAAGTTCCACGATGACTCCATCCTGCAAGAGGTAGAGAGTGTCTCTCGAAGGAGTGAGACCATATTTAATCCTACCCCTTTTAGGTTGCTGACCGTGGGCTTGTTGGCCTCATTCTCTCTAGTAAGTGCTCCATCTGGTAGCACTTTCGTGTTGGTCACCCTTGTGCACAACATCTCCTCAGCAGCTGAAGTGCCGATCGCGAGGTTGGTGGGCATTGTGCCAGCCTGTGGAGTGCGAACCTGCAACTCTTGCAGCTTTGTCCTGAGAGCCCCCAATACCAACTGTTGCTGCTCTTCGAACTGTTGGAGGGCCTCGACAGTGACATCCCTCACCAGTTCTATGATATCATGCAAATGCCCCTTAGTGAGGGTGATTGGGTTGAAGGATGTCTTTGATGCCTTTGCTTTCTTTTGTGGCACTGCCTGCTCTGGCGGTCGCGAATGCTTGAGTTGGGTGGACATCATCTGCGGGTCCGCACCACCTTGTTCTGTCTCTATTTCTACCTTAGTCCTTGGCGAAGGTGACTTCTATCCTTCGCACTCTTCTCCTCCTATTTTCTGTTGTTTTGCCAATTTCGCGGTGTCACGCGCTGCCTAGGCCTTAGCTTCTTCTTCCTCCTTTCTGCGCTTCTCAGCCAGCTGCACCATTTGGAGCTTTGTTTCCTCCTCCTTACGTTGTGATGCAGACTTGTCCATTTCCACCGCGGAGCCTGCTAGAGTGCGTCACTCCGGCGGCCAAGACTCGAGGACTGCAAAAATAACATCATCACTCACCAGATATGGTAGGTTATGCCATGTCTTCGTAGGGTCCTTTCACGCCCTGATAAAGACATGGTGGAAATCCGCTTTGAACTCTGCAAAGATTTGCAAACTGGTGTGTATTGTGGGCGACGACCGTGGCTTGCGATTGATCCCCATTTGGATACTTATCATATTATAAACCAAATGCTTTCATTATGCTTAAGGATTCATTCATTTTTTCAAGTGAAAATGAAGAGATTTTATGTTAATTTTATGAGCAATTTAACATAAACCATAAATTAAACAACAACATAAAAATGTACAGAACATCATCAAAACACATTACAATAAGCACATGATAAAGGAGTTCACCCCTCCTAGGCTACGTATCCTTAGTCTAGCTTCCAATGGCTTGAGCTTCTCTATTATGCTCAAAAGTGTAAAGAATTGTGTTTGAAATGCTCAAACACTTCTGAAACATGCTCCAATCAGTCTAGAATACTAAAAATGGCTATCTAGCTTCATTTTGCAACCAATGTGGTGGAAAACTAAAGAAGTTATGACTTCTCCTAGTTCTCCCACTATTTGTTCCACAAATTGCTCCACATTCGACAAGAACTCACATTTTCGCTCAAAAATCGGCTAACGGAACGAGAATTTTGCCGCACAGCGGGCCATAATCGTCGGCACCAACTTTCTTATCGCAAATTGAAATTGGCGGATTTCTACAGTCTTATGGACTATGAACCAAGCGATGATATGCGATTGGGATTCAGCAGATCCGTCAGGACATTAAATTGGAACTGGTAATCTTCACGCATCCCAGAACTTATTGCATTTCGCCATTGGTGGAGAACCAATGATAATCATAAAGCGGGACTCTGCACCATGTCCTGATTTGTGGTTGTGATATCGCATTGTAACTTGGGTATGTTGGGGGCCAATTATCTTCAATGCTTCCCTTCGCTGATGTGGAATTACGATTGCATCGCAACTCGATACCAATCGGGGGTTGATTCTGTAAACCTCCCTGCCTACCTTATCACGTCGCAACCCTTCCCTACTGGGGGGCCGATTTTTAACGGTGACCTACCTGCGATTGTGATTTGCAACATGTGGGCGCCAATGGTAGCTTTCCACTTGGCACCTCCTCATTCTTTGAAGGACTTGGCCACATCATCCAATCGTCCCATGTAAGCAAGTCAAATATGAGCTTTGACTTGATCTAATTTCTACATACGAGCTCATATTTTGAGTGTCGTTCACACCTTTGGAATAAGAATGATGAGCTCTTCGATCTGAAGCTAAGTTTAACAAAATTATGACACTTTGATTTTTTAGCATAATTTTGAGCACCAGATCACTCCTCCCCACTGGAAGCCTTTTGGACCTCGAAAGGATCACTTTTAATTGTTCAAAGGTGAGAGTAAAATTCCCTCAACTTTCTAACCTGTTGGCTTGAGGGGGCTGACCCAGGTTCAACGTTAGTTAGTGAAACAAATCCCTACACTACTGGCCATTTCAGCATCAGCCGTGGAGCGCAGACTAAAGTCTCACCTGAAGTAGTATGGGGGGATGATGGAACCAAGTTTCCACCGCGGAGCCTTCTGGAGTGCGTCACTCCGACATCCAAGACTCGAGGATTGCAAAAATAACATCATTAGTCGCCAGATATGGTAGGTTATGCCATGTCTTCGTAAGGTCCTTTCGCACCCTGATAAAGACATAGTGGAAATCTGCTTTAAACTCTGCAAAGATTTGCAAACGGCGTATACTGTGGGCGACAACCGTGGCTTGCAATTGATCCGCATTTGGATACTCATCATATTATAAACAAAATGCTTTCATTATGCTTAAGGATTCATCAATTTTTGCAAGTGAAAATGAAGAGTTTTTATGTCAATTTTATGAGCAATTTAACATAAACCAGAAATTGAACAACAACATAAAGATGTACAGAAAATCATCAAAACACATTACAACAAGCACATGATAAAGGAGTTCACCCTCTTGGGCTACGTCTCCTTGGTCCAGATTCCAATGGCTTGGGCCTCTCTATTATGCTCAAAAGTGTAAAAAATTGTGTTTCCAATGCTCAAATGCTTCTAAAGCATGCTCCAATCAGTTTAGAATACTAAAAAATGGCTATCTAGCCTCATTTTGCAACCAATTTGGTGGAAAACTAAAGAATTTATGACTTCTCCTAGTTCTCCCACTATTCATTCCACAAATTGCTCCACATCCAACAAGAACCCACATTTTTGCTCCAAAAATACGCTAACCGAACGAGAATTTTGTTGTGCAGCGGGCCATAATCGTCGGCACCAACTGTCTTATCGCAAATCAAAATTGGTGGAGTTCTAAGGTCTTATGAACTATGAACCAAGTGATGATATGCGATTGCAATTCGGCAGACCCGTAAGGATATTAAACAGGAACAGGTAATCCTCTTGCGTCTGGGAACTTATCGCATTTTGCCATTGGCGGAGAAGCAATGACAATCATAAAGCGGGACTCTGCACCATGTCCCGATTTGTGATTTTGATATTGCATTACAACCCGAGTATGCTAGGGGCCAATTATCTTCAATGCTTCCCTTTGCTGATGTGGAATTGTGAATGCATCGCAACGCGATACCTGCCGGGGGTCAATTCTGTAAACCTCCCTGCCTGCCTTATCACATCACAACCCTTCCTGCTCGAGGGCCGATTTTTAACACCGACCTACTTGCAATTGTGATTTGCAACATGCGGGGGCCAATGGTATCTTTCCACTTGGTGCCTCCTCATTCTCTGAAGGACTTGGCCACATCATCCAATCGTCCCATGTAAGCTAGTCAAATATGAACTTTGACTTGATCTAACTTCTACATACGAGCTCATATTTGAGTGTCGTTCGCACCTTTGGAATAAGAATGATGAGCTCTTTGATCTGAAGCTAAGTTTAACAAAATTCGGACACTTTGATTTTTTAGCATAATTTTGAGCACCATATCACTCCTCCCCACTTAAAGCGTTTTGGACCCCAAAAGGATCACTTTTAATTGTTCAGCAGGTGAGAGTACAGTTCCCTCACCTTTCCAACCTACTGGCTTGAGGGGGCCAGAACCAGGTTCAACATTAGTTAGCCAAACAATTCCCTACAATACTAGCCCTTTCGGCACCAGCCCACGGAGCGCGAACTGAAGTCTCACCTAAAGCAATATGGGGGGATGCTAGAACCAAATTTCCACACCCTTGAGATGGATGTGATGTTGGTTTATTTAAGCTAGACCTACCTTTGTGCAGGTCACTTAACCCTCTGTTCCACCTTTCAATACCTTTGCGAAAGAGTACAATCGACTTCCGCGTGGCCCTAACCAGGGGCTGAAGTACTTTTGCGCTGCTAGGGAAGCGAACTGCTATATCTCTCAACTAGGCTAATTTTTTTCTTATCTTATTAACAGGTCTTAGTTAGCTTTGTGTAAACAGATGTTCTTACTTGCATTCACTTAACCAATACATTTACATACATTCACGCATCATATAAGCATTATAGGTGGAATTCATACCCAATATAACAAACGCATAAACAGGAAATAAAGACGAAGAAGTTATGGAATACTTCTCTTTATTGATAATTCCGGATGATTACAGACTCAACACACCTGTGCACTCAGCTGCAGGGGTCCGCACACTCAGCTGTGGACTTCTAGGCCTCTGCACACTCAGCTGCAGAGCCTCTACCTATGCTACACCCCAAGACTTAGGCTTCTACTTCAGAGCTATCTCTCATACATGTTCGATCTTTCTTAATTGATTGATTCTTAACTACTTAGAGCTTAGCTCTATTTATACAATCCCATGGTCCGTGGACCATGGGTAGATCTTTTACAACTGACATTACATTTCCAAAATAAGGGCAAACAACCCTATGACTCTTTAACATATATGCACTCCGTGACCACAAAATGTGGAGTCTTTACATTTGGATTACAAATTTGGACCAAAATATGGTATTTTAGCCCCAAAACTGCCCTTGGGGGATCCTCGTCCAATAGGCCCCTAACACAAACAACGTGACTTTCCCTCGAGTCTCTCTGTAGATGCAAAGATCTTTGCGCGAAGACTTCCCAGCTCTGTTTGGATCACCGCAACTTCGGCAGCACACTGTGCGACCCCTTGTTGGACTTCTTCCATGCGCTACTTGGTGACTACTGCTGAACTGTTGCCCTGAATCTTCTGCTAGGTTGCACACAATTGCGTGAGCTTTCCTTCAATGGAGGCTGTGATCGCATAAGCCTCATCTATCCATGGTTGTAGGCACGCTTTTAAAGCCGCTTCTTTGTGTCGAGCGGCATCCACCTGTTCCTTGAGCGCCTTTGCCTCCTACATCCATGCGAGCCTCTGTGTAAGGTAAACCGTCTGCACGGTCCCTTTGACCTCGTCATACCTTTCTTGTAGCTCGTGCACCTTTGTCTCCAGGTGCTCTACATTTGGGTCCTCCTGCAGGGTGGTTAGGACCTCGAATGACTGTTCAAAAAGCTGCATGTAGTATGCCACTGCACTGTCAACCGCCACTATTGCTGTTATAACAACAGTGGTACGCTGTTCCCTAACTTCCGACGGAGTTGAAGGCTGTGTGCACAATTGCAATTCTACAGTCTATAGGTTCAGATCCAACTAAAACCAGGCCAACTCGCAGACGCGCGCCTCTACTGGTTCTTCTGCCTGAATATCCAACTCCAGGACCGTTCGGCAGACTTCCTCCACTACATACAGTATTTGCTTATTCTGCTCCACTGCCTCGTTGCGCTTCAGGCCTAACTGCTCGATGTTGATGTGCTACTCACTCATCACCTGTAGAGCGTGACTTTCCCAAACCCAAAGTTCCACGGTGACTTCATCCTGCAAGAGGTAGAGTGTGCCTCAAGGGAGCGCGACCATATTTAATCCTACCCCTTTCAGGTTGATGATTGTGGGCCTGTTGGCCTCATTCTCTATAGTAAGTGCTCCATTTGGTAGCACTTTTGTGTTGGTCACCCTTGTGCGCAACATCTCCTCGGCAGTTGAAGTGCCGATCGCGAGGCTAGTGGGCATTGTGCCAGCCTGTGGAGTGCGAACCTGCAACTCTTGCAGCTCTGTCCGGAGAGACCCAATACCAACTGTTGCTGCTCTTCGAACTGTTGGAGGGCCTCGGCAGTGACATCCCTCATCGGTTCTCCGATATCATGCAAATCCCCCTCAGTGAGGGTGATTGGGTTGAAGGATGTCTTTGATGCCTTGGTTTTCTTTTGTGGCATTGCCTGCTCTAGCGGTCGTGGACGCTTGAGTTGGGTGGACGTCATCTGCGGGTCCGCACCACCTTGTTCTGTCTTTGTTTCTACCTTAGTCCCGGGCGAAAGTGACTTCTGTCCTTCACACTCTTCTCCCTCCTATTTTCTATTATTCCACCAATTTTGCGATGTCGCGCGCTACCTGGGCCTTAGCCTCTTCTTCCTCCTTTCTGTGCTTCTCAGCCAGCTGCACCATTTGGAGCTTTGTTTCCTCCTCCTTACGCTACAATGCAGACTTGGCCATTTCCATCGCGGAGCTTGCTGGAGTGCGTCACTTCGACAACCAAGACTCGAGGACTACAAAAATAACATCATCAGTCGCCAGATATGGTAGGTTATGCCATGTCTTCGTAGGGTCCTTTCACGCTCTGATAAAGACATGGTGGAAATCCGCTTTGAACTCTGCAAATATTTGCAAACTGGTGTATACTGTGGGTGACAACCGTGGCTTGCGATTGATCCCCATTTGGATACTCATCATATTATAAACAAAATGATTTCATTATGCTTAAGGATTCATTCATTTTTTCAAGTGAAAATGAAGAGATTTTATGTTAATTTTATGAGCAATTTAACATAAACCAGAAATTAAACAACAACATAACATGTACAAAACATCATCAAAACACATTACAATAAGCACATGATAAAGAAGTTCACCCCTCCTAGGCTACGTCTCCTTGGTGCAGCTTCCAATGGCTTGGGCCTCTCTATTATGCTCAAAAGTGTAAAGAATTGTGTTTGCAATGCTCAAATGCTTCTGAAACATGGTCCAATCAGTCCAGAATATTAAAAATGGCTATCTAGCCTCATTTTGCAACCAATGTGGTGGAAAACTAAAGAAGTTATGACTTCTCCTAGTTCTCCCACTATTCGTTCCACAAATTGCTCCACATCTGACAAGAACCCACATTTTTGCTCCAAAAATCAGCTAACCGAATGAGAATTTTGCCGCACAGTGGGCCATAATCATTGGCACCAACTTTCTTATCGCAAATCGAAATTGGTGGAGTTCTACGGTCTTATGGACTATGAACCAAGCGATGATATGCGATTGCGATTCAGCAAATCCGTTAGGAGTGTTATGCTCCTATACCAATAGGTGTCATATTTCATGATTGACTTGATTAGCTATGCAATATGTTCATACCTTTCCTTGTTGCAAAGGTTTTCCATATTTCAAAAAATCAAAAAATTTAAAAAATGTAAAGAGGTTATACCCTAAAAGAAAAATCAAAGGGTAAAAAAATAATAAATGGTCAAAAGAAAAAATGAAAAGAAATGAACCCCAAATAAAAAGGACCATGAAAGTGTGCAAGTCCAAATGCCACTACTATTTCATTTTTCTGCAAATAAAGCATCATGTACAGCTTGTTGAACTTTTTGCCACAATTGATGAATGGCCAAATAGCTTAATCTTGACCAGTTCATGTTTGAATTTCCTGTTTTAGAGATAGAGAATAAAAATCTGTCCAAACTGTTTAAACTTGGCAGATAAGTAAATAGGTAGAGAAGCAAAGGAGCTCAACTGTTTAATCTGAACCCTTGGAAGAAATAAGGGCAGACTTAGATAGGCTTATCATGCAAAGAAAAGAAAAATTGAAAGGGTTTTGCTAGTCCAAGTGCACCCAAAGAAAAAGAAGAAAAAATGATAGGTATAGTAGGCTGGGTAGGTAGGTTTTTTTGGCGTTGTAGAAGCATACTTGTGGTTGATTTTTGTCTCTCAAGTTGTTCATCTTACTGTTATCACAAGTACCATGGCAGATGTTTGGATATAGCTCAAGCAAAGCGTGACTAACTCCCCTTCATCCCTTTCCCAAATCATTTACTAAATTCCCCAGAGATATTAAGATCTGCTTAAATATCCTTAAAGTCACTCATTACTTTTTGCATATGAATTACCTAAGTGAAAACCCCATTTTACTTAGGAAATATGTACAAATATCACAAATAAACTAATTTTGCCCCTTTAGCCTAAGTTTTTTAAATATTGTGACTTGACGCTTTCTGATTCATTTTTTCATATTAACTTTAACTTTATTATTTAAATCCGCCCCATTACCCTTTCCCTTATTTATATTTTATAAAAATCCCCAATTATTAATATTTCCCGTCCCTTGGTTATATAACCATATTCACTGTTTTAAAGGGATTAATAGTTCATCAGGAGCTTATTAATAACCTCCGCGCACATAACCTCGGGATTAATTAACCTTTGGTTAATTAATAACCTAACTTCAACCCCGATAACCAATGAAAATCACCCTGGTACTATTACAAACCATTGTTTAATACATTGCCCCTTGTTGTTTAAGCCTCTGCCACCTCCAACGAGTGCCCACCGTCCGATCGGCGCCCTCCCATCGGACGACCGATATGCATTTTGCTAGCCCTCCATCCGCCGAACTTTACCGCCCCGGGGAATTGGTGGTATTGTTGCCCGTACCAGGACACGCTTCAACCACTCAGCTTGTTCGCTGCCCCCCCCCCCCCCGGGGTCCAAAACCACCCTAGCTCATAAGCGGTGCGGGGTAAACCACTTACCACCTCCTGCTGATCCGTCGCTGACGTCATCCTGCCACATCATCCTCGCTGACGTCACCTGCTATGTCACCATCCATACTTCCACGTCACCCGTCCCGTACCCCCTAATGTCATGCTGACATCATCCTCTCAATAAATGCCAAAAAATACCCGCCAAATCGAATTTCGTTAAAAAATGACGAAATATCATTTTCGCTATAGTTCTCTTTGTTGAAAGCTCCCATGCAAAATAATGACTGGAGCCACTGTACCAGCTTTTTCAACCGCCACCCGGCCGAAGAGACCTGCAAATACACAGTTTTACCTCCGTAATCCAGGTAATTATCTGTTTTTGCCCTGCAAACCTGCAATTTCGCTTTTCCACTGAAAATTCTACCTGAGAAAGCCAAATTCGAGTTGAAAACAATTGTTTAGTCCATAAAAGACTCCTAAACCTGTTGTTTAGTCCAATTCTCCACAGAAAGGCCAAATTCCAGTTTGAATACATAAGAACCAAACATGGAAGCCCCTGCAGCTCTGAACGTCGCACCCATCAATGCTCCCCACAAAGACTTAGATTATCTGCCTCTTGCAAACAAAAATTTTCAAATAAAGGACTTAACCACTGATTATAATCATCTTCAGGCCTTCTGTCAAATTAGAGACAATTATCTAAGCAACTCTGATATTTTTGGACTATGGGAATCAAACCTTCCCAAATACTTCCTTCCCTCAGTCCATGTTTTCCCAGACATCATTCACCAATGCTGTGCCAACTATGACCCTGTCCATAGAGCAGTTATGTCACCTTCCCAGACTGTCCTTTTTTCTATAACTGTTGAATCCATCAATGAGATGATACATTTCCATTCCACTGAGCCCCTTGCTCGTCTTTTCACGGGTTTTTTTACTTGAACAAGCGTCTCAATTACCTAAGTCAGAGATAACCTGCATTATTCAGATGTTCATGATACCAACGCACCAACCTAAAGGCCCTCCTCCTTATCTGCGCGCCTTTTTCACTGAGACTGGAAAACTCATTCTTGACATGATATCCTTGATCTTGGGATTTAGGTCCAGTGAATATGTGGATGACCCTGGTTCTATTATCAATCTTTACTCCAGGACAACCCCCTGCTGTCAAGTATGACTATGCCACTATTATTGCCAACAAAATCCATGATCAATTTATAAATTTGGATAGAGAAGGAGTCTTCAAATACACATCTTTTATATACCATCTGTTGTTATATTATCAGCCAGACAACTTTCCATTTACCATCAGGAAATTAGACTCAAAAGGAAATCGGAGGTCTGTGATCTTTTGGAGCTCAGTCTTCCATGATACCTATGAATCCCCTTATACTTATAGTGAATTCATTGACTTATTTGTACACCCAGCCTCCACTCTGTTGATAGGAGCTCCTCCTCCTAGGATCACTGGTGATATGAAAAAAAGATTCTGCAACTTTCTAAACAGTACAGGATATGTGACTGGTACCTATACCAAAATTACACAGAGATCAGAAATTAGAATGTATGGGTGTGAACTTTTCCCTTTTAAGTTGCCTAAATATGTGCCCATAAGGTTATTTGCATTAGAATATTTTAGGTAGATCATCAATGTAGACTTAACCCACTTTTGTAATGTAAAGAAGAAGGCTCAGCTGAGAATCAAAAACTAGTTAGGCCTTTATGTTATCCATTTTAGGGATGCGTGGAAAGATTCTGAAAAGATCTTAGAAGACCACCTTAGATTGAAGAAGAGTTTTCAGTGGGTGCCATATGACCCATGTAGTTTCATAAGTGACAGAAGGGTAAGGTACATGCTATCAGTGTATGTACATCATAGGATCCAAGAAATTGAACAGTATGCAAATCATGAAGAATGGGTAGAAGGGGCATTAATAGAAGAGATTAATGAGCAAGAAAAGATGGAAAAGGCTATGAAAGATCTTGAAAAAACCCTTGACCTGGACTCTTTTGGACAGGTATCTTTCAAGCTACCTCAACAATCAAGAGTTGGAACATCCTCTGCTGGAACTTCTCATCAGCCTACATAGAAAACCAGCACATCAGTCACAAGGACTTCAAAGGGTAAAGAGGTAGAAATTACAGAGCAGCCAATAATGACTGATCAGCCAGGGGCGTCCAAAGAACAGGGTCAAGTACAAATTCCTCCAACCCAAACTAAAGTAGCATAAATCCCAACATTGCAGACTCCTCTAAATGAGGAAAGAAGCAAGAATAGAGATAGAGAAGAGGCCACACCTATCAGTGGACCTGCTGAACAACCAGGAGCAAAGAGACAAAGACTGAATCCTCTGTCAGAAGAGGAAATTATTGAAGAAATGACAGACAATCTAAAAGGTGAGAGGGTAGTCAGCCAGCAGACTTCCCTAGTGATAGAAACATCAACTAGCTCCCATAGGCAGGAGCTAGAAAGGCAACACAGTGTAGAGGTGTCATCCACCAAGCCATAGAGAAAACATGCCTCAGACATTAAGAAAAATTTCACAGAGATAAAGGCCAGGAATGATCCCGTGAGAATTGAAATCTATAATCAGTACTTGAAAATGGTCCCCTCAACTTAGCAAAGATTGATGTCTACCTTGACATTAAAGAAGGCAAAATGTTAATGAGTTATTTTAAGCCAAAGGTACAGCAACCCTAGTCAGCAACAGATTACATCATAACAAACTTGGAGGTCCTAGCCAAAGATATTCATCCACTGGACCAAATTGAACTTCACAAACAGACTGGGGAAATGATTTATTCCACACGAACTGACAAAGCAATGTTGGCCCACCAGTTAAAAAGTTCCTTAGACAACACAACAACTCAGTTACATTGGGAGAAAGCTTCTTATATGGCCAAGGATAACAGAATCAAATCCTTAGAAGAGATTATCATGGAACTGGGACATGACCCCAAAGATGTTAAAGGCATAAAGGCACTAATCAAGAAGAAGGAAGAGGACATTGCTGCCCTGAGGAAGCAGCTGAAGCTACCTCCTTCAAGGCACCCTCAGACTACATAAATCATAGAGCAGAAATCAGAGGAAGACATGATGGACCTGCTCATGGAACTCAATGAAATATTAGCTGATACAGAGTAGGCACTCGAAAAATCATTAAAAGAGAAGTAGGGAGAGTGGACCTCCTAGCCACTTGAGATAATCCCTACAGTCACAACTGCAGTCTCCTCAACAATTGGATCAACATTGGCCCCAAATGTCCCAACAGCCACAACAAAAGTAATTACAAGTACAGAAACAACAGCAACAGCACCAGGCAGCAGTACTAATATGAGCACAGAAGAATTGATAAAGGCCATGGAAGAATTGAGACTCCAAGTGTCAGAGTTGAAACAAGTAAAGGAAAAATTGGCAAAAGTAGAAAAGAGTTATGATAAATCTAAAATAAGTGTGGCAGAGAAAATAATAGAGGTTAAAGCATTAGAGAATAAAGTGAGAACATTAGAGAAGGATCTCACTATGGATAAGCCTCTGGCAGAAATCAAAGGAATTCTTTGGACCAACATCAATCAATCCATAAATAATGTTTGGCCATCTATCCAAACTATTTATGAGCATATTGACTTAGTAAATGCAGCACATGGAGAAATTCAAAAATCAAGAGCTTTATTAGGACAAATGCCTGATCAAGCCAACTGGCTCATACATTTTTTGAATAACAGAAATAGGGAACAACTGGAACAACTTGGCATCCCAGACAAGACAGGCACCATTTTGGAAATCAAAAGAGTTCTAACCAAGAGAACTTTAATGCAGAATTTGGAAAGAAGATGCCACGATATGCAAGTTGAAATTAATTCTTTTATGGAAAGGTTTACAGTTTTGCAAGATAAAGGGCTACCAAGTCTTATAGGAAATAATGACCGGCTTATGAAACACATAGATTATATACATAAATTGAACAAATGTGCTGCTGATCAAGTTAGTTCGTCAACAAGTGCTTCAGGAGTAAAAGCACTCCCCACAGGCCAAGTTCTCTACAATAGCTTGGAGAACTTATTTTATATTGAGCATGAGGTAAAACATCTGTTTCAGCTCCAGCCTATTGTTTTTAGATATACAGAGATTGATGAAACTCTAAGGAAACTTCATAAGCTTAAATTTCCAGAGCAACAATGGTGGGAAGACATGTTGGGGATTTTGTAAATTTCTCTTAGGTAAAACGTAGATTTCGGGCTGTTTTTCCGTGATAAGATTAACATAGATAAATGAGGCTCAAGTGGGTCGAAGTGTATCTAATCAGGGTCCAAGAAACATCTGACAAAGACGGAGTAGCCATCACAAAGTATCCATGGAAGACAGCTGTAAATTGACTCGTAGAACCTACCTCCAGTACATCCGATAAAGATGGAACAGCCAGCACAACATCAGTTTATCTTTTCCTTATTTTCGAGACTGTTTGTCTCTATCTTTTGTAAAAAAAAGGGATTAGTCATCATTAGATATTATCTCCATCAGATATTTTGTAAAGATATTTTGTATAAATACCCCCCCAAACGAAGTATTTGGGGTTGGTGGGCATTCCTAGATTTTGCTGTAATACTGAAACTTTGGAATAAAGAAGCCGTTGGAACCATCTATTGTCTGGCCTACTGGATGAGGAATTGATGCAGAAGACTTGTCACAGAATTCTTGAATCAAACTCTGGATCAATAAGTCCCCTATATCTCATGTTTTACAGTTTTCTTGTTTGCTATATCATCTGTGTTTCATAATTTGAATGGTAAAGAAAAAGATTAATTCAGAATTTGCTTAAACTGCACTCTGTCTTCAGTCTTTATTATTCTCTGTGTTTTCTTCAGAATTAATATAAGCAGTGAATTCTTAATTGCTCCTGCTTCATGATTATTGCATATTGATTATTTGCTAAGGAATTCTTAATTTCTCCTTACCAGTAATCATCCATTTTCTATCTTTCAATATGTTGAAGGATTCTTAACTGCCCTTCATCCATTGAGTCCATTCCATCTGATTCCAACCTATATTCATTCCATGTTTGGCTACCTTGTTATGTGATACCATCCTCCGTTAAGAAACCAAATCCGGAAAGCCATCCTCTTTGTCTTTGACTCCATCATGACCAATGGACTGAAATATTCAGTTTGCCTCACTATTCTACTGAACCTCACCATCCAAACACAAAACAAAACCCTTGAACTTCATAACTAGACTAACAAATTTCAAACAAAGCTAAATCATAAAGAGAGAGCCCTCTCTGGATACAGATTGGCTAGAATTTGTATCTAAAAGATTGGTCTATGGTTACCTAGGCCATATTCCCTTTCTTACAACTTTGGGGAACAACCTGAGTGATAACAAGGACATTAAACTGGAACTGGTAATCTTCTCGCATCCCAGAACTTATCGCATTTCGCCATTGGTGGAGAACCAACGATAATCATAAAGTGGGACTCTGCACCATGTCTCAATTTGTGGTTGTGATATCACATTGCAACCTGGGTATGCTGGGGGCCGATTATCTTCAATGCTTCCCTTCGCTAATGTGGAATTGCGATTGCATCGCAACCCGATACCTACCGGGGGTCAATTATGTAAACCTCCCTACCTGCCTTATCACATCGCAACGATTCCTTGCTCGGGGGCCGATTTTTAACGCCGACCTACCTGCGATTGTGATTTGCAACATGTGGGGGCCAATGGTAGCTTTTCACTTGGTGCCTCCTCATTCTTTGAAGGACTTGGCCACATCATCCAATCGTCCCATGTAAGCAAGTCAAATATGAACTTTGACTTGATCTAACTTCTACATATGAGCTCAGATTTGAGTGTCGTTCACACCGTTGGAATAAGAATGATGAGCTCTTCGATCTGAAGCTAAGTTTAACAAAATTCTGACACTTTGATTTTTTAGCATAATTTTGAGCACCAGATCACTCCTCCCCATTGGAAGCCTTTTGGACCCCAAAAGGATCACTTTTAATTGGTCAGAGGTGAGAGTACAATTCCCTCAACTTTCCAACCTGTTGGCTTGAGGGGGCCTGACCTAGGTTCAACGTTATTTAGTGAACAAATCCCTACACCACTGGTCCTTTCGGCATCGGCTGTGGAGCACAGACTGAAGACTCACTCGAAGTAGTATGGGGGGATGATGGAACCAAGTTTCCGCACCCTTGAGATGGATGTGATGTTGGTTTATTTCAGCTAGACCTGCCTTCGTGCAGGTCGCTTAACCCTCTATTCCACCCTTCAGTACCTTCACGAAAGAGTACAATCGGCTTCTGCGCAGCCCTAACCAAGGGTTAAAGTCCTTTCACGCTGCTAGGGTTGCAAACTGCGATATCTCCCAACTAGGCTAAGTTTCTTTCTTATCTTATTAACAAATCTTAGATAGCTTCGTATAAACAATTTTTCTTACTTGCATTCACTTAACCAATACATTTACATACATTCGCTTATCTTATAAGCATTATAAGTGATATTCATACCCAATATAACAGATGCATAAACAGGAAATAAAGACGCATAAATTATGGAATACTTCTCTTTATTGATAATTTCGGATGATTACATACTCGACCTGCGTTGCACACTTAGCTACAAGGGTCTGCACACTCAGCTGTAGACTTCTAGGCCTCTGCGCACAGAGCTGCAAAGCCTTTACCTACGCTACAACCCGAGACTCAGGCTTCTACTTCAGAGCTATCTCTCATACATGTTCGATCATTCTTAATTGATTTATTCTTAACTACTTAGAGCTTAGCTCTATTTATAAAATCCCATGGTCCGCAAACCATGGGTAGATATTTTACAACCGACATTACATTTCCAAAATAAGGGCGGACAACCCTATGACTCTTTAACATCTACGCGCTCCGCGACCACAAAATGCGGAGTCTTTACATTTGGATTACAAAATTGGACCAAAATATGGGCTTGTAGCCCAAAACTACCCTTGGGGGATCCCGCCCTCAATGCAAATAACGTGACTCGCCCTCGAGTCACTCTACAAGTGCAGAGATCTTGGCGCGAAGACCTCCCAGCTCCGTTTGGATCACCACAACTTCAGCAGCACACTGTGCAGCTACCTGTTGGACTTCTTCCACGCGCAGCTCAGTGACTGCTGCTAAACTATTACCCTGAATCTTCTACTGAGCTGCATGCAATTGCACGAGCTTTCCTTCAATGGAGGCTGTGATCGCATAAGCCTCATCTATCCATGGCTGTATGCTCGCTTTTAAGACTACTTTTTTATGTCGAGTGGAATCCACTTGTTCCTTGAGCGTCTTTTCCTCCTGCATCTGTGCAAGCCTCTGTGTAAGGTAAACTGTCTGCATGGTTCCTTTGACCTCATCATACCTCTGTTGTAGCTAGTGCGCCTCTGTCTCTAGGCGCTCTACATTCAGGTCCTCCTGTAGGGTGGTTAGGACCTCGAATGACTGTTCAAAAAGCTACATGTACTCTGCCACTACATTGTCAACCGCCGCTATTGCTATTGTAACAGCAGTGGTACATTGTTCCCAGACTTCCGACGGATATGAAGGCTGAGTCCACAACTGCAATTTTGCGATCTGTAGGTTCAGCTCCAATTAAACCCGGGCCATCTCTGCTCGAGCGTCATGCACCCGTGTGGCCAACTTGCAGACGCGCGCCTCTACTGGTTCTTCTACTTGAATGTCTAACTCCGAGACCATTCGACGGGCTTCCTCCACAACCTGCATTATTTGCTTATTCTACTCCACTACCTCGTTGTGCTGCAGGCCCAACTGCTTGATGTTGATGCGCTGCTCACTCATCACCTACAGAGCGCGACTCTCCTGGGCCCGAAGTTCCACGGTGACTCCATCCTGTAAGTGGTAGAGTGTTTCTCGAGGGAGTGCGGCCATATTTAATCCTACCCCTTTCAGGCTGCTAACCGTGGGCCTGTCAGCCTCATTATCTGTAGTAAGTTCTCCATCTTGTAGCTCTATTGTGTTGGTCACCCTTGTGCGCAACATCTCCTCGACAACTGAATTACCGATCGCGAGGTTGGTGGACACTGTGCCAGCTTGTGGAGTGTGAACCTCCAACTCTTGCAGCTTTTTCCAGAGAGCCCCCAATACTAACTGTTGCTGCTCTTCGATCTGTTGGAGGGCCTTTGCGGTGACATCCCCCACCGTTTCTCCAATATCATGCAAATCTTGCTTAGTGAGGGTGATTGCATCGAAGGATGTATTTAATGGCTTGGTTTTATTTCATGGCACTACGTGCTCTCACTGTTGCGGACACTTGAGTTAGGTGGACGTCGTCTGCAGATCCATGCCACCTTGTTCTGTCTCTGTTTCTGCCTCAGTCCCAAGCGAAGGTGACTTCTATCCTTTGCACTCTTCTCCTTCTGTTTTCTGTTGTTTCGCCAATTTCACGGCGTCGCGCATTGCCTGGGCCTTAGCCTCTACTTCCTCCTTTCTACGCTTCTCAAGTAGTTGCGCCATTCAGAGCTTTGTTTCCTCCTTACGCTGCATGATAGACTTGTCCGTTTCCATCGTGGAGCTTGCTAGAATGCGTCACTCCGACGACCAAGACTAGAGGATTGCAAAAATAACATCATCAGTTGCCATATATGGTAGTTTATGCCATGTCTTCGTAGGGTCCTTTTGTGCCTTGATAAAGACATGGTGGAAATCTGCTTTGAACTCTGCAAAGCTTTGTAAACTGGTGTATACTGTGGGCAACAACCATGGTTTGCGATTGATCCCCATCCAGATACTCATCTCCATCAAGATCCAAAAGATCTTACTTTCTTTTATGCGTTGCACGTCCTTGGTCATCCGCAACAAAGCATACTTCACTGTCTCTAGAAGGTTCGATGCGACCGAAGGGAATTGGTTGTCTTCTGGCAGCTCCCATGCCACCAATACGATCGAGATTAGGAGCCATGCGTAGTGAAATGTTTTGCCCTGCTCCTGTGCCTCGCGACAGTTCGCAAGGAACTTGCTGCATAGATAATTCGCCGAGTTGAACTGGACGCCTTCAACGCATTGGGCCGCTAGTGCAATCACAGGCGAGGCACCTCATCCACGTGGCACTTCCGCATCACCTTCTCTGCTAGTATTTGCGTCGCTACCTTGACTGCAGGGTTGTTAATACTGGAGATGGCATATCCTTGCTTTTTCTTCTCCAACTTGAATTTCTTCTTCATCTCTTTCGCAACGGCCAACTCACCACCTTTTCCCTCTGATATATTGGCTGGATCCTCACTTGAGTAAGGTAGTCGTGTGATCTAATGAATCAAGTGAACTATGATGGCAATGGACTCCTGTAGCCACAAACACCCATCATGCACCAAGCAGAGCAGCTGCGTGATGACGAAGACGTTCATTAGGGCGCGGTGGTAATGCGAAACCCAGAGCAGGTTAAGCAAGCTGACTTTCTCTTCTCCCTTGAGCTAGGTCTGCGGCTCCAATTCAATTGTTCCAACAGTCACGTCCATCCATCGACGCTTTAGCTACTCTGTCACTAAATGTGAGAATTTCTCGTGATTTACGCGGTCCCAATATTCGAATTTTAGTACAGGAACCCGCCCTAAGTGTGGTCCCTGTTGAGTCTTGAAAATGTCATTCATTTGAATTACACTTTCACTATTATGTCCATTATATCACCTCTATTTCACCTCCATTTCACTGCTATGTCACCACATTCATCCCACTTTCATTATCATTGGGCTACCTTTATGTTTTTCCAATATTTATTATTTCTAAGCCTTTTAAGTGAATTTGTGGTTAAACATTAGAAAATAATGTGCATATGCTTATACCTAACAAATGGGTTGAGTTTGTTGACATGTGTAGGTTGAAAGGAGACTTCTAGAAGACCCTTATGTGGCACTCTAAGGCCAAATTCGAATTTGGTTGGAAAGAATCATGGGATCATGAGGATATGTGTCACATCTCCTAATTGTATTGTAACTCTAAAAGACATGTGTCTTATTAGTTCCTATTTTGATTAGGACTCTAGAGGTAGAGGGAGAGATTCATGGATTATCATTAATGAGATGGCTCTCATCTTTTTGTATAAATAGGAGGTCTCTCTCCTTCATTAGTTGGTCTCTCTTTAGTCTTTCCTTTAGTCTTTTCTTAGTCTTTTTAGCTTGTTAGTCCCATGGCTTTTGAAAGCTGTTGTACTTTGTACTTTTGAAGAAATTGAATAAAGCTTTGATGTTCTCAACATGGAAGGAGATGTGAAGTAGATGTCATGGAGCATATTAGGATGTAAGTAGATTAGATTTCATTTTGTAAATATTGCTTTGTAGAATGTAAGGTAGATTAGATTTTCATTCATGCAATTTTAATTTATGCAAGTGTGTTTAATTTTGCTTTGATTTCATAGGTAGAAGGGGGCCCCTGCCTTGTACAGTTTGAATTATTGCATTTTATTTTCTCCCGGGATTGTGTGTGTTGTATTTGCTTTAATATCTAATGGTAGTTGCAGTTGTCTTATTCATAGTGCTGCCCTTTTTGCTCTATTTTCTAGATTAGTTCTTAGCTTAGTTTTACAAGTTGGATGCTAACAAATTTATGTTCTCTTTATCATGAATAATTTATCTTTCAGAGAACCGAACACTAATTGATTGCAGCTTGTTTTTAAGTAGCTTTGGCTTGTAGCACTAATACTTTTTCCTCTTATTTGCCCATAATCACATATGCAAGAAGCAGTATGATGGACAAAGCATAGTAGTGTTATAATTCGTCACTTAGAGTTTTTATCAATTCTTGGATTTGCCTTTAGCTACTTCCTAATCGTGTTTTACGTAGTACTGTGTGGTAGAAGCAGGGAGTTAGGAAGAGATAACCATTATCATCAGTCCTTGAAGTGATTTTCTTATTTTCTTTTATTTGCAGCAATATGAATAGAGACTAATGCCATTAGAATGTGGTCATTTACTTTCAAGTCATTTCAAGTTCTTTGCTTTCAGTTTCATTTCAAGTTATTTCTTTCAAGCTCTTTCTTTGCAAGTTTAAAGTTTGATTACTTTCTAGACTTATTTCTAACTACTTCTTAATCGTGTTTAACATAGTACTATATGTTGAAGCAGGGAGTTAGGAAGAGTTGAACATTATAACTGGTCTTTAAAGTGGTTTTTCTTACTTGTCACCTTAGAGTTTGATTACTTTTTGGACTTATTTCTAATCGTGCTTAACATAGTACTATATGTTGAAAGCAGAAGGTTAGGAAGAGTTGAACATAAACTATAAAACAACGAAGTAAGAGAAAGGTTAACTAAGCACATATAGTGCACCACACTTCATCAGTTTACGATACCCGGATTGATAATTTATGTAGAGCAATTTAAGACGTTAAATTGACTAAACAGTCCCTAAAAAACAAGGTCATCTTGGAGCAACAAAGTTGCAGGTAGCTCTTGCTCTCATCTATGTCCTTCGACACCCTGGATTTACCCTTGTGCGGAGGAACATATTCTAGTAGCCTGGTAATAGGGTCTGCACCCTGGGTTTCAACTTTAATTTCTACGTCCTTCTCATCCACCAGGATTTCTTCAGATTCCTCCTCATCGGCCTTTAGATTAATGGCCTTTCCCTTTTCTTGTAAGGTGAGTTTGGTCCTCTGTGGGTTTCTTGGTGAGACGCACACCGAGATCATAACCTGCTTACCCTTCTTAGGTCTCGGTGTTGTAGGTGATTTAGAGACCTCAACTATTACTTTGGCACTCTTTGGGGCTTCTACCATGGAAATTTCCTATGCGACTTCCTCGGGTGTCAACATCATTCTAGTCAGGAGGTCCGGCGTCTCCTTCGGCAATGTTTCAAACACTGAACTTGCTCTTAAAGCCTCAAAATTCAAAAGGTCCATACTCAACTGATAGCGCAACAACTGAATTTTTAAAATGCCAAGTGTTTTTTGTTGGACAACCACTAGTAATTTATAGGGATTTTTGAATTCATATCTGACTGTTCCCCCCACATTCGGCCCATTAATTCTAGATTGGCGACAAAATTTCAAGAATCTAACCAATAAAATTCGCCTTAAATCCATGTCGTCCGCTCCATTTGGCTTCAAACTGACAATAAAATCATGAATAGTGACTTTAACAATCACTTTTTGGTGGACTTGCGTGCTAGCGCAACTGTTTTCACATTATCGCAGACCTTGAGACACTTCGCTGCTTCGTGCAACTCCCCAAACCTGGCAGTGTAATTTATAGTCCCGTGCCTCCTTTCAACTACCTGAAGCGCTAAGACTATGCTTTTGTCGCCTAGTCATATGGCCGGGCCACTTGTGTATGGCTTCAATCGACTACCATTCACGTTTCTTGGGAGGGGATCTCCATTCAACTTAACCAACTGGACCGCGCCACCATCGGTAATCTCCTTAATAACATAGGTCCCCAGCCAATGCATTCTGAATTTCCTAGGAAATTTATCAAACTTATTGTCATACAACAACACCAAGTCATTCACTTTAAAGGTGCGCAACTTAATATGTCGGTCATGCCACGCATTTTCACGCTGCTTTTGGACCTGCTGGTGAAATCCAGCCAAAAATATCTCTTCTTCAAGTTTGTCCAACTGCGCGAGCCTTTCTTCTAGGGCTCCGCGATCTGTCATACCCGTGAGCGCTACTATGCGCAGACTAGGCATGATGTATTCCATAGGAATCATCGCTTCAACCCTGTATACCAGCCTAAAGGGTGTTTGTCCCGTTAGCTTCTTGCATGTCATCCAATAAGCCCATAACACTACAGGTATGCGTAGGTCCCAATCACTTCACTGAGCATTGCATACCTTGGTCAGCGCGTTTTCAAGCACTTTGTTGAATGCCTCCACTATCCCGTTAGCCTTTGGGTGATAACGTGTGCTCTTTTGGTGATACACTTGAAATTCCTTCGTCAGTGAGCTAATCGTCTCATTCAGGAAGTGCGTACCTTGATCACTCATAAAAGTCTTTGGACATCCAAATCGTGTCAGTACATGCTCAAATAGAAACTTCGCGGCATTCGCGCCCGTGCAATCCTTCATCGGCTGCGCTTCTGCCCAACGAATCAAATACTCCATCGCAGTGATAATGTACCTCGCGCCTGTCTTCCCTTGAGGCTGAATAGGTCCTACAAAATCTATTGCCCACTTTTTGAAGGGTTGCACTGTCATTTGTGGATTCAAAGGCATTTCATCCCTCTGCGATGGCCTGCATGTTTGCTGACATACATCACATGCCTTGCAATATTCTTTTGAATCCTGATGAAGGGTTGGCCACCATAACTCGACATGTAGAATCTTTTGCGCGATTGCTCTCCCTATGTAATGTCCTCCCGCAACGCCCCCATGAGCGTCTGTGAGGATGCTGCTTTGTTCAAACTCAAGTACATACCTTTGCAATATCTCATTAGTCCCCATCATGTATAGATGCCCAATAATGACAAAGAAATCTATCGCGCACACCACTAATTCCTTCTTTTGCTAGACAGATTATCCTTTCGGCGCAGTTCCAGTCGTTAGAAAGTGTATTATATCCTCGAAATGTCCATCCGTGATGCACACAACAAAGAGTTGTGCGTCAGGTAATCCTTCCTCCAAATTAGTAGGTTCATCCCCTGTTTTGATGCGCGATAGATGGTCTGGTCCCGTGTTCAATCTTCCAAGCTTCACAACAACTTCAAAATCATACTCTTGGAATAATAAGAGCTATATGCAAATAATTCGCCCCCCCCAGCACAGGCTTATTGACTAGGTATTTTAGCGCAGAGTGATCCGTATACATCTTAAAGTGACCTCCTAGCAAGGAGTGTCCATACTTCTGGAGCGCATACACCATAGCTAGCCCCTCGCGCTCAGTGGTGGAATAGTTCTTCTCTGCTTTGGATAATCTACAACTTGTGAATGCGATAAGGTGGTCCACGCCTTATTTGCCAAACTGTGTTAGTACTGCCCCCAACGCTATACATGATGCGTTAACATGTACATGAAAATCTTTCTTCCAGTTTGGGAAGACTAGAATCGGCGTGGTAACCATCTTTTCTTTCAATATATCCAATCTTTTTTATAGTCATCATTCCAACAGAACGTGACATCCTTATTCAACAATTTTTCCATTGGTGCGGTGATCTGGGCATAGCTCTTGATAAACTTTTTGTAATATCCTGTATGTCCCAGAGTAGCGCGCAACTGTTTCACACTCCTTGGCGCTTCCAAGTTCAGAATCACTGTGATCTTCGTGGGGTCTACCATCAACCCTGATCTGCAAACCACATGCCCCAATAGGTTCCCAAAAGGAACGTAAAACAGACACTTCTTGGGGTTGAGCATGATCTGGTATCTTCGACAGGTATCCAACCTCAAGTGTAAGCTCACTACATGGCGCTTAACCATCCCAAATACAGTCCAGTCATCAAAATAGACCTCCAAGAACTTGTGAATAAATTCCTTGAATTCCGCAACAACTACGCGTGAAAAGAGAGCAGGCGCATTCTTCAATCCAAACGACATTACAATATATTGAAAGCAACCCCACTTAGTCGCGAAGGTTGTCTTTCTCCTATCCTCCAGCGCGATTTTGATTTGGTGGTACCCAGAGAACCCATTACTGAAGGAGTATGCTTCCTGGCCACCTACATTGTCCAACACTTCATCCATGAATGAAGTTGGGAAAGGATCATGCACACAAGAGTCATTCAACTTTCTAAGATCCACACATATCCTTATCTCATCCTTTTGCTTCTTCTCTTGCACCACCATTGGGCTTACCCAATCAGACTCTTCCACGGGCTCAATGATGCCTGCTACTAGCATTTTGTCTAGCTCTAAGTGGACCTTCTCCTTGTATTTAGGATTTAGGCGGTAAGGCTGTTTAGTCAATTTAGTGTTGTCTAAATTGCTAGTATTAATTGTCAACCCGGGGCTCGTAAGCTGATGAAGTGAAGGTGTACTATATGTACTTAAGTAACCTCTTAGAGTTTTTCTTATCGTTGGGGGTGTTGTTGTGGTTAATTATGTTCCTAAGATGGAGTGATAATTTATAAACAAGTGAGTGATGGTGTGTGTGTAGAGTGAATCCTAAATGAGTGAAAGTGTGTGTTTAGTGATCTCTAACTACTTGCTTGAAAGGAAATGCTTGAAAGGAATAAATGAATTGAAATGACTTGAAATAACTTTGAAAGCAAATGACCACTTCCAATGGCACTAGACACCATTCATACTGCTGCTAATAAAAGAAAAGAAAGTCACTTTTAAAACCAAAAATAAAGATTATCTCTCTCTAACTCGATGCTTCAAAGCACATGTACTGTGTAAAGCACGGATAGAAAGTAGCTTAAGTTGAATTAGAAAAGTGAGAAAAATCTGCTTTAAAGACTAATGATAACGTTTTGCTCTTTCTAATTCTCTACTTCAGCCATATGTACTATGCAAAGTATGATTAGAAAGGAGTGAAAGAATAGTCTAAGAAGCACTTAAAACCAAAAATCTACTTTAAAGACTAGTGATAATATTTTGCTCTTTCTAACTCTCTACTTCAGCCATATGTACTATGCAAAGTATGGTTAGAAAGTAGTGAAAGAATAGTCTAAAAAGCACTCAAAACCAACTGCAAGTTAGTGATATTCTGATCTTAAAAGATAACAATTTATGATGAAGATCATTCATGTGTTAGCAGCTCTTTGAGAAATAAGATTAAAAATCAGCTATATAAAAAAACAAAGGCAGCAATTTGAATCTGTCAACTTGAAATACCATTAGTTTGTAAAGCAAACACACACACATAAAAATAAATCCCGGGCTAAAAGAAACCTGCAAAGAAGTAACATTGATCAGCTTGAAAGAAAGGAAAACAAATAAATGAAACTATACATGCTTAAAGAAATGAATAGGAAAATAAAGAAATGTTGCACATAAAATACTTTACAGAGGCTAAGATGAACAGGGGCCCTCTATTCATTCAGCCACAAGAAAACTCAGAGATCTGGAAGCTTCAAAACAGCACTATGTCTATTCCTCCATTTGCAAAAATGTACAAAACAGAGTGTTAGAATAGCACTAAAAAAAACAGAGTTCACAACGCTCTTAAAATTCACACAAGTTCAGAAATTACAACTGATAAAAGTCTATTGAGCATACGCAGACGCAGCTATTTATAGACATTTCTAAGATAGCCTACTCGTACAGCTAATTAACTGAAAAACAACAAACTGTCATGCGTAATTATGGTCCCTTGACACATCATACGACTGCGTGGATGAGTTAATGGTTCTATCGTCATGGGCAATGAATCCCATGTTGGATCATGTCCCCTGCCACCTGCAGAACGTGGACAAGTCACCGTTTAAGCTGACGTGACCTAGCAGCTCACAATCACCGTTAAACAGCCTTGAGTTGACCGTAACTTGACCAGCTTTGACCATGGGTAAAGATGACGTGGATGGCTGGAAAAATGGGACAGGAACCTCGAGCACGTTGATACCTAAGTGCCCATGTGGCTCATCTGGCAAACCGACACGTGGAACATTGCGTTTAACAAAAAGGCTGCAGGATCATCAGATAGCTGCAGGATCATCAGATAGCTGCGGGATTCCTGCAAGTAAGTCAAAATCTAAACAAATAGTCATCCATTAGCAAAACTTGCTTGATCATGCTTAATGACACCGAATGTAATGATCTGTGTGGTTTTATAGTGAAAATGAGGCAAAAGTGAAGAAAAGATGAGGAAAAACTGAGGAAAATGGTATACAAGTAGGTGTAGAGTAGAGGCTCTACATACCCCCACTCCGAGGGTATTGCATGTCCTCATGCAATGAAAACACAACTCAATCCACCTGCTGGGATGCCTCTGCTAAGACATCCAATCTCCTCTTCTTCCTTTGTGTGGAAACATTAACTTTTGGTCTCTTGAACATGCATCTGAATTTCAAATTGATTAAGGCTCTGTTTAGCCTTCTACATTTCTTCTTGAGTCTGCTGTTTTTCTTCTGCCACATGCCCATGTGAAGCAAGGTGTTATCTTGGATTGCTTTGGCAATATCAGCTTGCTGCTTCATTTCTTCATTTCTCTGTTTAATGTGGCGGTTTAGCACCTCAAGTTCATAGATCTCTTGTTTGAGTAAGTCTATTTGCTGCTCATGAGGTATGACATTACTTGGGCCAGCAGTGTTCTGCTCCAATGTTTCAAAATAGTTGTACACCTCTTGTTGAACTGGGTCAACAATTGGTGACTTCCTTGGACTGTATTCATGCTCAATTTCAGTTTCAAACTCCGGCTGAAATGGACTGTCCTCCCTTGGAGGAGTAGCTGCCTCACGTTGTGGACTATCCTCAAGGTCTGTTTTTATAGCACCCTTCTCAGGTGTGCTTAGATCAATGAAAAGTGTCCTTGTGGCTTTCCCTTTATTCTGCAATCTGCTACTCCTTCTTACAGTGGCAACACTCTGTGTTTCTTTTTGTGTCTTTTTCTTTGGTTTTTGTACTTTTACTTTCTTGGAGAGGGCAATTTTCTCATGGAGTTTAGCTAACCTTTGTGCTAAGGGCTGGCTATCTCTTTCTTCATCACTAGAATGCTCTGGAGTCTGATAAGTTTCTTGGATTATGGATTTTCCCTTGTCTTGCTTTTGTTTCTTTTTATCTTCTCTTCTCTTTTTGGCAGCTTCTTTGGCAAGTTCAACGAGGGTTTCTGAGATAATCTCTTGAGCACTGTCCTCAGTAGGTTCAAGCTCAATCTCAGGTTCAAGATGATGTACTTCTATTTCCTCTACAGTTTGTCCTTGAACAGTTCCCTCTAAGATATCAGTTTCAGAGGTACTTTCTTTTCTTTTCCTTCTGCTTTTCCTAGGTATAGAAGTTTCTCCAGGTTCTTCAAAATGATTCCTTACAAGAAATTTCTCCCATGTGTCTTGTTTTGCTTTTAATTGTTCCTCCACTAACAACTTAACAAGACTATGATGACAGAGGTATGCTTCAATGTTTCGTGGATTCCATTGGGCCATGGAACACATTTTCCTAAGGCTTTGGAATAGAAAGTAGGGAAGATTTATATCATGTTCTCCTTGAAATTGCAGCATAATTTTACCATGATAAACGTATAATACCCCAAATCTCCCTTCACACGTGAAAATTTTTTGCACTAACAACAGTAGAATTTTCCATTCTTCCTTAACATGAGAGATAGGAATTCCTTTTGTGAAAACACTTGTATCCATACCTGGGTTTTTAAAAATCCGCTTCCGTTGTTGATCCTGGACTGCCCGGTTTTTAAACCAACGTTCCCCAGTTTGTGGAAGAGATGTAGCCTTTGCTATGCTTCCCTCACTGACTGCAAATGTTAAATCACCCACCTCTACTTGACTGTCTTTATCTTTGAATGACCTTGCAAAGGCTTTTGTTACTTCTTTGTGGTAGCCTTTAAACTTCTTGATGCACTGTAGCCAATTGGCTTTTTGCAATGCCTCCTCAACTTGTGGGTATGCCTCCAAGAATTTCGAACCTTCTGGTTCAGCCCTTAAAATTTTTCCCATTGACTCCTCAGCTCTGTTTAAAACACGACTTTGATGGTGGCTTTACACAGTAAATCCTCGGTTCTTGTTCAGACTTTGTGGAACAGAGGATATATGGGTGCAGCAACAGCCTCAGACACCGAGAATTCACGGCTTGAATCAGAGTTAAGTGGTGGATAACAACGTGAACACAGTAAAACGGTGGCTAGCAGTCGTAATACAACTGTAACACACGTTTACTGGCTATACAGCAGAGAGGAAAAACAGAGTATGGTTTATGGAGGCAATCGTAGTGAGTGAAACGGAATAAGGGAGATGACAGCGTGAAATGGAGTGTTATGAGCGTAGAGGGTTTCGAAATAATGAATGAAACGGCTATATTCTCCGATTTCGGCTGTGGATTAACACATGGCTGCGGGATGAGGACTGAGAGAGACGTAATACGGTAGGTTACGTCATTAGGGTACGAAACCTTAATGACAAAAACAACCATATGTGATTTCAAAAATCGTGGGTATAATGAACTGATAGACGTGGAGGATTCGTGGATATGTGGTCGCGTGGTAGAGAAAATGGGTAATCATTACAATTAGTGGCCAAAAAGACATAACCCAGAAAATTCTGCGTAATGAAATAACTATAGGTTTAAGATTTTAAAACATACCTCAGATCCGTATTTAATTTGCTTTCTAATAATTTGCCACTAACCCTTTGTCAACTTTATTCATGACTCTTTCCTCCTTGTTATTGGTGGTTTCTGAACTGTGAAAATTTTTCTTCAAACAGACTGTGTTTCTTGTGCAGGTGCAGAAGGCTGCAGAAAGGCTAAACGGCTGCAGAATTGCCAAATAGCTGCGGGAACTGCAATGGTGTCTTCCAGCTGCATAAAATACTTTAGTTGCCTGAAAAAAAACTTTATTAATGAAATGAAATGGAATGAATGAATGAATGAATGGGTGGAAAGCAGTGAGATGAAGTGAGGATGGTGAGATGGAATGAGATGGTGAGATGGAATGGCGAAGTGAGATGAAAGAGAGAGAGAGAGAGAGAGAGCGATTTTTTTTTTTGGAAAACATGAGGTGTCAGGTGACCCTGATTTTCACCTCATGTTTTCTGCATGAGACTGCCAATCAGAGATTGGTTTTCAGGCTCATACATTTATTATTATTATTATTATTATTTTTTTTTTTAATTTATTGAACTGAAATTGAAAGAAACAGAGATTAGGCTAATGGAGGAGAAGAATTCTTCTCCACCAGCCTCATTTCAGAATCGCTTTGGAACAACTTAACAAACTCCTCTTTTGAAAGTGGCTTGTGGTAAACTTTCAACCGGTGGCCATTCACAATAAAGGGAGTTTGAAGTTCGTCAATAGTCTTCACTCTAACTGCTCCATTATTGAAGATTTCATCAATCTCATATGGCCCAAGCCAATGAGTTTGAAATTTTCCTTTGAAGTCCTTAAATTTTGAATCAAACAAGAGTGCCCAATCACCCTTTTGAAACTTCTTTTCTTTGATATGTCGATCATGCCATTTGATTCTTTGGTGCTGAACTAGATCGGTCCTTAGAATTGCATCTTGTCTCATTTCATCTAGTTCATTTAACTGGTCCATTCTGTGCTTCTGGGCTTATGATAAGCTCATCCCCAATTGGACTGCTGTCTTGAAGGTCTTGATTTGGAACTCAATGGGGAACAGGACTTCCTTCCCATAAACAAGTTCATAGGGAGAATGTCCTGTGGTGTTCCTCCACGTAGTTCTATAGGCCCATAAGGCTTCAGGAAGCCTTTCTGCCCAATCTCTTCTATGAAGATGAACAATCTTTGTGATGATGCTTTCAAGAACTTTATTTGTAGATTCCACTTGACCATTCGCTTGCGGATGGTATGGAGTAGATGTTCTATGCTTGATCTTATACTCCTCCATCAGCTTCTCCATCATCCTTGATGTAAATTGGCTCCCCTGATCTGTTACAATTTCTCTTGGGACACCAAAACGAGTGAAAATATCCTTAAAAAGAAATTGAACAACTGAATTTTCAGTAGCAGAAGTCAATGCTATAGCTTCTACCCACTTAGTAACATAATCAGTACAAACCAATATATATCTGTTTTGCTTGGATGGCGGATTAATTGGTCCAACAAAATCTAGAGCCCATTTCTCGAAGGGTTCGATGCATACCTGTGGCTGTAGTGGCATTTCATTTGAAAGAGTTGGTCTCCCAATTCTCTGACAACTGTCACACCTTTTAACATATTGCTTCGCATCCTTAAAGAGAGAAGGCCAATAATATCCTAATGAAAGGATTTTATAAGCAGTCCTCTTATCAACAAAGTGTTCGCCACAAGGTTCGTCATGACATGCCTTAAGGATGTCAGGCATTTCATCCTCCCGTACACATCTTCTGATCATCAAATCTGGCCCTGTTCTGAACAATTCATTAGAAATCCAAGAATAATGTGAACTATCCTGAATGATTTTCCTTTTCTCATTAGGGAATAAATGTAAAGGTAACTTTCCAGTAACTAAATAATTAGCAATATCAGCATACCAAGGGGTTTTGGTAGTTACTGCAAACAAATACTCATCTGGAAATTTATCCTCTACAGGAGAGTCCTCATTAATGTTTTGGATTCTAGACAAGAAATCAGCTATTGTGTTCTGTTTACCTGGTCGATCTAACACAGTTTTGTTGAATTCTTGTAAAAGCAAAAGCCATCTTGTAACTCTACCATTAGTGACTGGTTTGTTCATGAGGTATCTAATGGCAGAGTGATCAGTGTGGACAAAGGTTTCATAGCCGGTTATATAGTGTCTAAACTTGTTTATAGCATGAACAACGGCTAGAAATTCCTTTTCAGTAACAGTGTAATTTAACTCAGTAGGAGTCAAATTCTTACTTGTGTAATAAATGGCATAAGGGATCAAATCCTTTTGTCCCAAAACAGCTCCTAAAGCTGTATCTGAAGCATCAGTAGAAATGTGGAAAGGGAGTTTCCAATTTGGACCCCTTAAAATGGGTGCTTCAGATATTCTAGTCTTTAAAGCTTCAAAGGCAGATTGACATTCAGGATCCCACTTAAATTCACAATCTTTAGTAAGTAGTTTGAAAAGAGGGGATGCTATCTTAGTGAAGTTTTCAATAAATCTTCTGTAATAACCAGTAAACCCAAGAAAACTTCTAACATCTCTTTGGCAATTTGGAACAGGTAACTTAGAGATGACTTCGACTTTAGATCTATCAACTTTGATTCCATCTCCTGAAATATGATGTCCTAAAACAATTCCTTCAGTAAACATCATAAAACACTTTTCATGACTTAAAGAAAGATTTGTTTCCTTACATCTTACCAGTACTTTTTCCAAATTTGCCAAAGCTTCTTCAAATGTATTACCATAAACTGTGAAATCGTCCATGTATACCTCTACACAATCATGAATCAGATCTGAGAAGATTCCTAGTACAGCCCTTTGAAATGTAGCGGGTGCATTGCACAATCCAAAAGGGAGTACTCGGTAGGCAAAAGTTCCCCAAGGACAAGTAAAGGTGGTTTTGTCTTGATCTTCAGGTGCTACCTGAATCTGATTGTAACCACTAAAACCATCCAAGAATGAGAAATACTTTTTACCTGCTAAAGTGTCTAGCACCTGATCAATAAAAGGTAGAGGAAAATGATCCTTTAAGGTTGCCTTGTTCAATTCTCGATAGTCAATGCAAACTCTCCATTTACCATTCTTTTTGGGCACTATAACCAAGGGAGAAACCCATTGGCTATCTGAAATGGGGTAAATGAAGTTTACCTTGAGCAATTTCTGAAGTTCTTCTTTCACAATTTCCCTAAGATTTGGATTCATCCGTCTTTGTGGCTGCCTAATAGGTCTGCTGTTTTCTTCAATATAAATGTGATGAATACAAGTCTTAGGGTCGATTCCTTTCATGTCAGTATATTCCCATGCAAAGGCAGTGGAATGTTTTTGCAACAGTTTAGTTAATTCTTCTTGTTGTAGTCTTTCCAAGTTCTTGTTAATGTTTAATGTTTTTCCTGGAAATATTTCAACTGTAGAACTACCAAACTCTTCCATTGAGAAGAGAGACATCTGTCTAGAGGAGAGATATTCAATGTCTGCATCTAACTGAAACTGTGAAGAGTCATATTCTAAAGGTATCTCAAAATTTTCTAATGTATTTAGAATTTGACTGTCCTCACTAATCTCAGAGATGGTTAGAACAAGTTGAAGAGTACCCTCATCATCAATCCACTCATCTTCTCCTATTTCTGTTATTGCCTTTGCGGGAGGATACAAGTTGAATTTCTTGGTAGAATCACCATCTGATATATACATGTCTCCAGACCTACAACTTATGAAAGCATCAGCTGTGGCTAGCCAAGGTCTTCCTAAAATAAGAGGATGTCCTCCTAGATTGTTCTTGGGAGTTAAAATCATAAAATCAACTGGATATTCCCAAGAGTCTAGTGAGACTGGAATATCTTCCAATACACCATCAGGTTTAATGATTGATCTATCTGCAAGTTGCAACAAAGTAGGTGTAAAGAGAAGGTTAGGAAGTTTTAACTGATCCATGGTCTGTCTACTCATAATGTTGATAGCGGCTCCTAAGTCAATCAAGGTATTTGGGATTTCAACCCCATTAATATGAGTTTTAACAATAGGGCTACCGGGATCCACATATTTTTGCATGGTAATTTTACCCATCATAATGTCTGCAATTTTTCCAACTAGATGTATCCTTTTGGTATCTCTGGTTCTTTTTATTGTTTTTTTCAAACTCAACTCCTTTATTGTCTTTGCTAGAATGGGAATCTCCTTAATGGCTGTTAACAAGGGAATCTTGATACAGACATTTTTCAATTCATCTAGAAAGCTATAGTCAGGCAACCAAATCTGCTTCTCCACTCCTTTGTCAATTTGCAATCTTTCAGGAAAAGGAGGAGTAGCTGAAGATGTGGGTTGCTCTACTAAGGGAATTGATTCTTTTTCTTTTTCTTGAATGCTTGGGTTTTGAAGGGATGCTTCAGAACCCTTATTGACTTTGAGAGATTCTTCCTCGGAAATGCTTGGTTGTTGAGCACTTGTAGAAGGTTGGTCTAGGATTCTACCTGATCTGAGTTGTACCTCATTGAGAGGAGCAACCATATAGGTAGGGAATGGTTGACCTTCCATGAGTGGTTGACCTTCCATCACATAAGCACTTTGAGGATTCCTATTATTGGGGTTTGGTTGAGGTTGAGAGGGAAGTTGATTTGGCCTCTGTTGAGATTGTAACAAGAGTTGAGAATTTTGATTTTGTGGAGGAGGTTGTTGTTGTTGAGGGAATGGCAATGACAACTGTTGACCTTGATTTGGAAGTTGGGGAGCTTGCTGATTTTGAAAGGATTGAGGATATTGATAGAATTGGGCAAATCTCCCATAAGGATTTTGCATTTGCATGCTTTGCAACCATGCTTGGAAAGGATTTTGTGGTTGTGACCAAGGTTGTTGCCAAGGATTCCAATTTGGTGGGGGTTGGAAATTCATAGAGTTGTTAAACCCTTGATTTTGCTGCCCCTGCCAAGGTCTTCTTGCAACAAAACAAAGAGATTCAAGCGTACTTGGATCTTCTTGAAAGACTGCTTTGAGGCCAGGGATTGAAGGACATTCCTTGGTCTCATGGGTTTCTGAGAAAATTACACAGGTTTCCACAACTTGTGCTTCCAAGGGACATTCCCTTAAAGCATGCTTCTTTCTACACTTCGGGCAAAAGATAGTCATAGCCTCGGCTTCTGCTTTTTGTTTATTTTGAATCTTAAGGGTATCAATTTGTTCACTAAGACTCCCTAAGATGTCAGTTTTAAATTCATCTAGCATATTACCGATTTCAGCCCTACTCACTGATCCTGTTGCAAATTTATTTGCCCTAAGGAGAGAAGGATCTCTAGGCCCTTTTTGAGTTTTTGATTTGCCCCTTGAGAGATGGATACAAAGTTCTACTATATCATTGAGAGAAAGTTGAGAAATATCCCCCTTCCCCATCATGTTTAAGATATCTATCCATTCATCCCTAATGGCTTTTAATAAGAGGGCCTTTAAGGTCTCTTCATCCAAGGTACTCATTTTTGCTCTTTTTAAATTATATTGAAATATCTCAAGTAAATCTTCTAAGCTCTCATCTTCTTTTTGCATCATTTTAAAAACCTCGTCCTTGTGATTAGTAGGCATACAATAGTCCAAATACCTATCCAAAAAGGTTTGTTTCATTTCATCCCAGGTCCTAATGGATTGAGTAAGTAACCCCATGAACCATTTCAAAGCTTGATCTTTTAATGTTGATGGGAACAGTTTGAGTTTCTGAGTATCATCCAGATAGTCATAGGTTCGACACACAACTTCAAATTCAAACAAGAATCTTTCAGGGTCCTCAGTTCTTAACCCATGAAAATTTGGGAGGACGGATGGTGATATGTTTTTCATGGTGGCTCGGGAGTCCTCATTAACAATGGGAAACCCAAATGAGTTATCCCCATCTCTATTTCCTCCAATGGGACCTCTTCCTCCTCCATTGTTATTGTTATTTCCTCCTCCTCCTCTACCTCTACCTCTACCACCTCCTTCTTCCTCTGCCATGATGATTCTCCTAGGGATTTCAAAATCTTTTGGTTCTTCTATAAAGGGTGAATGAGAAGAGATTTCTCCTTCCTCTTCAGGTGAGTCTATTTCCTCAATTACAATTGGTTTTCTTGTAGGAGAAAGAGAAGAGTCTCTTCCTAGTTCAAACTCAATAGAAGGTGTAGGAGAGTCAACTCTTGGCTCTTGAATTTCAGGAATTCTGGGACTAGGAGTTTCGGTTGGAGATAAGGGAGGTGTCTCTTGTCTATCTCTTGAAACAGATGGACTTGTAAAAATTGAACTTCGAGCTCTAGCTAAAAACCTTCCCCTAGAATCTCTAGCTCTATGCATGTCATTTTTTATTTTATCTTCAAGTCAAGTTAAATAGTTCTTTTTCTGATCTTCCAGTTTACTCTAGGTGCAAGAAGAGAGCATACTCAAGAAACTATTAAATCAATAACTTTCTCCTTTCTGATCCTCCAGATCACTTCAAAGTGCAAGAGGAGAGCATACTTAGATAGGCTATTAACTTCTTTTCTTGAAATTTTATGTTTTTTTTTTCTTCTAAGAATATGGCTACTTAATTTCACTTCCCCGGCAACGGCGCCAAAATGTTTAGTCAATTTAGTGTTGTCTAAATTGCTAGTATTAATTGTCAACCCGGGGCTCGTAAGCTGATGAAGTGAAGGTGTACTATATGTACTTAAGTAACCTCTTAGAGTTTTTCTTATCGTTGGGGGTGTTGTTGTGGTTAATTATGTTCCTAAGATGGAGTGATAATTTATAAACAAGTGAGTGATGGTGTGTGTGTAGAGTGAATCCTAAATGAGTGAAAGTGTGTGTTTAGTGATCTCTAACTACTTGCTTGAAAGGAAATGCTTGAAAGGAATAAATGAATTGAAATGACTTGAAATAACTTTGAAAGCAAATGACCACTTCCAATGGCACTAGACACCATTCATGCTGCTGCTAATAAAAGAAAAGAAAGTCACTTTTAAAACCAAAAATAAAGATTATCTCTCTCTAACTCGATGCTTCAAAGCACATGTACTGTGTAAAGCACGGATAGAAAGTAGCTTAAGTTGAATTAGAAAAGTGAGAAAAATCTGCTTTAAAGACTAATGATAACGTTTTGCTCTTTCAAATTCTCTACTTCAGCCATATGTACTATGCAAAGTATGATTAGAAAGGAGTGAAAGAATAGTCTAAGAAGCACTTAAAACCAAAAATCTACTTTAAAGACTAGTGATAATATTTTGCTCTTTCTAACTCTCTACTTCAGCCATATGTACTATGCAAAGTATGGTTAGAAAGTAGTGAAAGAATATTCTAAAAAGCACTCAAAACCAACTGCAAGTTAGTGATATTCTGATCTTAAAAGATAACAATTTATGATGAAGATCATTCATGTGTTAGCAGCTCTTTGAGAAATAAGATTAAAAATCAGCTATATAAAAAAACAAAGGCAGCAATTTGAATCTGTCAACTTCAAATACCATTAGTTTGTAAAGCAAACACACACACATAAAAATAAATCCCGGGCTAAAAGAAACCTGCAAAGAAGTAACACTGATCAGCTTGAAAGAAAGGAAAACAAATAAATGAAACTATACATGCTTAAAGAAATGAATAGGAAAATAAAGAAATGCTGCACATAAAATACTTTACAGAGGCTAAGATGAACAGGGGCCCTCTATTCATTCAGCCACAAGAAAACTCAGAGATCTGGAAGCTTCAAAACAACACTATGTCTATTCCTCCATTTGCAAAAATGTACAAAACAGAGTGCTAGAATAGCACTAAAAAAAACAGAGTTCACAACGCTCTTAAAATTCACACAAGTTCAGAAATTACAACTGATAAAAGTCTATTGAGCGTACGCAGACGCAGCTATTTATAGACATTTCTAAGATAGCCTACTCGTACAGCTAATTAACTGAAAAACAACAAACTGTCATGCGTAATTATGGTCCCTTGACACATCATACGGCTGCGTGGATGAGTTAATGGTTCTGTCGTCATGGGCAATGAATCCCATGTTGGATCATGTCCCCTGCCACCTGCAGAACGTGGACAAGTCACCGTTTAAGCTGACGTGACCTAGCAGCTCACAATCACCGTTAAACAGCCTTGAGTTGACCGTAACTTGACCAGCTTTGACCATGGGTAAAGATGACGTGGATGGCTGGAAAAATGGGACAGGAACCTCGAGCACGTTGATACCTAAGTGCCCATGTGGCTCATCTGGCAAACCGACACGTGGAACATTGCGTTTAACAAAAAGGCTGCAGGATCATCAGATAGCTGCGGGATTCCTGCAAGTAAGTCAAAATCTAAACAAATAGTCATCCATTAGCAAAACTTGCTTGATCATGCTTAATGACACCTAATGTAATGATCTGGGTGGTTTTATAGTGAAAATGAGGCAAAAGTGAAGAAAAGATGAGGAAAAAATGAGGAAAATGGTAGACAAGTAGGTGTAGAGTAGAGGCTCTACAAAGGCCTCTGCTTAACTTGCTTCACGTTGGGGTTTAACATGATCTTCATCACTCCTAGATCTCCGATTTTTCCTTTCAAATCCGTAAACTTAGTAGGGAATAACTTAATAGGTCCCGATATTCACAGAGTAATTCAGTGACCTTATCCACTGTTGTGTCGTCCTAGTAGTCTCCAATCTTCCCAATTTTGGGTTTTGCCTCCGTACTAATGTTCCCCTGTTTAGTTCTCACTGGTGTGGTTATATTAGGGTTCTCAATCTATAGTCCTGGAACCTCGCGGTGGCTCTCTGTTTCTGGAATGTTAATCTTCTGTGGATCCTTGTCCTCCTCTTCAGCAGTTACATTATAACATTCGAGTGCATGACTCAGCTGAGTAGCCCATTCAGACTGAATCAGGTCTAAAGGATCCTGCAGTATCCCAAAGATGGTTGCTTTCACCTCTTATAGCACTTCATCGATACTGTCAAATTCATCCTCAAAACTGAATTTCATCATGAATCCTTCACGCAGGATATCCCATTCACCTTTCCCATGGCAAATCTCTATTTCTATATACCAATTCATTGGGATAACATCTAGGGTATGACAGAACAGGTGCACCCACTCAGGTTGAGGCTTTTCTCCATAAGCCTGTGTCCACTTGGCCATATGTGCGAATGGATCATTCTTCCCATCGTGCTTGTCTGTTAGTCACATCCTAGGCCTCCCAAATCGCGCTTGCATCATCCTCCTACATTCGCGCCAATCGTCAAAACTTCCCTTGTGCGTAACCCACCATCTTGTAGGCATAGCGCGCAATGCCCAGTCCAATGCCTGGAAGCATTGCTTTTTTGTCACCTCCTTTTCAAATGCATCCAAAAAGTTATCTACCTCATTCAGTCTGTCATAAGTAGGCAGATTTCTTACCTCTGACGACACACAACATAACAACTGGGTCATCATGTTGTAATTCAGCGTAGTTACTTCATGTAATTGATTCTGCCAGCATTCTATTTCTTCACCAGAATCTAAAGTGCATGAACTCTCATGCTCCCATGTAATCCATCCATCCATAGTGGGATTCACCTAGTATTGGTCTCGCGTTGTTATCTTATAGATGTAGTCCACATCATCATCACTCTCATAGTCGCGGATTGGTTCAGTATAGCGCGATCCTTTAGCAGGATCCAAGGGTATTATTACTCGCAGTGATTTCTTGCTAAAGGTCATCATTAGCTTCTTCAGATTGATTACCCCATTCATATTAGTATCCTAGTTAATTCCTAGGAGCACAGGGTAGAGATTGTTGTCATTAACAATCTCTATTACTTCAAAGTCTGCCAGCGGGCTTGCTCCCTCAATATCCATGGTCACTCCCTGCATCCGCCCCATGGGTATGATTTTCTGCCGATTTTCCATCCTTAGTTGAATCAAAGACCATTGCAGTACAAGTCTCCCCATTTGCTCCCATGTCTGATTCAGTAGAACATTCACATCTAATCCCAAATCTAGAATGACTTGATCCATTTCATATTCTTCGATCTGCGCGACGAGTCTCATTTCATGCCCCATCCTTTTCTTATGCTTACCGATCTTTCAGACTACGTGCGGTTCACCTGGAGCGGTCCCAACACATCTATTGATGAGTTCTTTTAACCCTTTCACTGCCTTACTATCGTGCAATAGCTTCATATAGGTTTCTAGGAAAGTTGTAAGCATAGAGGGGTCCATCTCCGGCTCAGGATTATCTTTGCTTCTTGAAGTGGAGGCCTTAGTGAAGTTCTTCTTAGATTCTATGAATGCTTCACGAGCGTGCTCCAAATCAATCTCAACCTCATTTGTCAGGGATTTTCGAACCCATGTACTGTCTTCCGGTTGTTTCCCCTTGTCATCTCCTGTCGCAATTCCACTTCGGAGCACTCTATTTACGTTCGAATCTTCCTCGCGTGGCTTAGATATGATCATCTATAGGTTATGAGTCGGGGGAGGTGGTAGCACCCCTTTTCATGTATCCTAGCTAGTAGCGTAGGACAATCTTCTGATTCATGTTTAAATAACGTGCAATACTTACACGACAGGCGCGTTGGATTAGTGCAATCGCAGGCATAGTGTCATGGCCCTCCGCAATTGTAGCAAATCAACTTTCCTTGACCCCTACTAGGTTCTCCTCAACCTCGGCCTCGTCCGCGCCCCTGAAATCCTATTTGTGCTATCCCTGCATTTTGGTGAAGGGGCTGCGTTTCAACCTGAACCCTATAGGTGTGAGTTCTATCCATCATCAATTCATAGCTCCTGCAAGTCCGCTCATCATGTCCTATTGACTTGCAAAAGTTGCAAAACAACTGTTGCGGTGTTTGCACATACTTCTGAAGCAAGTGAAATTTAACTGTGGCATGTTTTCTAGCTACCTGACAAATAGCGCACCATAAAGCAGGCACCGTGCTAGGTCCTAATTGAGATTTCGGCCTTAAAAGCATCGGTCCTCCTCCTACAAGGTAATTTGTAAAGACCGTTCAGTGGTCTTTGTCATGACCCTAAATCTTGCATTTCAAGCACCATACCTCTTCGCGTACCTCTGGTCGAACCATCCTGTCCTGCTTCAGATTCTGCATCTCAAGGCACAGATTCTGTAGCTTCACGTCGATCTGCTGAACTCCTAGATTAGGATCTTGCATCGAAGTCTCATGTAATCTCATGGCAATCTCCAAGGCCTCTGACTGATTGGTTATCCTCTGTTGCAACAGCGCACTCCTTAAGTATGGTAGTAGCGAAGCCACAAACCACTCGCGATGTTGTCCATCTGTCAAATTCATATTGGCTTTGTAGATTTGACACTTCAATCTTTGATCCAGTTCCCACAGTGTCTCGCCTAGTCACATCATGATCTCTTTGAATCCCACAATCGACTGTGCTTCAGATTTAGGCCTGTTAAATTACCTATTTAGTGCTGCTTAGATGTCTGCTACTCTCGCATTCGGTTTATTCTTGGATTACTTAATATACCCGGTCAGCACGCGATCCTGCATATTGCTAACCAGTGTTGCTTTCTTTATATGGTCATCTGTAACAACTTGAGCTTCCCTTACAACCCTCACAATGAACCACAATTGGTCTAGGTCCTCATTTCCCAAGCCTTTGAACAAAGGAAACTTTACTGTGTTTGCCATATTGAATTGCGGTGGAGGTGGAGGTGGTATGGGTGAAGTTGGAGGTGAAGCCAGTGGTGGTGTGGGCGAAGGTGGTATTCGCTGGAATCCTTGTTTTATCAATTGCATAGCACTTCGCAGAGAGACCTTCACGATCCCTTCTTTGTCCCCTCACGGAGGTGAAGTTAAGGGGCTATGATCTGGACCCTTATTTCCTTCGTTTCTGTAAAATATTCCACTTCACGTAGTCCCGAACATCAAGGTAGCTGCAAAACCTATTTTTCGCTAAACAACACCTTAATCCAAGTATTCAAATATTTTACGTACTTACCTCGCGATCATTTGAAAAATCGTTGCTATGCCTCACTATAAATGACTGAGGTGTGAACCGCGAAATCAATAAAAAATCCTCCTATGCTGCGATCGATCCAATGATTGACAACGTGGGCAATCTTATCCTCTGATGCTTCTAACCTTCACACTAGCTCTGGGGTCCACATAATAGGATCATTAATTTTCCACCTTCCTTGGCTATTTTCTAGCTTCGCGATCCACTCGTATAACTCAATAAGAAAGGAGGTGAAAGAGATTTCGTGGATCTTCGTATACTGGTATCGGTCCAACCACTGTTCTTTTAACAGTCACGGGTTTTTGTTTTTTTATGTCTCGAACTTGTGAATCCTTCTGTTCAACCAGCCTTCGATTTCTTTCTTAGTTGGATTCCAGTGATACGACATCACACATCTCTTATGAAAATTTCGGTCCCGGCAACAGAACCATTTTTTGGCTTGAGGGGGCTTGACCCAGGTTCAACATTAGTTAGCCAAACAAATCCCTACACTACTGGCCCTTTCGGCATCAACCCTCGGAGCGCGGACTGAAGTCTCACTCGAAGTAGTATGGGGGGGTGATGGAACCAAGTTTATGCACCCTTGAGATGGATGTGATGTCGGTTTATTTGAGCTAGACTTGCCTTTGCGTAGGTTGCTTAACCCTCTGTTCCACCCTTCAGTACCTTCGCGAAAGGGTACAATTGGCTTCCACGCAGCCCTAACCAGGGGTTGAAGTCCTTTCGCACTGCTAGGGCAGCGAACTGCGATATCTCCCAACTAGGCTAAGTGTATTTCTTATCTTATTAATAGATCTTAGTTAGCTTTGCATAAATAGATGTTCTTACTTGCATTCACTTAACCAATACATTTACATACATTCGTGCATCAGATAAGAATTATAAGTGAAATTCATACCCAATATAACAGATGCATAAACAGGAAATAAAGATGTAGAATTTATAGAATACTTCTCGTTATTGATAATTTTGGATGATTACATACTCAACCCACCCTGCGCACTCAGCTGCAGGGGTCTGCGCACTCAGCTGTGGACTTCTAGGCCTCTGCACACTCAGCTGCAGAGCCTCTACCTATGCTACAACCCAAGTCTTAGGCTTCTACTTCAGAGCTATCTCATACATGTTCGATCTTTCTTAATTGATTGATTCTTAACTACTTAGAGCTTAGCTCTATTTATACAATGCCATGGTCTGTGGACCATGGGTATATCTTTTATAGCCGACATTACATTTCCAAAATAAGGGCGGACAACCCTATGACTCTTTAACATCTACGCGCTCCGCGACCACAAAATGCGAAGTCTTTACATTTGGATTACGAAATTGGACCAAAATATGGGCTTTTAGCCCCAAAGCTGCCCTTGGGGGATCTCGCGCCCAACACAACCTCTATCCATTTGGATTTTTAAGGAATTATACCTTTGAGCCCCACTCAAAGATAATCAATACGTCCCCTTTTTTTTGTCCTTGTTCTTTTGTCAAGTATAGTGTCTTGTTGAAGCACATCAAAGAATTATGGAGAAAAGTCTTCAATAGATGGAATTTGATTATTCTCTCCTTGATCTTCAATCAAGGGAGGCTCATACAACCTTAAATTATTAACATTAACAACAACATTAATTTTCATATATGAAGGAAAATCCAACTTGAAGGCATTATTACCAATCTTTTCCAAAATTCTGAATGGACCATTTCTAATTGGTTTGAGCTTTTTACCTTCTCCTTGGAGCCTCACTTTGTTAATGTGAAGCCAAGCTTCATCTCCAACTTGGAGCTTTGGATCTTGATGATGCTTGGCGTGCCTTGCTTTGTACTTGCCTTGGATTTTCTCAAGTTTTTCTTGAACCTTTTGGTGTACTAATTGTATTTGTTCAATGAAATTTCTTGCTTTATCTATGTCGCCATGGCCTTCAATAGCAACATCTTTTCCAAAAAATAAAATCCAAAGGAGATTTAGGCAAGTTCCCATGCATACCTCAAATGGCGAAGTTTGAGTGGAAGAGTGCTTGGCTCGGTTGTAAGCATGTTGAATATAATGCAACTGTTCATCCCACAACTTAGGATGCTTGCTGCAATACCCATGCAAAAGATGTATCACTATTTTGTTCACTACCTCTGTTTGACCATCTGTTTGTGGATGAAAGGTTGTACTCTTTTTCAGTTTAGTGTCCATGAATCCCCATAAGTTTGACCAAAAATTCCCCACAAAGCGAGAATCTCGATCACTAACAATGGATATGGGCAATCGAAAATGCAACTAAACATTCTTAAAAAATAACTAAGCAATTTCTTCAGCTGTAACTTGCTTTTTACATGGCATCAAAATACACATTTTGTTGAACTTATCCACATCTATATACAAATAATCATGACCTTTTTTTGACAATGGAAGACCTCCTACAAAATCTATAAAACACTCTCCCGCGGTCGTGAAGGAACTGAAAGTGGTGTGTACAATCCTAACTTTCTATTGCTAGGCTTATTGATTGTGAATAATGAACATCCTTTAATAAAATGAGACACACTTGGCACCTCCTCATTCACTGAAGGGCCTTTCCAAATCATCTAATCCTTCTATGTAAGCAAGTCAAATCTAAATTCTGACTTGCTCTAACTTTTGAATATGAGCTCAAATTTGAGTGACGTTCACACCATTAGAATCAGAATGATGAGCTCTTCGATCTGAAGCTAAGTTTACCAAAATTCTGACACTTTGATTTTTGAGCATAATTTTGAGCACCTGATCACTCCTCCCCACTGGAAGCCTCTTGGACCCCAAAAGGATCACTTTTAATTGTTCAGCAGGCAGGAGTACAGTTCCCTCACCTTTCCAACCTCTATCCATTTGTCTTTTGAAGGAATTGTACCTTTGAGCTCCACTCGAAGATAATCAATACTTCCTTTTTTTGTTGTCCTTGTTCTTTTGTCAAGTATAGCGTCTTGCTGAAGGACATCAAGAAATTATGGAGAAAAGTCTTCAATAGATGGAATTTGATTATTATCTCCTTGATCTTCAATCAAAGGAGTCTCATACAACCTTAAATTATCAACATTAACAACAACATAAATTTTTATATATGAAGGCAAATTCAACCTGAAGGAATTATTACCAATCTTTTCCAAAATTATGAATGGACCATATCTAATTGGTTTGAGCTTTTTACCTTCTCCTTGGAGTCTCTCTTTTTTAATGTGAAGCCAAACTTCAACTTCAACTTTGAACTTGTGATCTTGACGATAATTGGCGTGCCTTGCTTTGTACTTGCCTTGGATTTTCTCAAGCTATTCTTGAACCTTTTAGTGTACTAAATGTATTTGTTCAATGAACTTTCTTGCTTTATCTATGTCGTTATGACCTTCAATAGCAACATCTTTGCCAAAAATAAAATCCAAAGGAGATTTAGGCAAGTATCCCATGCATGCCTCAAATGGTGAAGTTTGAGTGGAAGAGTGCTTGGCTCGGTTGTAAGCATGTTGAATATAGTGCAATTGTTCATCCCATATGTTACACAGTAATTTGTCATTATCTTCACTCTAGTCTTCCTACTGTGTCATGTGTCCAGAGTCATTCATGCTCATGTTAGACAAATGCTCTCTGATGTTGCCAAATGACCCACTTTTCCAAAGGTCTGCCTCATCGCGTTTGTTGGACAAATAAACATGCTGATGGGCGCTCCAGAACAATCCAGAAGCGCTGCCATCGCGGAAGTACACTTGATTCCCGCGATGGTCCAATTTTATGTGCCAGCGCGATTGTAGCTTGTAATGTTTAGTGATGACTTGACTAGCTACGTTATTAAATAGCGATGTCAGCGCGACAAACAAGTTATGTGCCCGCGATGATCCCGATTGAGCGAATTTGTTCCAACAGTCGGCCTTCCAGATGACTCCAGACCTGGTTGTTGGCCTAGTTTATGTCGCCCTCCTTTCTCTGGCGTGGCTGTTCCGTCATTTGTGCTACCTTCCTTGGAGATAAGCTCATCCTCCCACCTTTCATGGAGACTCCTTCTCCTATTTAAACTCTCTCCATTGCTATGTGCTGCTAGTTTTTGGAGCTCTTAGTCTTTGGAGTGGTTGCTGATAGTGTTGTTAGTACTTGTGAGCTTGTTAGATCGCTGGTGTGAGTGTGACAAGTGCGAGATTGTTGATAGCTTGAGGAAGGTTGTGAAGTTATTTTGATCTTGTGTAAAACTTATGAGTGAGAGAGACTTGTATGTTGGTAGATCGATCTTCAAGAGTGAATGCTTGAGGAACATGTTGGCTGGGCCCTTTTGAGAAGGCTTGTGACGTCAAGACTTTGGTTGTAAGCTTCCTCTTATTTCATAAGTAATGCAATCAATGATGTTTTCTTATGTCTTGTATGTAATGTACTTGATAGCTCATGACTTCTTGACTTTGTGAGTAAATAGATAATTTGTTGTTCCGGTTACGTGCTTTGTTGTATTTCCTTTGCATTGTTTTAGGTTGATCACTCATTAGGAGAAGGAAGCGGAAGCTGGAGCAGCACAATGGAACTCCATCGACCACCAGTTGAGGTAGGCCCTCCAACTATGACTGTTTAAGGAAAGTTATTGTTGATATATCCTTGTTTGTGACTAGACCCACTTTAGGGATAGAGGGGTTGCCTCTGTCCACAGAGGGAACACTTTCCTGCATCACACCACAACTTAGGATGCTTGTTGCAATACCCATGTAGAAGATGTATCACTGTTATGTTCACTACCTCTATTTGTGGAGGAAAGGTTGTACTCTTTTTTCGGTTTGGTGTCCATGAATCCCTATAATTTTGACCAAAAATTCCCCACAAAGCGAGAATAACAATCACTAACAATAGATATGGGCAATCGAAAATGCACCCAAACATTCTGAAAGAATATCTGAGTAGTTTGTTCAGCTGTAACTTGCTTTTTACATGGCATCAAAATACACATTTTTTTGAACCTATCCACAACTACATACAAATAATCATGACCTCTTTTTGATAATGGAAGACCTCCTAAAAAATCCATAGAAACACTCTTCCATGGTCGTGAAGGAGCTAGAAGTGGTGTGTAGAATCCTAACTTTCTATTGCTAGGCTTATTGATTGTACATAATGAACATCCTTTAATAAAACAAGACACACTTTCAAGCATACAAGGCCATTAACAATACGTCTATAGATGCGCAATCATCTTACTTACACCAAAATTACCAGCAATAAGAGAAGTATGTCCTCTCTTATGATGTTAACTCTTTCTCCCTGCGGAATACAAAGCTTGCCAAGATGGTACAACAAGTTATCATGCAAATGATAATCCAATTCCTTTACTTGGTTACCTTGACTCAATCTTGCATAAGCATCTTGAAAGTCATTATCTAATGCATGTTACTCAATATAAATTTCATGTAAAACTGAACTATGCTTGAGTAAAGTAGTTGCACTAACAATTGGTCTAGAAAGCATATCAACAACTTTATTATAGATACCTTTCTTATACCTAATTACCAAGTGGAATTGTTGAATAAAACCCATCCATTAGAAGTGCCTTGATTGCTGCAACTTTGATTGTGATTGCAGATATTGCAATGGTTGATGATCAGTGTGAATGACTGTTTCCTTACACATCAAGTAGTGTTTCCATTTTTTCACACTTTGAACCAATGCATACAATTCCTTATCATATCTAGGATAGTTATTCATTACACCATTAAAAGTTTCTGAATGAAAACATATAATCTTATGATGCTGCATGAGGACTGCACCCAGAGCGTAGTCACTAGCATCTATCTGAATCTCAAATGACTGTCTCAAGTATGGAAGTGTGAGTACAGGATTTGTACTGATATTTTCCTTCAAAGCATCAAAGGCCTTTTATTGTTTTCCTCCCCACCAAAAAAGCTTTTTCATGGTGGTCAACACATGCAAAGGAGCTGCTATAAGAGAAAAATTAGCAATAAATTTCCTCCAATATTGGGCTGCTCCTAGAAAAATTATTACCTTTGTAACTGTCTTGGGCCTTGGCCAATTCACAATGACATCAACCTTGGAGGGATCTATTTTCAACTCACCTCCTCCAACAATATGACCCAAGTAAACTAGTATTTCCAAACTCGCACTTTGACATCTTTAGATACAATTGTTCTTTTTTCAAGGCATCAAGTACTTTTCTTACATGCATGACATGTTCAACATGACATTTACTAAAAATTAAGATTTCATCTAAGTAGACTATGAAAAATTCATCAAGAAATGGCCTCAACACATCATTCATCACACGCATGAATGTAGCAAGAGCAATACATAAACCAAACGACATAACTAGCCATTCAAACAAACCTTGTTTTGTTTTGAATGTTGTCTTCCAAATGTCTCCTTCAACTATTCTAATTTGATGGTAGCCACTTCTTAAGTCTAGCTTAGTAAAATACTATACATATTTCAATTGATCCAATAAATCATCTATTCGAGATAGTGGGTAATGGTTCTTTATCATAATTTTGTTTAATGCGCGAAAGTCCACACACATGCACCATGTTCCATCCTTCTTTGGCATCAAGGCAATAGGTGAACCACAAGGCGAGGAAGATGGTTTGACGATCCCTTTATTCAAAAACTCTTGTATTTGCATCTTAATTTCTGCGCTTTCCATCACTGACATCCTGTACATAACAATGTTAGGAATAGGACTATCTTACTGCAACTGTATCTCTTGTTGGATTCCACTCTTGGGAGGTAAGCCGTCTGGTTCCTAAAACATTTCATCATATTGGTTGACTACGTCACCAATCCAGATTTCAAATTCGAATGAAAACCTTTAAAAGCTTCATTATCAACATCATTTTTGGGTTTGATCATCAGAAGCACACAATTCTTGCTCGAATTCACCAGTCTTTTCATCTTCCTTGCATTAACAAGTGAAAGATTTGTTTTCTTGCTATGAGCTCTCACAATATATTCTACTCCATTTTTGAATTAATGATGTTTGTTTTCATGCCGATGGAAGATATTTTTTCTGTCATAAAGGTAATTTCATGCCGATGGAAGATAGTTTTTCTGTCATAAAGGTATGGGCTGCCCAAAACCATGCCACGGATATCTAACATCACAATGTCAAGTTCGTTTACACTTTCTAGTAACCTGCAATTGTGCATTGTCATGTACACATCCAAGTGGACACGGTTTATGATGTGGAACAATTTCCATATTTAAACACTTGACAATGTTTTAAGAGATAAGATTGGCTTGAGAGCCGATATCAAACAACGTATGAATCTTGTTGTGTTTTGATATCACCCTTATGTGAAACAGTTCTATTCTCCTTTTTTTCATTTGGAGTTCCATTTTGAGAGTCTGAAGAACTAATGCTGGCAATGGATTATTTTCCTTTTAACCCCATGGCTGTGATTTTAGTTTCATCACCCGAATTGGATCCCAAATCCTGTTGAGTGGTTGCAGTTGTCTTCTTTTTTCCCTTGTTGTTGTTTCTTTTTGGTTTCATTTCAGGATGAAGCTTCCAGTAGTGAGCTTCATCATGACCCTCTCTTAAACAGTGTTTGCATGTAATTTTCTCTCCTTCCTTTCTAATAGACGCATTTTTCTTTGCCTTCCCTTTGAAAGCCTTTTGTTTTCCCTTATTCTTAAATTGCTTTTTACTACCTTCTTCTGGGGTGTTTTTCCCTCTTGCCTCAAGATGAGTAGCTTGCACACACACATTATCTAGATTATTGGGATTAAACATTAAGATAGTATGCCTAAGGTAACTGTTTAAACCCCCTATGTACTTCAACAAAGTGTCATGTGACTGCAAATCTACACCTAACATCAACGACCTTTTTATGAATTATTGGGTGTAATCTTAGACATTTTTACCTTTAATTTGTCTACTGTTATGCTAGTTCATGATGGCTTTCTACATATAAGCTAGAGGGTAGAATTGTCTTTTGATTGCAACAATGAAATCATTCCAAGAAATAGAGATCTTACCATGTTTTTTAATCTCCTCTTGGGTCTTTGATTCCAACCATGCTAGTTTTGCACCCTCCATTCTCAAGGAATCTAACTGAATCTTTGTCATCCTCTTGAAGGTTTTGAATCTTGCAATAGACCTCTAACTGGCGAATCCAATTATCAAGCTTATCTACATTCACTTCACCATTATACATGGGCAACTCGAATTTAACATCAAGTTTTAAAAAAGGTGATTTACCAGGTCCTTTTGAAGAATGATGATGAGTATGAGTAAGGGTTGTATTAAAGAGTGTGAATATGCTTGTGAAGAAGAATATGAAGAAGATGGTGGAGAGGGTGGAGGTTTTTCACCATTCTTGTTACCTCATTTTCCATTTTCTCCTCCTAAAGAGCCTTCTCTGTTGGGAGGTTTGGAAATTTCTCCTTACAACCTGCTATTCCTCTCTTCATAGAGGACCTTCACCATCTCTGTCATATCAAAGAAATGATTTCTGAAGGTCTTCTCATCTTTTGTCATGTTTGTAGGTTCTCCTTCATGAGACATGATCTCTGGAGTCTCAACTGCAACTTGAGGCTGAACTGGTGTTGGAGATTGTGGCAACCTTGCTCTTCTTCCCCTTGACCCAACTTCAGGGCTTCCAATGAGATTCCCTTCACCTCTTTTGAGTTTTAACCTTGTAATCATGACATAAACTTGCAAACAATTAAATCCTTATTTCACAAAGCAAAAATAGTGCTCTGATACCAAATTGGTCTAATTTAGAATATTAGTTTGCAATGATAAGATCTTCCTCAGATTATAAACAAAATGCTTTCATTGTGCTTAAGGATTAATCAATTTTTGCAAGTGCAAATGAAGAGTTTTTATGTTAATTTTATGAGCAATTTAACATAAGCCAGAAACTAAATAGCAACATAAACATGTACAGAACATCATCAAAACATATTACAATAAGCAAAAGATAAAGGAGTTCACCCCTCTTGGGCTATGTCTCCTTGATCTAGCTTCCAATGGTTTGGGCCTCTCTATTATGCTCAAAATTGTAAAAATATGTGTTTACAATGCTCAAATGCTTCTGAAACCTACTCCAATAAGTCCAGAATACTAAAAAATGGCTATCTAGCCTCTTTTTGCAACCAATTTGGTGGAAAACTGAAGAAGTTATGACTTCTCCTAGATCTCCCACTATTTGTTCCACAAGTTGCTCCATATCTGACAAGAACCCACATTTTCGCTCCAAAAATATGATAACAAAGCGAGAATTTTATCGCGAGGCTTGCCATAATCCGTTGGCACTAACTGTGTTATCACAAATAGCAATCGGCGGAGTTCTGCAGTATTATGGGTTGTGAACCAAGAGGCGATATTCGATTGCGATTCAGTGTACCTATTGAGACATTAAACTGGAATTGATAATCCTTTCACATCCGAGAACTTATCGCATTTCACCATTGGAAGAGAATATATGAAAATCATAAAGTAGGACTCTGCATCATGTCCCCATTTGTGATTGTGATATCGCATCACAGCCCGGGTATGCTTGAGGCCAATTATCTTCAATGCTTCCCTTCGCTGATGTGCAATTACGATAGCATCGCAACTCGATACTTGCCGGGGGACGATTATGAAAACCTCCCTACTTGCCATTACGATTTGCAACATGTGGGGGCCAATGGCAACTTTCCACTTGGCGCCTCCTCATTCGCTGAAGGACCTTGCCACATCATCCAATCCTGCCATGTAAGAAAGTCAAATCTAAACTTTGACTTGCTCTAACTTCTGCATACGAGATCAGATTTGAGTGTCGTTCATACCCTTGGAATGAGAATGACGAGCTCTTGAATCTGAAGCTAAATTTAACAAAATTCCGACACTTTTGTTTTTGAGTATAATTTTGAGCACCTGATCATACGTCCTCGAAGTACAAGTCATGGATTAGAAACCTTTGATATAAAGGTCAAACCCCAAGCCATAGCCCTAGGTCCTATGATGCAGAAACACTGAAAGAGGCTGAAACAGAGGGAGCCAAAGGAGATCAAGCCTCACTGTTCTGTGATGCCTTTTAGAGTATGTAATGTTCCAATAGCGTGGTACAGAGCTTTGAAGGTGGATGGGTCAACAACTGAAACATTGAATGAAGGTATGGAGCAATGGCAAATCGATATGGGGTAATCCTGTAGAAGCCCCTGCAACAAGAAACCCAGTACAAGAATCACTTAAGAAATGAATTCAATTGCTTCTCCACACATATTCAGAGAGTAAATGGAGGTATGGAACTCAGGAAGAGTTAATAGTTCGACATGGGGCTCCACTCAGATACATATCAAAGGACTGCCATGGCATTCTCCACTTCTACTATGTAACATGCAACCACAATTGATCGCTATCAACTCCAAAGAGTGGTGAATTTTGGTAGTTAAAGCGAAAGCGATAGAAATCAGCCGAGCAACAGGGGGGACACATTGTGGCAGAGATGTGGCCTGATCAGGGGCCTTCACAGGAACTGCAGGACGATATTTTCCTCCTTCATCATTCAGTTTCCTTTTTATATTTTTCAGTAATTTCTTTTATTCAGTAATTTTTATATTTCTAAGAATAGAATCAAATCCGAGGAAATCAGTTTGGGCAGTCGAGCTATTGCAGGCTTGGACAACTATTCAATTTGTCAGCTAGCCCTGGGCTGAAATATTTTGTAAATGTTGATTCAAAACCCCCCTTATCTGTATAAATAAGGGGGAGAAACACTTAAAACAGGTTCTAGAATTCTGCACCCAGAGTGGTCCTAATTCTTGAGTTCCATTTTGGTTCTAATTGTCTCTTCATGAGGGATTAGAGCGACGCATGCTGAATGTAACAGACTGGTTATTTGGATCCTTCAAGTATTAATGAAACTCCCTGTGGTGATTCCAATCATGGCAATGCGCAATATGTTTTCCCCTCTGTAATATCATTCCATATATGTTTATCTTTCTCTAAAATAGTGTGATGAAGCTGGCGGTTTCTCCCTCGTTCATGATTATATATTTGTTACCAAGTAGCAACAATACCTATGTTAACTACATATTTACTTAGGTACCTGTAATGTGAAAATATTTTCTTAAGATTTTGGATACAAATGTTCCCATGAGTATATGGCCTGAAACCCTGACTAGCACTCCTCTCCTGCCACTCTTTCATCTCCTCCCTTTTCCATATTTTTGCTGGAACATTATGGCTTAGGATTCTGCATTACAATCAAACCTGCTCACCGATTTTCCTCCTCTCTTTCCTCCTCTTCACTTTACTGCAACGTCAATATTAAGATGCATGTTATTGTGTGTCGGCCACCAAAACCATGCATTTCTCTTTGAGGTTGGCCCGATTTACCCCCTGAGCATTTGGATCCATGTATTGACTTGAGTGTACCTTCGTGAAGGCCGATTGAACCAAGCCCCCTTTTATTCTCCCTTTTTAAAAATTCGTGACAATTGGAGCGGAACTAATCCCTTGGATAATCTCGAATGCACTCCTCTACTTAAGATGTCTTAGGCACTGCTCTACAATCAACCCAGAGGTTGTCTTTAGGAATCTTTCTATGTCTCTCGAAGCACTTGTGCTACGGGTGCCATTAAAAGCAACATCAATCTCCAAATTAAACACAATTTCTTATGAATTGTGGTTGAACCTAGATAAAAAGATGAATTTAAGTAAATTTGTTTTTGTCTACCCTCCCTCTTTTCCATTTCTATGCTTTACTTTCCTCTTAAGGAATTCTACCCAAAATCTCCAAAATTATAAAAAAAAATTGTTGTAGGGGGGAAAATCCAACACAAACAAATTTCACGTAGTTAAGTGGCCATTTATCTGAACTCCCAAGAGTCATGGATGTTGGGGATAAGGGATTCTTCACTCATTAATATCACCATTGGAGCTAAGCTTGTCTGGAGGTTGATAACTCAAAAAGAAGAATGGTGTAAATTTATGGTTTATCGTAACTATTTTGTAGGGCATTGAATGCCTTGTCTCGACACACCCTCATACGTGAGAGGAGGTTCATTTATTTGGAAACCTTTAACAATTGATTCTCCCTTAATAAAAAAACCAACTTACTTGGATATCAAGTAATGGATGGCACATCAATATTTGGAGGTGTGCTAGATTGGATGGGACTTTCAGGGTGTCCCAGATCATTTATTAGAATTGGTAACCACCTTAGAAGGCCTTCTTTTTGGATGTGTCGTAAGTTATCTAGAGTAAGAAGACCCAAGAGGCTAGTAAATGTTTGAATACACTATTAAAGAAGGTTATCTTTCCCTACCATCCCCCCCGCACCAAGGATATCCTCCTAAGTCTCCTATTTCTGTGAACTTTTTGAATTCCAAATGACTTAAAGTAAACCAAAAAAATAAATAAATTGGATATATGTTTAACTTATATATTAATTATTTTTGTAATTAAAAATAATTTAAAATTAAGTTATAATTTATTTAGATTTTATGATTTATTTAATTTTAGTGATGTGAGATGTATCTTGAAGTGTTTTGATGCTTATTATTTTCTCTACCCCCATCCTCAGATATGAGAAGGGTGAGGGGAAAATATATATGAAGGTGGGATGCCAGGAAATAATGGACAAAATATAATATTATAGTATGTTTTTGCCATTACTTCCCTGCATCCCCACCTATATTAAAATTTTCCAATTATTACCCTCACCCGACCTTCATATTGACAATTTATATTATGGAATTTGTTGTAATATAACAATCTAAATCCATTTCAAGCTGTATCAAGTATAAAAAAGAAATTATTTTTTAAGGTGTACTTTTTTTAATCATTCCCTTTCTAGCATCTCAGGATTTTGAATGATATATTCAGTCAAGTTATTTATGGTGGTAGTCTGGACTTTTCCACTAAGCAATATGTTTGTTGTCTATGACACAACCTTCCTTTTTGTAACTACTAGATTTTTATGTCTACCCTGTCAACTGGTATATCTAGGAGAGATCTAGTTACATGTTGTGTTTATTTTTCCTACTGGAATGATTTTGCAGGACAATGTTGTAGTTTTAACACTCTTTTATTTTATCAATAAAAGATTTTTGTTTTTCCCTTTGGAAAAAAAAAATCATTAAATTTCATGTCATGTGTTAATCTCTATCAGTGTTTGATAAATCCGGGGTTATGATGGTTTGTATATATAAGTAATCATTTAGTTTTTTTTTTTTTTTTGTCATATAGAAAGATTGTAAATCCTTGTGTAGAATGGCTTTGTTTATAAAATATATTTTGAGAGTCTCTATTCTTTGTTTTCAGGTTCAAACAAACAATAAAAGGAAAAATATTATAGTCTTGTTTATAAACATTGTCCATGATATTTAGACTTTTCTTTCTTCCCATTCTACATTCCTGCCACATAACAAAGTTGTTTGATACTATAAGAATAGAGTGCTCAACTTACTTAGCCTAGGTCGAAGTTGCGGAAGTAGCTAGGGGTCAAAATTATAGTAGTAGCTGGAAGGTTACAAATCTATTGCAGGAAGTTATTTTCACTTTGAAGGAAATCTCATCATGAAGGAAGGTTGACTTGGTTTCTAAGGGTTCAAAATATTGTGTCTAAAATGCCTTGGAATTCATCATTTGAAGATTCTATAATAAGAGAAGATTTTTTGTGGGTTTTCCTCTCTAGGAGAGGTTTTGGCCTTGGTTAGCAGCCTACATCTTGTGTCCATTTGGTCTATTGATCTTCATAGTTTGGTAGTTGTTTGATGATAAGAACACAATATTAATCAAGTGAAGAAGAAGCTAATTACACGTACATCAAGCTAAAGTAAAAGAATATCACAAGTGGCTATCAAAGTAAAGAGAAATCATCCTAATCTAGTTGCCCAAGAATTTCTCAACACTATATTTATGTGGAAGAGTTTGGTCATTCCTGTTAGTACAATCCAAAAGACACTAAAAATGTCCAGCAGAATGCACAGGTGGACATTTTCCAGTTGAATGCATTATGAAGTTTCAAAAAATCAAAGTTCTCCTAAGGTCCAAAGGTTATAAAGGAAAAACAATTAAGGACGCGCATCTATTTCTTTAATAAACGTGTGCATGCAGAGTAACCTCCAAAAGCCGCGTGGTTGCAGAAAATGATGACTCAATGATTTAGGACCACTTTACACACATGGGGTTGATTCTCTGACATGATTTTAGTCCAATACAACCGAATTTGAGTTTCCTTGGAGAAATGCAACCCTCAATGGAATTATCTTGTCCTACTCATGTGTCTTTATCATACATATACCAAGAGAGGGAAGAAGGATTCAGAATTTTTCTATATAAACAGGGCATGGGAGAACCAAAATATGAGACATTGTTATGTTAACCAAATTCTTGTTTGAGAAAACCACCATTACATTGTTGAAGCCAAAGAAGTGAAGAGTAATAGCATGTTGGTCATATTGCTTCTAAGCAAACCATCATCTTAGTGAGAGAAGAGGAATCCACCATTGGAGAGTCTTCACACTTCTTTGAGAGAGAGGATAAACTTGCAAAGATATTGAGGAAAGAAACACCCCTACCGAGGATTTTTGAGTCCCGTAGCTCAAAGAATTCTCTTCAAGTGTCTAAGATACATCTATTGTATTCAACCTCTACCAACAACAATCAATAAAGGAAGTTTTTTCCATATATTAATGATGTGTTTTCTCCATTTGAGCATTGTTTTGTTTATGTACCTCTTTGTTTGGTTTATGTTTATGCATGCATTGTTTCCACTATTTACAATGTTGTGTTTATTTAAGTATGTCCACTAACAACATCAATTTTGATTGTGATCCTTTGTAGGGAACAATCCACTGCTAAGGGGGTGTCTTTGTGCTCCAAAAACACTACAACAGGAATGACGACCATACCGCTCTCTTTTCATTAATATAGAGATTGTTTTTGCAGGACCTCCTCTCTGCACAACCATCCTACAAGGCGCTCTTCATGTCTTTGGATTTTTTATAGACCCCCATGACCTGTTTTGAGCCCGTGGATGAGAAATTTTTTCTGTTCTTTATCGCACATGCACCCTTTTCTTTGTTAGATGCGCGCACATGTATGTGTCTGCAAAAATCACGCGGTCAACAGAAAGCACAAAAAAGCCTTGTATTTTTCTCTTTTCTCAGGTGATTGGCAGCGTTTAGTGAATTGCGTTAACCTCTACATTCAATATTTTCTGTTTAATAGCTATGGTTGCTTTACAAACCATAATTGGTGGAGAAATTAGAGTATTTTTCATTATGTATTTGTAAACACCCACATATCTTAATTAGGGATAAAGTACGTGGCCAAATTCCACATCTGTTTTTCAAACTAGTTTGCTTAAATTTTCTGCAATTTACATAGATTAATTAGTGAAGAAGTAAGTGGCCCATTATCCACGAATCTTACTACTAAGCAAAGAATTTTTGAGACTAGGAGAAAATGGTACTAGAGAAAGTAAGTAATCTCTGCTTCCCTTGTGTCTCTTAGAAGAACTTGGGATTGCATATGAAAACCTTCTCGAAAAGAATTTAATTTCCATCTCACTTATTAAACTCCACATAGTTTAATAGGAAAAAAGTAAGTGGCTCATAATCCACAAATATATTTCCTTTTTCCATGGAAAGAACAATCAACGCTTAGCATACTTAGAAGGATATTGAAAAGGATTATCGCATATCCATGTCTTATCACACTTCATATGCTCACTTTAATCACACACTAAGCCTTCATACGCTTTGTACTCAAAGAGTATCCAGTTTTTGGAGCTTCAGGTACTTAGTCTATTTTGACTTACAAAAATCACTCCATAAGTGAATTAAGACTCGTTAAAACGAACCGTAACTAGAACCAATTAAATTTCCCCACAGGGGCCACCAATTTTTTTTATAGTTTAGGTTAGAACCATTGGGGGTAGGCATCCCATAAGTCGCCATGGTCATGTTACACCATTAAAACATAGTTGTTGACTTTTTAGAGAGCTTAAAATCCTTCAATCATCCCACGGAAAAGAAAACCCAACTTTTAAAGGATATTGAAAAGGATTATCGCATATCCATGTCTTATCACACTTCATATGCTCACTTTAATCACACACTAAGCCTTCATACGCTTTGTACTCAAAGAGTATCCAGTTTTTGGAGCTTCAGGTACTTAGTCTATTTTGACTTACAAAAATCACTCCATAAGTGAATTAAGACTCGTTAAAACGAACCGTAACTAGAACCAATTAAATTTCCCCACAGGGGCCACCAATTTTTTTTATAGTTTAGGTTAGAACCATTGGGGGTAGGCATCCCATAAGTCGCCATGGTCATGTTACACCATTAAAACATAGTTGTTGACTTTTTAGAGAGCTTAAAATCCTTCAATCATCCCACGGAAAAGAAAACCCAACTTTTAAAGGATATTGAAAAGGATTATCGCATATCCATGTCTTATCACACTTCATATGCTCACTTTAATCACACACTAAGCCTTCATACGCTTTGTACTCAAAGAGTATCCAGTTTTTGGAGCTTCAGGTACTTAGTCTATTTTGACTTACAAAAATCACTCCATAAGTGAATTAAGACTCGTTAAAACGAACCGTAACTAGAACCAATTAAATTTCCCCACAGGGGCCACCAATTTTTTTTATAGTTTAGGTTAGAACCATTGGGGGTAGGCATCCCATAAGTCGCCATGGTCATGTTACACCATTAAAACATAGTTGTTGACTTTTTAGAGAGCTTAAAATCCTTCAATCATCCCACGGAAAAGAAAACCCAACTTTTATATTCACTAGAAATCTCTCTCTCTCTCTCTCTCTCTCTCTCTCTCTCTCTCTCTCTCTCTCTCTCTCTCTCTCTCTCTCTCTCTCTCTCTCTCTCTCTGTTTTCCCAACTTGCCATCCCCTCTCTCTCAGTTTTCCCAACTTGCCATCCCCTTGCGCTCTAGCCGTACGAGTTTTATCTCTCTCTCTGTTTTCCCAACTTGCCATCCCCTCTCTCTCAGTTTTCCCAACTTGCCATCCCCTTGCGCTCTAGCCGTACTGAAAACTCGTTCCCCCATCCCCAGTTTTCCCAACTTGCCATCCCCTCTCTCTCAGTTTTCCCAACTTGCCATCCCCTTGCGCTCTAGCCGTACTGAAAACTCGTTCCCCCATCCCCAAAGGCAATGAAACATAGGTAATTACATGATGTGACATCTCCCTCATACTCGGCTACAAAGCATCTTGATGTGCAATCAATTCTGAATAAAACCTAATAATTTGTCAATTAATAAAAACAATTATTTTTCTAGTTTTATTAATAACTCATAAATAAAAGTTCAATTTGTTTTTTAAGTACAAGCTAATTTAGATTTTTTTGGACCAACTCATAATCACAAATAACTTTTATTTGTTATTGTTATTAACCTATAGTAAAATTATCATTTTTTTTTCAAAATATAGTAAAATTAACGATCTTTTTTATTTTTAGTTTTAATTCAAAAACATACTAAAATTTACTTTTTCATTTTAATATATATATAGGAAAAATCTAGGCAGATCAACCCGAAGGGATCTACCTACCGGCCAAACAAGTAGGGCATAACCCCAAGGGCATCGAGGAGATTTGACCACGTGACCTCCCAATTGGCGAGGTACTTAGTAACGGGAACTCGACCAACTAACTTAACCCTTGGGGCTATATATATCTATATATGTGAAACATTTATATTATATTAATGTAGCTAGAATACGAGCCAAAACCCTTACATTCATGAATAATACTTCATCAGTTAAGGACTATTTTTTATCACTAAACACTCTATAACCACCTGGTCTCTGACAAAAAAAATAGATTACACCATTTATTCTATATATCCTCGAGAAAATCCACAAATCTTAGCAAAAAGACAACATTAAAAAAATAATTAGACTACCAGTCCACTCACATCCTTTCTGCCTTGTTCGCCAGTTGCATGCTCCATCGTCGTCGAACCCATCTACTACAGAGGAGGGTTTTCCACAGGCTGATCCTGAGGGATACGAAGAGTATTTTCGTTAGAGTTACTTGTGGGGGTGGAATCTGAGAGGATAAACACATATTTTAACACTCCCACAGTCGCAGTCTCCATCGTGACTTCAATACTGTCAACCTTAAAGCACAAATTATCCAATTTCTTCACCAAATTTTCCATAAACAATTGGAAGCACTCCACCTTTATTCACAAATCAACTGCCTGTTGATTGAGCAGAGTAAAATGCAACCTCACTTCCAGGGTGAGCTTCTCTCCTATATTTGACACTGTGGCCAAAGTTTCCTCCAGCATAGACACTAGGTGAGGCCCATGTTATATAGTGTCAAGGACTTCCTCTATCCCACTTATCTCCATCACTTCACAATTAATGCCTCCATCTACCAACATTACACTACATCCCTGCACAGGTTCCTTCATCGAATTTCAAATTTCAGATGTACTGAAACAAATTGTTACTAACGCTTTCACCCTCCTATCCATCTACATCAATTTATTATCAAATGGCATCGTCTTCCAACTATCACATGGCATGACATTCCCCCCCATGCCTCCCCATCTGGATGGCTCTTCCCAATGTGAGTTTTCACAGGAGATTTGATTTGGTTATCCTCTCAGAGGTTTGAGATTTATGTTTTTCATAATTATGTTGACAACCTTAATGATCCACCTGATCCAAATTTAATGAGCCTTAATATATAAATTAACATCATCTTTGTAATTGTTACTATCGCCCTTAGCGAGGACCCCTTCACCTAGTCTCACTCCCTTGTTGGCTTGTTTATCAACTAATGAGTTATCTTCCCTTTTGATATGATAAAAGGAGTCAGATTCCAAATTTTTGATTTGCAGCTATAACCTTTCGATTAAAGGAGACAGAGCTTTTCCAATATGGTTTTTACATCGATTGAAATTTTAAATTGTTATGATTGAGTCGCCAAAGAAAATGACCTGTCTTACCTCTTTTGCCACAACAATCCTTAGCCCTTGCCACAAAACTAGGGCTTCCACATGATTGTAAAATTTAAAAATTATTTTTTTATTGTAAATATTTTTTAATATTTTGCAACATCTTCTTGATAATGGATCTTAAAGTGTTTTTCAAATATAGATAATAAATGCGTCCTTTCTCCTTAATAAGTTTTAAAAATCAAAAGCAGGTTGAATCATAATGATACAACCAAAAACCAAATTTCCTGTACCAAAAACAAAATAAAACTAAACAAGTTTAACGGAAGATATAAAGAGATAACATGAGTTATTAAATATAAAATTAAAAATTTATCTCTAAAAATAGTAAAATTATTTGGAGAACATTACCTAAGGAAAAGTAGATATTGCAACATATTATCAGCTAGGTGAAGTCCTTATAGTGGGTGATTTCAATGCTAGGATTGCAAGTGAGCAAGCTAGCATTCTTTGTTGTAAAGAAGATTGTGACCCTATCTGGCTTATAGAAGAGAGTAATCATCAGTGGGAAAGAATTTCCATTAGGGGATTTTTGAGGTCTAAAATGGGCCTCTTAAGAAAAATGTACGACAAAAATAAACTTTATAAGAATGAACAAGATTCAAGATGATGATGTCAACTACGGGGGATGATTCACCATTTTTGGAGTAAAAAAGTACAAAGACTATAAAATAATAAAACTACTTTTTCAACTCGTATTTTCAACTTATCTCTCTAAGTTTTTACTCAAATTTCAAGCGGAGGTACTTGTTGGATGCAAAATTTAATTCCTCATCCAAGGAATACCCATGTTGCATACTTTCGATGAACCCCACTACATGAAAAATGAGAAATACATGAAAAAACATGATTGCAATCATGTTTTTCGTGTATTTCTCATTTTTCGTGTAGCAGGGTCCATTGAAAGTATGTAGCATGGGTACTGCTTGGATGAGGAATCAAATTCTGCAACCAACAAGTGTTTCCGCTTGAAATTTGAGTAAACCCATATGGAGATAAGTTGAAAATACGAGTTGAAAAAACAGTTTTGTCTTTTTTCCTTCTAAAATTTGATGATGTAATCTAATCTTATTTTATTATTTCCACTATTATTTTATAATTTCCTTAGGAGGCCCATTTTAGACCTCAAAAGTCCCCTAATGAGAGGACAAGGGCTATAATATCTATGGTTAACAATTGCTTACTCTATGTGGGGCTTTCTATTTAGTCATTTGTAATGGTTTGACTAGATGGGAAAAGTCTGGTAATTTCACTTGCAATACTTATAATGGAGCAAGTGTAGTAGATTATGTAATTTGCTCGCATAGTTTGTGTGAAAAAGTGGAGGAAGTCTTAATTGGATATCAACTTTGGGACTTAAAATTAGATCACAAGCCAATTTATTTAAGTTTCTTTTGTATCGGAAAGAAGTAATTAGGGTCAAAAAATTGGCGTGTTCAACAAAATGTCCCAAAGGCAGAATTCTTTCGACTCGAAAAAATTGTAATGCCTTCAAAACAATGCTAAAGAGGCTCTTCGAGAAGGAGAAAATCTTATTTCACGACCTTCATACTCACAAATTAACACATTTAATTCAAAGCACACTTGGAGAGTGCAAAAGAACAAAAATTAAAAAGTCAGAAAAAATTGCTTTTTGGTTAATGCTTGGTTTGACAAGGAATGCAAAAAGGCAAGGAGAATGTGGAAAGAGTCAAACAAGGATAACATAAAGCTCAAAGCTTACAAGAAGATATTAAGAAAGAAAAAGGTTGATTTCATGGTTTCAAGGAGAGAAGAACTAATCTTTCTTGGGAAAAATAACCCCAAATTATTTTGGAAGGAGCTCCAACCGAGAAAGATGCAAATTGAAAACAATATTCAAACTTCTAATGGTTTGACTATGTAAGACAACTTTATGAGCAAAATCCCAAGGTTGACCCTCCTCCCTTGGTCAACATTGATACAAAACTCTTCATGATGCAAGATATAAAGAAGGGTAAAAAGAAGTTGGGTGTTAGAAAAGCAAAAGACTTAGTTGAACTGCAAGTAGAGTATCTAAAGTGGGGCTTAAAAATTCTCTCACCTCACATTATAAAAAATTTCAATAAGATCATACAACAAGGGTTCCTCACAATTTGGACAACCAGTTTGGCAATACCTCTTTTCAAGAATGGTGACGTCAATAATCCCTCCAATTATAGGACCATAATGATAAACCCCTCGTTTGCAAAGTTATTAAGAAGTATGTTAGAAAATAAAATCAAAAAGTGGGCAGAAGAAAGAGATAAACGTGTTAAAGGGAAATCAAGTTTTAGACCTAAACATTCCACAATTGATCATGGCGTAACTTTAAGGCACATTATTGAAAAAGTTTGGGAGAAAAAGGAAGAAGCCTTTTGTTGCTTTGTTGAATTTAGAAAATCCTTTGACACGGTTCCTAGGGATAGGCTTTGGCATAGAATGGAGGAACTTGGGGTTCCCGGGCATTTTAGAGAAACTATGCATAGACTGTATGAAGAGGTGAAAGTCAAAGTTAGAACTTTAGCATGAATTTCTAAAATATTAGAAGAGATATCAGGGTCAAGCAAGGTTTCCCATTGTCCCCGACCCTTTTTGGTTTATATATGGACAAGCTTGAAGAGTGGCTAAATTCGCAAGGGGGTGACGATATCCATTTGGGAAAGTTTTTTATAAGGCTTATTTTGTACGCAAATGACCTTATTTTTATTGCTAAATCTACTCTTGGTTTGCAAGAGAACTTACTTTCCCTTTAGAATTTTTGTAGAAGGGTAGGGATCCAAGTCAATATTAGAAAAATGAAAGCAATGGTTTTCTCTAAAAAAAGGAAACATAATCAACATAAATTCTACTTTGAAGGCAACATTTTGGAAGAAGTTGTGGATTACAAATACCTCACAATTGACTTCAAGAGAAATATAAGATGGGATGGTTGTAGAAAGGAAAGAACTTTGGGAGGTTGGAAAGAATTTTATGATTTTCAAAATAGGTGTAGAGAGGCAGAGTTATGGGACTGGAAAACCACTCTAACTCTTTTTGGGCTTTTAGCGATTCTGATGATTCTCTACGGTTGTGAAATGTGGGCCAAAAGTACATGTGACATGCAATGGAAACAAATTGAGAAAACTCATAAGCATTTGATTACAAACAAATTCAAAATTAAAAGTGTAGTTCCTTATGTTACCTTGTTAAGTGAAACAAGGGCTGCTCCTATTGAAGCAATTGCTATGGTGCGAGTCATAAGGTATTTAAAAAAAATAATTGAGAAAATGGAAGAGGCAAGATGGCCTAAGGTTGTGTTTAATGACATATTGTGCAAAATAAAGAAGAATTGGATGCAACAAAATAACAAATAATTTAGTAAATGGGGTATTTTCTTGAAGTAAATAATTTGTTATGGATAAGTTCCATAAAATTACTTGGAAGAAGGAGTTAGGGAGAAAGAAAAAGTACTATATTGAAGAGTTTATTCCCACTCATAATCATAAACAAAAAGCGTACATAGAGGCCAATGTTTTTTGGAGAGCCAAAATTCTTATTGATCAACTAAGGACTAATTCTCAAACACTTTGTTGTGAAACAGGGCACTGGAAAAGGCGAAAATAAGTGTGGGAGGAAAGAGTATGTATTTTTTGCTCTTCCAGAAAAGTGGAAACATAAACACATTTCATTTTAGAATGTGAGGCCTTCAAAGACAACAATGAAAGCTATGCAAATATTCCGACAACTATCTCTTGGGATAATCTAGTAAGGGGTTTGTTGATAAGCTGGGAGCGTTTATTGTGATACTTCCTAGGAAAAGAGCCATATGGAGAAGCAATCTATCCCATAGACTATCTTTAGCCTCGTGGACATTAAAATAATTTATTTCTTCTTCTTTCAAAACAAAAGGATATGAACCAAATCCCAATGATTTGTTCTTGAGAAACATCTTAAGTATTAGGAAATTTATTATGCATCCATTTGGTAGCACTTAGCCATGCATAAAGTGGTTAATGAGTGCATTAAATTTTGGCATGTAAAAATATTATGAAAGTGTTGGAAAATTCAAATGTAAATTTATTATCATATACATTAAATCTTGAAATTGAACAAATTATTAATTTTAAATAAATATAATGAATAACTACATTTATTCGTGGATCACAAATGTTTAGGCATGGATATTTTATTTCGTTTGGATGATATAATCTTAAAAAAATGGATTTTAACTTAATATTGTAGAACAGACAATGATGGGTGTACTATTAAGACACTCCTTGATGTGAATGTTACTGGTTCAAAAATATATGGGCAAAAATCCAACCATGTTAAGGGTTGGTGTATCCTAGGTTGGGTGTGATCCCCAGGTGATTTTGACAACATAGATACTCTTGAGTCTGAGTTTCTCAAGCCAAATATTAAGTCTATAGTCATCTCAAGTCCCACACCGCTTAACAAACTCGCTAAAAAAAGAATACACACACACACACACACACACATATATAGCAATTTCCCTGATTTCCAACATCATTTTTCCTTTTTATTTTTGGTTTACAAAGGCTAGCTATGTCGATGTTATAGGAAAAATTGATATTAGGATATCATGAGAAACAAATAAAAATTTTATGATAGTGATATCTCCGACCACAAGGCATGGTTCAAGATAGGAACTTCAGCGTTGTTGACAACATTACTTACTCTTCTTTTGGTTCAGACTAAGACAAGTACCCTTTTTCAATGTGTCCTTTCATTGGTGAATCTTTTAAATTCCCCCCCCCCTCAAAATCTTCTTGTATGGTTTTTCAGTTTACAATTGTCACTATCCTTTTTAAATTTCTCCCTTCAATGGTGAATCTTTTAAATTCCCCCCCTCCTTATAATATTCTTGTATTGTATTTAAGAAGGTGCACTATGTATTCCTTATTTTGTTGTTGCTTATAAAAAATGATATTGATCATTGCTTTTCACCAAAGTGGATGTACATTTTTTTTGTAAGCTTGGTAGATCCTTCATTTCCATTAATTAATCAATAAGCAAGTTACAACCACATAAAATAGGTTAGGTGGCCTCAACTTGCCCATCGGGAAACCAAGTCTGTTGGCCACCTAACCGCATGATAAGCCATCCAATAGCAAAAAATACTCAGTCTTTCTATCCAAGCTATATAGTTTTTATTATCATGTCCATGTCCATACTCTATTTGCCTATAAGCATATATCACTGCAAACTGAAAAGTAAAAGCTATATGCATAAATACTAATATAAAATGACAAAAAGAAAACATTCTAATCATCCTGGTCGGCAGAGGGAGATTCAACCAAAGCTGGATCTTTAGCATTGGAACCAGGCAAATATGTCTGTGAGAACAAACAAGGGAAGTGTTTCTTAATGCAGCTGAGGCGTTCTTCATGTTTCTGCATTTTAAATTGTAGCTTCTGGAAATACCATTTGTAATTGGGAAAGTCTTATACAACTATCACCATATTCACCGAAATTTTCTCCTTGGCCCTACCCAAGAGACTTTTCATAAGTCAATACAAATACAGGGTCTGCATGAACTGTGTCACTCGCCCTCGAGTGTGTCTAGGATCTGGCATGAGGATTTGCCAATATTCCATCTCTATCTCAGTCGCACTCGCCTGGTAGTTCAAATCGACTTCCCATTCCTCTACCAGTCTAATCTCCTCGATGATCCCCTCCCTATATGCTGAGGCGATTCATTGACGAGGTTAGTGACTGGATTTCTGATGTGTCTCCCGCGTGAGGAGCTGGGTTCATTCTCATGCTTAGCCACCCGAGGTCTCTTGCCTCGGCCCCTAGTCTTCGTTTTTCTAGCCATAGCCACACAGTCCCAAAGCCTGGTAATAAAATAAAAACTTGCATTTCCTTGTGCAGGTGAGGAGGTAGGCCTCGAAACCCTTGCGCCTGGGAAGGCTTACCTCTCTGGGTATCTGTCATGGAAGCAATAAGCTAGAATTGATGAAAAAGTATGCTTTTTTTCTATCGCCCTCAGGCCCTACCACCCACTCAAGTCTTCCACCCCAACTGTGCATGAAATCTCGTGCCCCCAATTCATTTTTCATAACGAACAAAATTAAAAATCTCGAACCTAGTATGACCCTTACAGACGCTTCGACCCAGGCTATGGGTGCAAAACCCCAATAGCCAACCAACCCCTTTAGCAGAGCAACACAAAATGAAAATTCCAAGCCCCTCATTACAAATTCCTACATTTTTGTGACCAATCCCCTTACCCAGGTAATTCAACATCGCCTCAACACCCTTGTAGACTCTAGGGTGGCGCATCCCCTCTATAATGACCTCGCAGGCATTTTGACGCAAGCCTTGGTTACACAGCCCCAAGATCTAGCCAACCAAAGACCCATTTTCCAAACAACCTTCACCCATCAATCTGAGTCTGGCATAGCCAGCTTCAATTTCATGCCAATTCCCAGACCCCAGATGAGACTATCCCGCAACAGTGACCCCACAGACCCTTTGACCCAGCCCTTGATTTGACAACCCCATAAGCCATCCAACCATAAGAAATAAAGATTCAACATTAAAATAGACATGAATAGTATCCCAACAACAGACCCCTTGGTCTTCGAACCAAACTAGACAATAACAAACCTGAGGGTTGACACCCTTGCCCCAGGGCCAAATTAACACCATGCAGGAGAGGAAAATTTCATAGTGAATTAACACAGAAGAGGTTCTATTGGGCTAATGTTCTTCATCCAAATTACCGATGTCAGAAAATTCCCCCAACACAATTTTCCCCCACACGCTAGTCAATTCCCCCCATGCAAAACCCAAATACCAAACTAGACACAGGGGAGCATGATGGAGGGGAGGAAAAAATAGGTTACGTACTTGATTGCCTTCGTTTGGTGTTGATGGAACCTTCGACGCGTCTAGAGATGCTGCATTGAACTATTTATAGAGTACCCTTGCCGCAAACACTGTATCACACTCTCTTGGCCACGGAGACTGCCAACACCCTTCCCACTATATTTGCCATCGACCATAAAGCTTACCTGAAAACTTCTGCCACCTTCCTTTGTGTTGGTAGCCTTATAGATGCAGAAGGCCACTGCACCCATCACCTCAAGCGTGTGGGGGGTGGTGGTGTTGTACCTTAACATACTCATCATTAAACTATCTTGATGGGGCCGCCCTCCGACTCGCACCCGATAAGGGGAAGTGGATGTACAATTTTTTTTTGTAAGCTGAGGTGGTACTCTTTCTATTACTGGATAGAAAATAAAACATTACATCATGTCCAAAATATTAAAGACCCGCCCACATTGGGAAACCGGGTAATTAATCCATCTATAGTTTTTGATGGCCGCCCAAAAATAAAAAGCCCAGAGTCTGATAATCTTAGCCAAATAGACAAGGCAGTCTTGAGAATTTCTAATACTACTAGTCTGCAAAAAATATATATCTCTATCTAAATCATGCAAAAGCCTGAAACTAGAAAGACTATGAGTTTTCCTGAACATATCTCATGTCAAACGTTGTCCATTGCTGGCTGCTGACTTGCTCCTTTCTCTGCATCTTGTTGGTCCCCCTTCAACAGCTGCTGAATTGCGTCCAGCTTCTCCTCTTGTCTCTCCATGGCAATGCGAATGAAACTTAATTCTCTGCGCATCTCAGGGCTTCCCTGGGCAAGCTCGACCATCTCCTTGGCTACTTGTTCTAGGGCTTTTGCCAGCAGCCTCTTCATATCCCAGTATATGTGCACAGACTGTTTAAACAAGGACATTCTTCCCCTGGTATTTCCTGGATCATGAAGCAGGAACCCCCAATCCTCCATTTCATCTTCAGATTGGTCCTGGAGAGATTCCTCCTCCAGGTACTGCATAATTATTCTAACTGCTGGGTTGGTGTTGCGCTGATATGCCCTTTCTGCCCGCCGGACTTTGTGATTCACCGTCCTTCTAGCCTTTTTAATAGGATTCGAGTCTTGCCTGGAATTCTACCCTTCCTCACGCGTCCTCCTACTCTGACCCCGACCCCTTTTCCTGCTCGAGTCCGCCTCTCTTCCGGGACCCCTCCCTTGTTTTCTCATGCCATAGCGACGAATCTTCGCCTCCTGTGGAGCATGGTGTTCATTTTCCAACTGCTGATGCTCTTCGTCTGCTGACCTATCCTGAGAAAAAGACCGCACGTTCCCCCTGCCTCGGGGCAGCTCCTCCTCTGACTCGTCCTCGATCTCCCAGGTTACATTTGGATGATCTTTAATCATAATTCCCTTTCCTTTGCGGCTCTTATTCTCAGCAGCTAAGTTATACTGCTCCTCAACCTCCCTGGTTCTCTGCCTTGTTCCCATGTTGCCCGCGGATTTGTCGCAAAGAGATCTCTGATGCCCATAAACCTTTATCTTAAGATTCTGTTTCTCAGCAGCAATGTCCGCACCCCTCCAAATTAGGAAACAGCTAAAAGGCTGATCTTCCTTCCCCATTTGGGTATAAATCGGGTTTCTGTCCTCATCGTACACCTTTGGGCCGAATTTCGTTTGCCGCCGGTTGCTTCCCGGGGTGACGTTTCCTTTTGCCATAATTCCTTGATTAATATCCGCTGTCAAGAGGTCTGACAGACCGCTCCACTCTCCTCTAATATCTCGATCATTAATTACTTCACCTTGGATGTGATTCTGGGCCGTTCTCCACGCACACCGCCACTGTACTGTCCCGTATCCTATGATCATATCTCTTCTCTGCCCCGACTGATCTAGGCTCATTACTCAGGACCTCCACGTCTTCTCAATGCTCCAGCTCATTGATCCTCGTGTTTCCGCTTGTAGCTTGATCATGGTCTGCATTAATTATTTCTGCCAAGTCCTTCCACTCCCTGTTCCCGCACACCGTTCTCCATTGCTTGTCCACCGTGCTGCCATGACCTCTGCATCCCCAGTTTGCCATGAAATCGGCCGCCTGATTCCCCTTTCTTCTAACGTGATTTATTATTTTGTATTCGATTCTTTTCAATAGGTCTGCGATTTCCTGGACAATTCCGGCCGTACGCCAGCTGTTTGGGAAGTGGATGTACATTTTAACTATGTTAAAATTTCACAATTAAAATAACTTAATCATTGCTTTTCATCAAAGTGGATTTACATTTTAACTATGTTAAAATTTTACAATTATTTGTAGATTCATGGTAATTTATGTTGTGGAAAAAGATAATTATTTTTTTCCAAAATAATATATGTCAATTAGATATAGTTTGAGTAGCCAGAAGAAATATTATTTTCTTTACTATTTAAATTCAATTCTTATATGTAAAATATTAAGTGCACAGTCAATATTTCTTATAACAAATATTAGTTTCTCTCTCTCTCTCTCTCTCTCTCTCTCTCTCTCTATATATATATATATATATATATATATATATTTACATATTTATGACGTTCGGTATTTCTTTGTGGGCATTTCTCTGTAGGATTTCTCTATGGGGTTGGTTGTACTACTTATTTATGTTGATATGCGTTTCTCTGCGGGTTTGCGGTGGGAAAGCACTAACACTGTTCATGCCAGCCAATCATGGAGGCTCATTTTCGTCGGCCTCAAAATTTTTGTTAGCCTCACTTCAATGAAAATAAGACATGTAGAGCAAAATTTTCATCAACCTCGCTTCAATGAAAATCATACACGTGGAGCCTCATGGTGATCACCATATTTGTTTCATGATGCTCAATCAGCATAGCAAGGCCAAAGTACCCTCAAACGGGCATTAAATTCCCTATCGAGAATAATGTTGTTGGGATTAATGTCCCAGTGGACGACTCATTTCTTCCATTCTTTGTGAAGGTACAACAACATCAAAGCTAGATCGTAGAAGATGTTGTGTCTCTGGGCTCGATTTAGATGGGGCTGATTTTGATTCTGATGCTTATCCCTTAGCTGTGTGAAGATGAGCTTGTCGAGGATCCCATTGGGCATATAGTCATGGATGAGCAACACATCGTTGTGTTCATGGAACCAACCCTATAACTGTACTAGGTTACTGGGTCGAAAACTTCTTATGGTGTTAATATCCAAGATGTAGTCTTATTCTCCCTATCTCGACTTGGCATAAATTCTCTTCACACTAATTAGTGTCATGGCCCCTACGTAAAACCATAGCCAAATTAGACATTGGATTTCTCCAAACATGAACTGTCTAGATTAAAGTGAAAATACAATCTACAACCATCTTATTTGTTTACATTTGCACAAATAAAATAGAGAACAATAATGTAATTCCTTCCTTCCTTCCTTCCTCCACCTATGTAGTGGTTTGTCCAATGCCTATATTGAATTGAAAGAAAACTTGAATGCAGAGGTATATTATAAGCATGCAAGCTATAAATAAAAAGAAGAGTTGCAAAAGAATATATGGTACCGTGCATGGTTTTCGGTGGCTTCAACGTCTTTTCAGATATTCTCATCTCTGTGAATTGTGTCATTCGAATTCTAATTCTTATGAAGATCTCCCTTAATGACACAAATACAAGTAAAGTTTCTAATTCTTCTAATGTTTTCCAAAACAATACAAATATCTGAGACAAATTCCCTGACAAACTTCTTCTTCTGTTGGTTATACATATGATTCAAAAAAGAAGCTTTCATGGTAAAACAAACTCATTCAGTGGAATTTATAAGGGTGAAGGTGATCCGAGTTCTCTCAGCTACCAGACTTAACCAAGATCTTTTACTTTTGTGATGTTAGCATAATTGCATGTGAAAGAGTATGAAAAACCAGATATGCATACTTTAAAGAAGAGGAAACATAAAGGAAACCACCAAATCAAAGAACACACACAACTTGATAACAGAGTTCACTCAATGTGGGTTACGTCTCCATGCCTGGTGTCAAGAGTGAGGAGGCTGCTTCATTAGCTATTGCATGAAGATGATGGGTACATTATGCATTCTTTGTCAAGTACAAGGATGAACTTTCTTAACTAGAGTGGCATGTCTCTCCATGAGACGCTATTTTGTAATAACTCTCACTCATAAAAACTCCCATTTAGCATGAAAAAGGAACAACATCTCACATAAAGTGGCATACATGGATCTCAAATGCAAATCATCATCTCAACAAAAATGAAATGAACACATGGAAATAATGCACCTTATACCTCCAAGTATGGGGATGGCTTGAAAATCAGCTACTCAAATGAAGAAAAAACTTGTTCTAGTATGTTCCCTATGAAAATTCGTTAAATATGAGTATAAATCCGACCCCTTTTTGACTCGGTCAAATTTGGGCTCCCTGGGAATCTCAAAGATTCTCTTGTACGGGTTTATAGAAATTTGGCTACTCAGATGAAGAAATTGATGACGCCATCACTTTCCTTGTGAAAAAATGAGAAAAATGAGTATAAATTCGGCCTGGTTCTGAAACTGTCAATTTCGGGCCTCCAAGCAATCTTTTAGATTCCATGCAGATTCTTGTATCAAGGTTCCACCTTCATGGTTTCGCCCTCAACATTCCGTCTCCAGAAAATCCACTGTTCATATCAGAAAACAAACTACACCATCAGACTGATCCAGGTGGATATTGGTGGCCACCTACCTATTCCACTTGGACCCCCACCATTGTTTCTTTCAGTTTCCTTAATTGTAGCACAATTTACTATTTTTGGTAGTTTTTAGGGTCCTGAACTTCTGGAGCTTTTTTAAGGCCCTAAACGATGTATTTTTGGAAAATCAACTTATCAAACATTGTGAATAATTGTATTTCTCAGATAGATCTTTCTAACGAGGTGTCGTGTGCGTCAGACGAAGATCGTATGCCAAATTTACGACCCCAAGAAGTTGATGTACCAATTTACCCCAACGAGGCCCATAGTTTGGTGTTTCATCTCCTAGGGTTAGGTTTTTGGATGTTTGGGGTTTTTCATTGTTTCTAAATAATGAATAGGCCTGCAAGCCTCATTGTAACACAGTTTAGAGGCATGTCGTCATCACATCTCTTCTCAGAGATAAGCTACCATCTCCCAAGCTAGTTTATTTCCATTCTGTATTTAAGCATATTTCAGTTCTTTGATATTAATGAAATGAAGTTTAACTTTTGCTGCATCTCTATGTTTATGGTTATATTTTTAATTTGTTGCATTCATGTTTAAATTCATACAAGTGGTATCAGAGCAGTTTTCTCTTTCTTGATCCTTCTTTGCATGTCCCCAATGAGGTCAGGGTATAAGGAGTTAGGGCTCGATCTAGTTGAACCTTTGCAAAATCATCCTCGTAAACCCCGACGGTTGCTCATGGGGAAATAGAAGAAAGGCGAAGGAGTAGGAAGTCCTATCAAAATATTGCTCGAGGAGGCCCTAGAGAAACTAAGGAACGCGATGATGGATAACTTTGCTTAGATCCTTCAACGGTTGCCCACCGACGGCACATCCACATCTAGCAGCCACTCTAGCGGCGACACTCCTTTTATGGTACAAGTAAACTTTGACATTCCCATATTTGATGGCCAAATTGATGCATACGCCATAGATAAATAGTTAAATCTGCTAGAAGGATATTTTCTGTTTGTGATTTTTCTACCCCAGAAAATATTACTTTTTCTCTTCTCAAAGCCACCCCCCACGTCAAGGACTAGTGGGAAACCTATTGTGAGAAGAAGGATGAAAATACACCCTCACTATTTTCAGTCGCACCCACTTGGAATTCGTTTCAGGATGCCATCAAGGAGCAATACTACCCGGTTGGGAGCTATGAGGATAAATACATAAAGTGGACCATGCTGTGACAGAAGGGACCATGACGTGTCAAAGTTTACCAATGTTTTGTATACCTTTCACACGAAGTTGGGTATGAAGGATTCTGAGAAACATTTGGTACTCAAGTACCGCGACTACCTACACAGGTACATCCAGGATGAGATGGAGTTCCTGGACATCTCCTCACTCGACACGTTGTACTGATACGTTGTCAAGATTGAGCAAAATATTAAACAGAAAAAGTGACACTTTGGATCTGTGAATCTGAAGCAAGGGAAAGGTGCCCCAAACCGCAGAACAAAGGACAAAGCCAAGGCAGGGCGGCCCAGGACAACCTGCCAAAGGCGTAAGCAAAGAATGAGACCGAGAAGCTGAAGAAGGACACAAGAAAGTGGTGTGAGTTGCATAAGAGCTCTGCTCACAACATAAGTGAGTGTCAGGCCAAACAGTGATTGATGGACGAGCTGAAGGCTTCTGAATCAGATGCATGTTCCGAATATAAGTCAGAACTCGACAAGGGGAATGAAAAAAGGAAGCAGATTATCAATGTAGAGCACGATGCCACCATTGCCACCATGAAGATCTAGGAGGAGGAACTCAAAGATCCAGAGGAGGAGGAGCACCTCTTCCACTCCCAGATGTGGGTAAAGGGTTCCCCGCTACAGTTCATTGCCGACAGTGGGAGCCAAAAGGACCTCATTTTAGCATAGGTCGTGAAGCAGCTGGGCCTACCAACCACAACACACCCACAAATTTATATCGTCGGGTGGCTTCACCAAGGACAAGATCTTCGCGTCAGCTAGCAATGTCGCCTTCCATACAACATCAAGCCCTTCACGGATGAGGTATTATGTGACATTGCTCCTGTTGATGTTTGTGATGTATTATTAGGCCAACCATACTTGTGGGAGTGACATGTTATGTATGAGTCAAGGCCTCACATTGTTATTGTTACCTTGAGAAATAAGTTGTACAAGATACCAGAGGTAGCATTTCCTACCACCATCTCTTTGGTTACTACGAAACAATGTCGTAAGATCATTTCCAAACCAGAAAACTTGTTTTCCTGATGATACGCCCTCAGGGAAAGAAGAAGACGGTGGCCTCGACCTCCAGACAGGGCCCCTCTCCATGATAATAATAGGTGGGAAAGTTCGTGGAGGAGTACAAGGACATATTCACCTTCCCCGCAGGGGTGCCTCTGCATTGTCAGGTTAAGTACTCCATCGATCCGACCCTAGGTGCGTTGTTTCCTAATGGACCAATCTATCAGTGCTCGATTTTGGAGAACGGCGAAATCAAGAGGCAGATTCAGGATCTGCTATAGAAAGGTCACATCCAGCTGAGTTCATCGCCCTGTGGGATCCCGATCGTGTTTTTACAGAAGAAAGATGGGCCTTGGATACTTTGTATTGACTATCAGGTGCTGAACAAGATTGTTGTTTGGAATAGGTACCCGATCCCACAGATTGATGACCTTATGGACCAACTTTAGGGGGGAAATATTTTTGCAAGATCAAATTGAAGTCCAGATATCACCAGGTACCAATCGAACCCTTCGATGTGTGGAAGACTGCCTTCAAAGCCAAGGAGGGACTTTTTGAATGGATGGTTATGCCTTTCGGGTTAACAAATGCTCCTGCAAACTTCATGAAGCTGATGGATGACATCTTGTAGCCATTCACCAACTCATTTTTAGTGGTATACTTGGATGAAATCTTGATCTTGAGCCAAAGTTGGGAAGAGAACCTCCATCACATTCGACAGGTTCTCCAAAAATTGCAGCAACACAAGCTATGTGCCAATTTGGAGAAATGCAGTTTTTGCTTGACCCAGGTTCACTATCTAGGATACATTATTGATGAACGGGGGGTGCATGTGGATCCAACCAAGATCCAAGTCATTCAGGTTTGGCTAGCCCTAACCATTCTGACAGAGCTCCGTAGCTTTTCGGGTCTTACCAATTTCTACTGCAGGTTTGTGTTGGGGGTTCTCTCATATCACTTGGCCCTTGAGTCAATTCACCAAGGGAGGAGTGAAAGAAAAATTATTTTCTTTTGAATCTCAACAGAAGGCATTCACAGAGTTGAAACATTGCCTCTGCTCTGCACCAGTGTTCACATTACCAGACTTGCAACAACAGGGGCATCCAGTGGCATATCACAGTGAGACACTTTTAGACATAGTCCTGAAGTATCACACTTATGACAAAGAGATGTATTCCATTATATAGGCCTTCCGACAATGGAAGCATTACATTTTGGGGAAGGAAACGATCATCCACATAGACTACCAACCCCTATAGTTCATATTGATGCAAGGGAAGTTGCAGAATGATCGCCATCAGAAGTGGTCCACATACCTGCAACACTTCAATCTGAATATCAAGTACAAGAAGTGTTGAAGAATCTAGGAAAAAGTAGTGTAGTGTGATTCTTCATTACTTGATAACAACTTGTGGAGTCCTTTTACTTTTCTTGTTAGCCTATTCTTCTTCTTCTTCTTATTGATACATATGTGTGTACTTCATCAAACGACTACCAAAACATAAAAAGAAGAACACAAGATGTTGGCTCTCTACCAAGGCCAAAACCTTTCTACTCTTGAGAGGAAAGCCCTTTAATGAAATTCTCTTATTGAAGCTTCTATTGATCAATTCAAAACCCTATACACTTGACAAGAGTATCCTCGAAGCAAAAGTCAAGTCCTTCCTTCTTTTTGCACCCTATTCCCCGACACTTCTTCCGGCACTTACGACACTTCGTTCTCCTTCTTCTGGCACTTCGTTCTCTTGTGAATCTTATCTATAGATAGAACTTCTTGAGTGAGTCTTCTATGTGAGGTGTTACTATTCTATCCCTTGAACAAGTAGACTTCAACAAAGACCAACCGAGATCCTTATTAAGATATGAGAGTATGATAGTGTTGTTATTCTGCTACCCTAGTTTCTCGCACATGTGGGAGAATTACTAGGTTCATATGCTCTTCTCTTATTCGCTTGAGTGTCTTCCTTCCACACTGGAGTAAGAGGCCTTTGTAGTGTAGGTTTTAAACCTGTATAGAAATTACTTGCATACGAGTTCTAAAAACACAAAAAATAAACAATGCGAGAGCATAACACATATGCACAGAGATTTTTCCCTAGATCCCAAAACCGGGACTACCAGCTTGATTTTTCATTATGTTCCTTTCAATGTTACAATACATATTTATACATTTTTAAGCATCTAATACCATGGACCGAAAACCATCGCGTCCAAAACCATGTGCGAAAACTATGAACAAAACCATAGGTAGGTCCACCCAACCTAATATAGGGTCCAAATTTTTTTTCCCAGGGGTGCTACCCCGGACCTTGTAGAGGGGGGATACCCGCCCCCCTCAAACTCCCTGTGACCCCCCGTTGTGCAATCGGCACAATGAAGGGGGGGCTCTGCCACCCCTCTAATCCCTTAGTCATGGAAGGAATATAACACAACCCAACATTCTCCCACTTGTTTTTTTTCCACAGGGGGCCACAGGAGAGCTTAGTCATTTATCCAGCCTTGAAATGCCCATTGTTTCTCTACACCAAGAGAACTTCTTAGAGCTCACAGATTTTTTCAATGCATTTGCAGCATTCTTCGAAGTGTCCACCTTTACCAGCAACACCTTTTTGTCTTCTATCATATCCCTCACAAAGTCATACTGAACATCAATGTGATTTGTCTTTGAATGATAAGCAAGGTTCTTTGCCAATAAAATTGCACTTTGGATATCACAGTCTATCCTTATAGCTCCCTGTACTAACCCCATACTTGAACACAATCTCTGCAACCAAACTGCTTCCTTGCTTGCATGAGTGGCTGCCATGTAGTCTGCCTCTGTAGTTGATAATGCCACTATAGATTGTCTCTTACTCATCCAGCGGACTGCACCTCCAAATAGGTTAAACACATACCCACTTGTAGATCTTCTTTGATCCAGATCTCCAGCCCAGTCTGCATCAACAAAGCCACGGATATCCAAAACTCCGTCCAATCCCAGTTTTCCTTGGTAGCACAAACCATAATCACTAGTGCCACGCAATACCTGAAAACCCACTTCACTGCTGTCCAGTGCTCCTTCCCTGGTTTTGACATAAACTTGCTCAATACTCCCATTGCATGTGCAATGTCCGTTCTAGTACAAACCATCACATACATCAGGCTATCGACTGCACTTGCATATGGAACATGGGACATGTCCTCTTCCTCTTCTTGTGTCTTGGGACACTGTTCAACAGATAACTTTACACCTACATGAATATGAACCTTCACCGGTTTAATCTCCTGCATATTAAACCTCTGCAATATTGTCTCGACATGCTTCCTCTGGTTTAACCAGAGCTTCCTCTTTGCCCGATCTCTTTTAATTTCCATGACCAAAATATAGTTTGCAGCACCAAGATCTTTCATGTCGAAATTGGAGGACAATTGGGTCTTCAAATCCTAGATAATTTCTTTGTCATTTCCAACCAACAACATATCATCCACATACAAGACCAGATAAATATCATGGTCACCAATTAATTTAAAATTCACACAGTGATCTGCTTTGCTTCTGGTGAAGCCAAGTCCCCATATAAATGCATCAAATTTATGATAGCACATCCTTGGTGACTGTTTTAACCCATACAAATACTTCTTTAACTTGCATACTAGTTCTTTCTTACCCTTCACCGCAAAGCCTTTAGGTTGCTTCATGTAGAGCTCCTCTTCCAGATCCCCGTGAAGAAATGATGTCTTCACATCCATCTATTCTACCTCAAAATAAAAAGCAGCAACAACAAATAAAAGTAATCTAATAGAAGCTACCTTGGCAGCAGGAGAAAAAATATTAGCAAAATCAATTCCTGGCACCTAGGAATAACCTTTTGCTACCAACCGAGCTTTGTACTTTTCCACCTTTCCTTCTACATTTGTCTTCTTCTTGAACACCCATTTGCTTCCAATGGGTTTCCTTCCAACCGGAAACTCCACTAGATCCCATGCCTCATTTTTGTGAAAATATGCCATTTCATCAACCATGGCCTCTTTCCAGAGTTTTCCATCCTCTGAATCTACTGATTCCTTCACAGTTCATGGGATCATCATCAGTAATAGATAAAGAAAAATTTGAATAGAAATCAGATGGACTATACCTTTCTGGATGCCTTCTTTCTCGAACTGATCTTCTCACACCTGGAGTTTGTGGCTCTATTCTTCCTCCTTTAGCTCAGACTATATCTTCTCAGGTTCCTTTGGTTGGACTTCATGTTTAATAACATCTTTAACCTCTCTGAAAACCACATCTTGGCTGTACACAACCTTCCTTGTTGCTGGGTTCCAAAGCTTATAACTCTTTAAACCATCCTTATACCCAATAAAGATGCACTTTTCAGATTTACTATCCATTTTTGTTCTTTTCTCTTTTGGAACATGTACATATGCATCACATCCAATACCCCTAGATGTGAAAGAGAGGGATTCTTACCAATCCATACCTCTTGTGGAGTCTTATCCTCCAACGTTGATGAAGGTGACCTATTAACCAGGTAACATGCTGTCTCCATTGTCTTTGCCCAGAATTCTTGTCCCAGCCCGACACCACTGAGCATGCTTCTTGCCCTTTCCATCAACGTGTTGTTCATTTTTTCTGCAACTCCATTTTGCTCAGGTGTATATGGAGTAGTCTTCTGCCATGCTATACCACACTTCTTACATAATTCTTCAAATTCCTTACTACAAAACTCTCCACTGTTATCTGTCCTCAACACCTTTGTCTTCTTCTCTGTCTAGTTTTCCACCAGAGCCTTAAATTCTTTAAACGTATCAAAGACTTCAGATTTCTCCTTGAGGAAATATATCCATGTATTCCTTGAGAAGTCATCTATAAATGATACATAGTACACAGACTTACCCAGTGATGGAACCTTCACAGGTTCAAACACATTACTATGCACAAGCTCTAATATCTGTTTTGCCCTCTTACCACCAGAGGGTAAACACACCCGATTCTGCTTCCCATATACACAATTTTCACAGAAATAAAAATCCAGAGAGCTATTAGTAATACCTTCTACCATACCTTTACCATGAAGTATTCGAAGACCATTCTCTCCAATATGTCCAAGCCTTTGATGCCATAGCATGGTCTTTTATCCAGAGACCACTAGATTTTCTGCTCCACTTTCAGGAACCACAAAACTATTGCACCCATCAATAACAGTGCTACCTTGCAGCTTGTACAGAGTTCCAATCTGAACTCCCCGCATCAATACCAGTGCTCCCCGAACCATATTACACATATCTTTCTCGAACATTATTTTTACACCTGCATCATCCAACTTTCTTACATAAATCAGATTTTTGGCGAATGCAGGAATATGCAGAACACCTGAAAGTGTTCTAACCCTTCCACCTTGCAACTTCAAATCTACTTTTTCGCGACCAACGATTCTAGCCTTCCTATCATCCACTAAGAAGACATCACCACTATCATATTTCTCATACTCGTAGAACCACTCTCTATGGGGAGTGAAGTGAAAGGATGCACCTAAGTCAATCAACCATGCCTCATGATCTACACGTGTACTTGAAGAAACCAAGTACACATCCCCACCTTCGTCTGAGGTGGTTTTCGCCTCTGCATAAGGAGCATCATCAGATCCCTTTCCTTTGTTAGGAGCTTTAGATTTACAGCCCCTTTTGTAGTGCCCTTCCTTTATGCATTTCCAGCAAACCACCTTTATAGGTTTTCCTGGAGATTTAGATCTCCCTCTAGATTTAGATCTCCCACTTGATGAATTATTTTTGTTTCTGTTTTGGGACCATCCTTGTATAGATAAGGCATCACCATTCTGGCTCTCCATATTTTTCCATCTCATCTCCTCCGTCAGCAAGGATGAGAATATTTCATCAAACTGCAAGGCAGTTGCATTCCTACCTATTGCAATAACCAGACTATCCCATGAATCTGGTAGAGAATACAACAAACTGATGCACTTATCTTCATCTGAAATTTTAATATCAACAGATAATAACTGACTCACCACAATATTAAATGCATTTAGATGCTCTGTCACCAAGTCTCCATCTTTCATCCTCAGGTTATACAATTTTTCCTCAGGTTATACAAATTTTTCCGTAGGAAAAAATTATTCACCAAAGACTTAGATTGGTACAAAGTCCCTAACTTGTCCCACAAAGCCTTCACCGTAGCTTCCCCCGATACATTCAACAATATTAAATCTGAGACACACAATTGTATTGTGCTCTTAGCCTTCTGATCCAACTTCTTCCATTCTTCATTGGGCACTCTCATTGGTTTAGCACCTGGATCTACCGTGATCCACTGATCTTTATCCATCAACAAATCCTCCATCTTGAGTTCCATAACTCAAAACTTTGACCATTAAATTTCTAGATCTCTATCTTTCCACTACTTGCCATCTTCTTTCACCACCAAAATCAATTCTACAGATCTTCCATTGAACAGGGTCTACCACAGGCCTGAGCGAAACCCCTCAACAACAAAGGCATCCCCTTGAAGCCAAAACAACTCTAATACCAAATGTAGGTTTTATCCCCGTACATAAATTACCTGCATACAAATTCTAAAACACAAAAAATAAACAATGTGAGATCATAACACATAAAACACATATACACATAGATTTTTCCCTGGATCCCAAAATTGGGACTACCAGCTTGATTTTTCACTATGTTCCTTTCAATGTTACAATACATATTTATACATGCCAAAGCATCCAATACCATGGACCGAAAACCATCGCTTCCAAAACCATGGACTGAAAACCATCGCGTCCAAAGCCATGTGCGAAAACCATGCACAAAGCCATAGGTAGTTCCACCCAACCTAATATAGGCTAGTCGTGGAAAGAATATAACACAACCCAACATGTAGGCCTAGTTACTAACCCAAAAAATGAATAATATATAACTATTATCTCACTGTTGTCATAGTTGCAGATTGTCCTTCATTTCCTGGCACGTGTGACTGTGTATGCCCTAGAAAAAAGGTCCTTTATCTTCGTTGTCCCTCTTCCTTTCTTCATTGCACCCCTTAAACCCTTTTCCTCGGCTACCTTCGTTCCTCCTTCTCTTATTTTCCTTGTGGATTTTAGAGCTCAATTGATGCGTTTTAATTGGAGTGGACAACTTCTATAAATAGAGGATTGTCCCTCCATTTAAGCCGACTTGTAGGCCGATTTGACTGGCTGTCTTTTAGGCCGACTTGTAGGTTGACTTGACTGGCTGTCTTTTAGGCCGACTTTGAGGGTTGTTTGTAGGCCAACTTGTAGGACGAATTGACTGGTTGTCTTTTAGGCCGACTTTGAGGGTTGTTTATAGGCCAACTTTGAGGGTAGATTGTAGGATGATTTTTTGAGCATACTTAAGATAGTTTCCATGGTGTTGTATCAAGCTTGAAAGAGCTTCTTGAAGGTGTCATTGCATAGGAGTAGACTTGACTTTGCTTGGATATTTTCCCTTTGACTTATATATATTTATACATGGTGTAACATCCCTTAAGGCCTTCAATATTTTCTCTTGACTATTTGACTCACCTATATCACTTTGACATGTGTTAAACCTACTTCAATGAGCAAGAAACTCATTGACATATATTACAAAAATAATATTTATTTTCTTGAATATGTACAAATATCAAAATTATATTTATGAAGACCGAACCTAGTTACACTTCCTTCAAAACTCTCTCTTAACTAGGGATGCATTCATACAACATTACAAGGTGTTTTTCTATTATCAATCTTGAAGAATTCACATAAGAGAAACTGGATTAGAAATCCATCTATTATAGCATCATATCCATCAACATTGTCATAGTGCAAGGCCTTGACTAACAACTCCATCTCTTTATGAGACCATGAGCTACAATTTTGGCAAGACCAATGATTTCTAAGCACCTTGATCATTGTCTCTCAAGGTACATACCCACCTAGGTGTTCTCTGAGTATGACCTTCTAGGACTATTCTTATCTTGGGCTCCTAGCCCTCAAAGAATATCGGTCCTATTGCCTACTCTTGTCTTGAATACCCTAGACATCCTCAAAAAGTATCAGATGCTAGATGATTACCAAATCCTCCCATTCTTGCTTCCCAAGTGAAGACAAGAATGTTGTGTCTATCTTGTGTACACATTTCCACTCATGGCCTTCATCTAGACTTACAGCTGTTAGTCCTGGTCTAGTGCATGACCCATGAAATGGAAAACACAATTGTCACTCCTTTGCAATCATGGGTGACCCAAAACTCGCTCTTGATTAGGGACATGTTAGAGCTCCCTCTTAACTCGAGACTCTTTCCTTCATCAACAACTTCTTCTTTGTGGGTCCTTCAACTGCTTGACCTCCTTCCTTTCTGGATGTCATGAAGTCTTTGTTCGAACTTCTTCTAGGTAGGGCACCATCCATCGATCAATTTCCTACCTGGTTTGTCATGTCATTGCTTCATTTGAGGAAAGTGGCTTTCATGTCATACATCAGGTTCTCTTGTCATCTTGGCTACTCCTTTGTCATCTTGTCCATGCTTCATAATACTCTTCTCATGGATGATTTGTTGTACTTTCTTGTTTACATGCTTTGACCTCGTAGCCCATCATGACTTCATCTTGATATTGCTTCAACATTAGCTTTTGTTGGATGTCTTCTTCATCACGACATCGTTGTAGAGTAGAATTAGTTATCTACATCTTTTATATCTCCAAGGCCTTCATAGGTGTCAAGGGTCCTTTCTTCATTTATCAAAGTTTTCTTGCCTTCTTTCGAGAGATATCTTTAAAGTATCTTGTCAGATAGTGATTCTCAGTGATCATGGTGTTCTTCACATGCTTGATCTATTTCTTCATTTGCTTCTTCTCAGATTGATAGGTCAACCATCTAATGATTCTTGTGATATAATTCTTTCATTGCTTTCTTTATGGACTTGTCAGTATTTCTTCTTGCTTCTTAGCCAATAATCTTATGCTCCTCATGTGATCATATTCTTTTGTTGATGTTCATTGTATTGTGGTACATGCCTCCGACCAAGTTCTTGGTGAAAGAGATTCTTTCATGCTTGACCATGTTATAGAACTATCCCATGACTCAATAATATACAAATGATAACATGACTAAACATTAATGCATACACACCTCATCTTGATTCTCCTTTGATCATCCTTTGGTGTGGCCCTTTTTGCTTCATCTTAGCTTGCCCGCATATCATCCTTTTCTTGAATCCCATGAATGGGATTCCCAATGAGACATTTGCCTTGGTTCATGAACCTTATTTTGAAGATTCCATCATAGGATCTTAAAGATCCTTGCCTTGCAAATGTTTCTTTTCCTTTGATGATAGAGGTCTTCTAAGATACTTAATCATGATCAAAATTTTCTTTTATCATGGATGAGGTTCTATACTAGGTATGATCCTTATATATGAATATCTTGAGCTATATCTATCATGCTCCTATATTCTAGAAGATATTTCTGCCCATGCATTTTTATTCTCATTATTAAATTCTACATCTTCATGAGTATCTAGAATTCTATATCATGCTGCTAGATTCTAGGGGATGTTTCTAGCCATGCAATTTTTAATTTATTCCTACATGCTCCTATCCTACTCAAAACTTTGAAATAAGTCTAGAAGTAAAGAGTTTGACCTAGTCACAGGATCTTCCTTCTTTTGCTTATTTCCTTCTTCTTTCATATCTTGAGTTATGTGAGCTTCTTCCCTTTTCCTTTTGTTATTGTTTTCCTTCTTAAGCTTACGAAAATTCCTTTTGTAGTGTCCATATTCTTGGCATCCAAAGAATTAGATCTTGGACATGTCTTTGTTGTTTGTTCTTCGTGGACCAAATTTTCTTCATTTACCCTTTCTTTTGGCCATGGTAGCAAATGCTTGCTCCTTTGATCCCACATCTTCTTTTGCCTTAAGTCTGGTTTCCTCTGTCCTGTATAGAGACCACATTTCACTGGGAGTGGTTGCTTCCTTCTTGGAATATATGCTTGATGTGAAGTTTCCCCACTCGTTAGGTAGAGCATTGAGTACTACAATTGTCATCTCTCTGTCAGACACAACTTCCCAAAGCTCTTGAAGTTGATTTCTCATTTCAAATATTTTCATGAAGTAGCGAGCTATTCCTTCCTTTGTTATCATCATCTTGTATAATTCACTTCTTAGAGATATTACTTCTCCAGTTGTGGATACCAAGAATAACTCTACTAGATTATTATAAATTTATTTTGATGTCTCAAACTTGGAGACATAAGGAATGAGAGAGTCTTTGCTTGATTCTATTAGAATCCTTCGAGCTCTTGTCTCATCCTTATTGTACTTGGCTAAGGCTTGAGTCTGTTCCTTAACATGGATAGTGATATTCCCTTTGACATGCTCTAGGAGTTCATTCTCCTTGAGTAGTAGATCAGTCCTTTTCTTCCATGCAAGAAAGTTATTGGTACCTACCAATTTATTGCTTTCCTTGCAAAAAGACATTGATGTATATTTAGCAGGGGACATGTACTTGATAGATTTTGAGATGTAATGGATTTGATTACTCCTTGAAGGCTTGATGGCTTGCCTTCCCTGAATCTTGATGTTCTTCAAATTGTATTCTCCAAGTGGACTTGCTTGGTGATTAGGTTTTCTTGAAGACTTGTAGCTTGATGTAGGTTTTGCTTCAATCTGCTCTTCTTTGTAGGTGCCTTTATGCAAGGCTCTTCTTCTAGCTTTGTAGACCTCCTTCATGGATGATGGATTGTTGACCCTTCTTGTCCTTGAAGTAATTGTGACTTCTAAGCTTGAAGCTTCAACTTTGTAGATGCTTCTCCTTGATGAGTGTCCTCGAGTTGCCCTTTCCTTGATGTGTCACCTTAGCTTTGATACCATGTTGAAGAATATAGGGCAAAGTAGTGTAGTGTGATTCTTCGTTACTTGATAACAATTTGTGGAGTATTTTTTCTTTACTTGTTAGCTTATTATTCTTCTTCTTATTATTATTGCATATGTGTGTACTTCATCAAACTGCTACCAAAACATAAAAACAAGAACACAAGATGTTGGCTCTCTGCTAGGGCCAAAACCTCTCTACTCTTGAGAGGAAAACCCTATAGTGAATTTCTCTTACTGAAGCTTCTATTGATCAATGCCAATACCTAGACCCCCAAGGGTATCCTCCAAGCAAAATTCAAGTCCTTCCTTCTTTTTGTACCCTATTCACTGACACTTCTTCCAACACTTCCTTCTGCTTCTTCCAACACTTCGTTCTCTTGTGAATCTTATCTAGAGATAGAACTTCTTGAGTGAGTCTTCTAGGTGAGGTGTTCCTCTTCTATCCCTTTCAAAATTAGACTTCAATGATCACCAACCAAGATCCTTATTGAGATATGAGAGGGTGACAATGTTGTTGTTCTGCTGCCCTAATTTCTCGCACGCGTGGGAGAATTACTAGGTTCATATGCTCTTCTCTTCTTCGCTTGAGTTTCTTCCTTCCACGCTGGTTTAGGAGGCCTTTGTAGGCATAATTACTAGCCCAAACAATGAAGAATATATAATTGTTATCTCACTGCTACCATAGCTACAAATTGTCCCTCATTTTCTTGCACGTGTAATTGTGTATGCCCTAGAAAAATAGTCCTTTATCTTTGTTATCCCTCCTCCTTTCTTCGCTGCACCCTTTAGACCCTTTAACTCCACTTCCTTCATTCCTCCTTATCTTCTTCTCCTTGCGTATTTCAGAGCTCAATTGATGCATACTGTGTATGCCCTAGAAAAATAGTCCTTTGTCTTTGTTATCCCTCCTCCTTTCTTCGCTGCACCCTTAGACGCTTTACCTCTGCTTCCCTCATTCCTCCTTATCTTATTCTCCTTGCGTATTTCAAAGCTCAATTGATGCATTTTAATTGCAGTGGACAACCTCTATAAATAGAGGATTGTCCCTCCATTTAAGCAGACTTGTAGGCCGATCACTTGACTTGCTATCTTTTAGGAGGACTTTAAGGGCTATTTGTAGGCCGACTTTAAGGGTAGATTGTAGGAAGATTTGTTGAGCATACTTAGGATAGTTTCCATGGGGTTGTAGCATGCTTGAAGGAGCTTCTTGAAGGTGTCATTGCATAGGAGTAGACTTGAATTTGCTTGGAGATTTTCCCTTTGACTTATATTATTTATACATGGTGTAACATGCCCTTAAGGCCTTAAATATTTTCTCTTGACTATTAGACTCACCTATAGCACTTTTACATGTGCTAGACCTACTACAATGAGCACCTAGTTACACTTCCTTTAACAAGAAGGGTGGCACTGATAATGTTGCAGATTGCCTTAGCCGACCACCGATCATGGCGTTAACCACCGTGCTCAACTCTTGTGGGCATGAGACTTATGATTGGCCATTTCTCTACAAAAGCAACCCAGAATTCGACCACACATACCAAACGCTCTTAGGGGGTCAAAAAGTTCCATATTTTCACCTCCAAGATGCACTGTTATGCCACCTAGGACACCTTTGTGTTCCTTCAATTGAGCGTGACAAGATGATTTGGGAAGCACACTATAGTCAGGTCACTGGGTATTTCGGGGTTGAGAAAATAGTAGCAGTACTGCAAAAGTATTTCTAATCGCTGAATCTTCGATAAGATGCCGGGAAGTACATTAGATCTTGCACTGCCTCTGCCATTGCCAAGCTAACCATCAAGAGGCAAGGCCTCTATACTCCGCTACATATGCCTAGTCAACCTTGGGAATCCATATCCATGGATCACATGTCGGGCCTTCCTTCTACCAAGCATGGAAACAACTGTGTTTTTGTGGTCATCGACAAATTCTCGAAGATGGCCTATATGGCAGCCTGCAAGAAGAATATCATAACAAAAGCCATTGCTAAAATCTTCTTTGAACAAGTGTGGGTACACTTTGGGATCCCATAGTCTATCATCTCAGATCGGGATAATAGGTTCCTCGGTACATTTTGGTCTAGTCTCTGGTCAATGCTGGACACCAAACTCACTAAGTCCACAACTTTCCATCCCCAAACTGATGGCCAGACAGAGGTCGTCAACATGATGATCATACACATTCTGCACATCCACGCACATGGGATGAGAGCCTCCCCTATGTCTATCAAAACTGTAACCAGGCTGTCCAAAGTTCAACTGGCCACAACCCTTTTCAAGTGGGATTGGGATTCCAGCCACTATGTCCCATTGATATGGACATCCCATTTGCAGCTATTTAGGCATATTCAACGCATGTCCAGTCTGAAGTTGACAAGGAAAACAACTTCATTCAACAAATTCATCACATCCGCTAGTAGGTCCATGACATTACGGAGAAATGAAATGCCAAGTACAAGTAGTGACATGATCAAAATCGGGTGCCACACAAGTTTCAGGTGGGCGACAAAGTCTAGTTGCATTTGCGTAAGGAACGCCTTACCTGAGCCTATCAGAAACTCATACCACTCCGATATGGTCCTTACAACATTACCAAGGCTATGGGAGACAATGCATTTGAGCTCAACATTCCCCCATTCCTTGGCCTACACCCAGTGTTCAATGTGGACCTCCTTCAACCATACTTCCCACCATTCTTGGACACATCAGACATTGTAGAACATCTCACACCTACAAAGTGAAATCCAGACTGCATGGAACAAGCCATAACTGATTGGAACATAGACACATAGATCAAGAACACCCAAAAACAAAGTATTCAACTATATCGAGTTGTAAAATCAGGCCAACTCCTTCACCAGGGCAAGTGGCTCACCAAGGACCAAGTTCAGTAGAAGTTTCCTCATCTCATGGAGGAACACAATGCAATGGGGACCATTGCTTCCTAAGGGGGAGAAATGATATAGGTGGATATTGGTGGCCACCCGCCTATTCCACTTGGACCCCCAACATTGTTTCTTTCAATTTTCCAGTTTCCTTAATTATAGCACAATTTACTATTTTTGGCAATTTTTCGGGTATTGAACTTCTAGAGATGTTTTGAGGCCCTAAATGATGTTTTTTTGGAAAATCACCGATAATTAATGTGAGTATTTACCTCAACATTTTGTGTCAGCAGTTTTATTCCTAAGATAGATCTTTCTAACGAGGTATCTTGTGCATCAAACGAAGATCGTATGCCAAAGTTATGACCTTGGGAAGTTGATGTACCAATTTACCCCAACGGGGCCCATAGTTTGGTGTTTCATCTCCTCGGGTTAGGTTTTTAGATGTTTGGGGTTTCAAATTGTTTCTAAATAATAAATAGACCCTCAAGCCTCATTGTAACACAGTCCAGAGGCATGTAACTGCCACATCTCTTCTCAAAGATAAACTACCATCACTCGAGCTAGTTTATTTCCATTCTGTATGTAAGCATATTTCAGTTCTTTGATATTAATTAAATGAAGTTTTATTTCTACTGCATCTATGTGTTTATGGTTATATCTATAATTTTTTGCATTCTTGTTTAAATGTGGATCACAGACTCCTAGCCAGAATTATGATTCAAATGAGTATAAAGTTGGCATAATTTTGATACTCTAAAAATTCAATCCATAGGGAATCTAAAAATATTCCTCACATATTCCCTGCGACAGGGTTCTGCTTAGTTTGCGTGCCCACTTAGGGTTCCACTATGACTCTGGGTTCCGTGCATGCTCCTCTTGGTTTTGGAAAATGACAAAATGGGTGTTTAAATAATGTGTTGTCGATAGACTTTACAAAGTTTGTCGCCTGACAGGTTGATTGGTGGTAAAAAGCTAGAGTCATTGCACTGGGGTGGTCAAGGATTCCAAACCCACCGACCCCCATATGTAACCATGGGTATTTATTTTGTTAGTGGTAGTGTGTTATATTTGGTGTGTGGTTAAGGGGTCGTCGGTGGCCAACCGACTCAGGTTCAACACCCATAGGGCCTGCATTATATACGATGTTATTGTTGGATAAGGTTGGGCGGGGTCCAGGTGACCCGTGACCCTAACCCATATTATATGTGATTATAATATGACCGGGCCCAACCAACCCCCCTTTTTTAATTAATATATTTTATTTTATTTTATAAATAAATTGGTCAAAACCAATGAATGAATTTTTAAGGGTCACAAGAAAAATTAAAGAGGCAACAATTTCGCCCTTTTCAGGCGTCGGAAACTCTCACGTGAAGTTCCAATTTGTCCCTTCATTAGTGGTTGCCAAATTTAGTGGACCTCTAGATTTGGCGCGCCTCCAAATTTAGTTGACGCTCTCCTAAATTTGGCCAATGGGCCTAGTTGACAAAAAAAATTATTAACCATAACTTTTGCATACGAGGTCAGGTTGAGGTGTTGTTTGCTTCATTGGAAATATTGTGATGATATATTTAATCTGACCTTGGTTTCACTGTAGTAAAAAACATTCTAGTTTTGAGTCTTTCGTGAGCCCTCCTTGATTTCTAAGCATTTCTAGAGCCACCTAGATTATTCCTCCTCATTGAGGAGGTTTTGGTCCTCCAAAAGCATGAACACATTCTGCAATCTATTGTTGTTCCACGTGGATATTGGTGGCCACCCGCCTATTCCCTCTAGACCCCCAAGTCAACTTCATATATTTCCTTGTTCATTTCAACATTTACTATTTTTAGTAGTTTTTTCGGGTCCTGAACTTCCAGAGCAGTTTTGACCCCCTAAACGGTGTTTTTTGGGGTCCACGGTAGGCTTGTAACCACAAGCTCAGGCCTATGACTAAAACTGTAGTACTTGGAGAGACCTTTCCAATAAGGTATCATACACGCCAACAGGAGATAGTATGACCAAGTTACAACCCCTAGAAGTTGGCTGCCCAACTAACCCCAACGGGGCCCACAAACTCTTGGTGTTACATCTCCTGAGCTTCTGGTTTTGGTTTTTTAGGTTTTCTCATGTTTTACAATAATAAATAGGCCCTTGAGCCTCATTGTAACACAGTTTAGAGGCATGTAGCGCCCGCATCTCTTCTCAGAGATAAACTACCATCGTCTGAGCTATCTTATTTCCATTCTGTTTGTAAGCATAATTCAATATTTTTCTATTAATGAAATGAAGTGTTTTCTTACTGCATCTCTATATTTATAATTATATTTGTAAGTTGTTGCGTTCCTGTTTAAGTTCAGATCAATGGTATCAGAGCAGTTTTCTCTTTCTCTGTTTTTTTTTTCATGTCCCCAACGAGGTCAAGGTATAAGGAGTTAGGGCTATATCTGGTTGAACCATTGCAAGATCAACGTCGCAAAACCTGATTACTTCCCATGGCAGAAAAAATAAAGATGAGGGGGCAAGAGATCCTTTCAAAATGTTGCTTGAGACAACCCTTGATCAACAAAGGGACGCGATGATGGATAAGTTTGCCTAGATCCTTCGACAACTACCCACAGGTGTTGCATCTTCATCCAACAACCACTCTGGAGGCGCCACTTTTTTTAAGGTACAAGTTAACTTTGATATTCCCATATTCAAAGGCCTGATAAATGTAGACACCGCAGATAAATGGTTAAATCCGTTGGAAGGATATTTTTCAGTTCATGACTTTTCAAATCGGGAAAAGATTACTTTTACACTTCTCAAAGCCGCCCCACACGTCAAGGACTGGTGGGAAACCTACTGCGAACAAAAGGACAAGAGTGAACCCTCGTTGTTTTCAGTCGCACCCACTTGGGATTCTATTCAAGACGCCATCAAGGAATACTATTATCCTATTGGGAGTTATGAAGATAAATACATAACGTGTACCACACTATGATAGGGAAGGGACCAAGATGTGCCAGAGTTCACAAATATTTTCCATACCCTTCGCATGAAGCTAGGTATCAAGGATATTGAGTTGCATTTGGTGCTCAAGTACTGCGACTGTCTACAGAAGTACATATAGGACGAGATGGAGTTCCTAGACATTTCCTCGCTTGGCACGGCATATTGGTTCGCTGTCAAGATTGTGCAAAAGTTTAAACAAAAGAAGCGATATTTTGGATATGTGAATCTAAAGCAAGAAAAATGTGCCCCAAAACCACAGAACACAGGAACAAGCCAAGGCAGGGCTACCAAGGACAACGTGCCGAAGCTGCAAGCAAAGAAAACACCACGAAGACAAAGAAGGACACAGGAAAATGGTGTGAGTTCCATAAGAGCTCCACTCACAATACAATTGTCGGGCCAAATAGTCATTGGTGGCCGAGATGAAGGCTTCCAAATCAGATGAAGGTTCTGACTCTAAATCAGAACCTAATAAGGGAACTGACAAAGGGAAGCATATCATTTATGTAGAGCCCAGTGCTACCGTGGCCACCACCAAGATCCAGAAGAATGAGCTTGAAGATCTAAAGGAGGGGGAACGCCTCTTCCACTCACAAATGTGTGTGAAGGGTTCTTCGTTGCAGTTCATTGTCGACAGCGGGAGCCAAAATGATCTCATTTGAGTGGAGGTCATGAAGTGGATGGGCCTAAATACTACAACACATCCACAGCCGCACACCATCGGGTGGCTTCACCAAGGACGAGATCTTCGTGTCAACTAACAATGCTGTCGTCCCTACAACATCAAGCCCTTCATAGATGAGGTACTGTGTGACGTTTCTCCTCTTGAAGTTTGTGATGTATTGTTAGGAAAACCATAGTTGTGTAAGAGGCATGTTGTATACGAGTCTAGACCTCACTCTATGATTATTACTTTGGATAATAAGTTTTACATGATACCAGAGGTAGCCCCGCCTACTGCCATCTCTTTGATCACTGCAAAGCAATGCAATAAGATCATTTCCCATATGAGGAATTTTTTTTCCTTATGATTCGCCCTCAGGGCAAGAAGAAGGTTGTGGCCACGACTTCCAGGCAACACTCCTCTCCAAAACAACAACAGATGGACAAGGTCATGGAGGAGTACATGGATATTTTCACCTCACATATAGGGGTACCTATGCATTTTCAGGTCAAGCACTCCATTGATCTAACCCTGGGCACAATGTCGCCCAATGGACCAATATATCGACGCTTCATTTTGCAGAATGATGAGATCAAGAGGTAGATTCATAAACTATTGCAAAAGGGGCACATCAGGCCAAGCTCATCACCATGTGGGAGCCCGATTGTGTTGGTACAGAAGAAGGATGGGACCTGGAGGCTTTGTATTGACTATTACATGCTGAACAAGAACACTAACTCGAATAGGTACCTAATCCCGCAGAAGGAAATGGTCATCCACACATACCACCGACCTCTACAGTTCATACATACATAAGGGAAGTTGCAGAACGATCGCCATAAGAAATGGTCCACCTATCTACAACAGTTCCGTTTGAACATTAAGTATAAGAAGGGAAACAACAATAATGTCACTGATTACCTCAACCGACCACCGGTCATGCCGCTGATCACTGTGCTCGAATCCTGTAGGCACGTGACATCGGGGTGGCCACATCTTTACAAGAGAGATCTAGAATTCAACAGCATATACCAGACACCCCTGGAAGGGAAGCAAGTTCCAATTTTTCACCTTCAGGATGCACTGTTATGCCACCTAGGACACATATGTTTTCCTTCAAGTGAGTGTGCCAAGCTGATTTGGGAGGTGCACTAATATCGGGTCGCTAGACATTTTGGAGTAGACAAAACAATGGCGATATTGCCAAAGTATTTTAATTGGCTAAAACTTCATCAGGATGTTGGAAAGGACATTAGATTCTACTTCGCCTGCGTGATTTCCAAACCAACCATAAAGAAGCAAGGCCTGTATACAACTCTACCTACTCTTAGTTGGCCTTCGGAATCTGTCTCCATGGATTACATGTCGAACCCTCCTTCTACTAAGCATGGCAATGAATGCGTTTTCATGGTCGTCGATAGATTCTTTAATATGGCCATCATGGCGGCCTGCAAGAAGAGTATCACAATAGAGGCCAGTGCTAAACTCTTCTTTGAGAGAGTGTGGGTACACTTTGGGATCCCATAGTCCATTGTCTCATATAGAGACACCAGATTCCTGAGTGAATTTTGGTCAAGTCTAAGGTCGATGCTAGATACAAAACTTACTAAGTCCACGACTTCCCATCCCCAGATTGATGACCAAACAGAGGTTGTCAATAAGATGATCGTACACATTCTGTGCATGTACAACTCAAAGCATCCATGCATGTGGGTTGAATTCTCCCCTATGTCCAACAAAAATACAACAGATCTCTCCATAGCTCAACAAGCCACAACCCCTTTTAGGTAGGGATGGGATTTCAGCCATTATGCCCCATTGATGTGGCCATACCATTTGCAGCCACTCAAGTAGATTCGGCTCACGTTCAGTCCGAAGCTTAAAGGGCTAATAGCGTCATTGAGTGTATTCAACAAATCCGCTAGTAGGTCCATGATATATTGGATAAAGCCAATGCTAAGTACAAGCAGTGCCATGATCAACATCAAGTGTCCCACAAGTTCCAGGTGGGCGACAGAGTTTGGCTACATTTGTAAAAGGAGCACCTTGCTGCACCCCACCGCAAGTTTCGTCCACTCAGATATGGGCCATATAGCATCACCAAGGCCATTAGTGACAATGCTTTCAAGCTCATCATCCCACCGTTCCTTGGTCTGCACCCAGTGTTCAATGTAGATTGCCTGCGGCCATACTTTCCACCATTTTTGGACACAACTGACATTGTAGAACAACTAACACCAACAAAGCTCAACCCATATTGCATGGAATAGGCCACAAATGATTAGATCATGGACATATAGATTAAGCACACTCACCAATAAAGGATACAACTATATCGAGTTGTCAAAGTAGGCCAACTCCTCCACCAGGGCAAGTGCGTTCACGAGGGACCAGGTTCAACATAAATTTCCACACCTCATAGAGGCTCTGCATGCAATGGGGACCATTTCTTCCTAAGGGGGGAGGAATCATCTAGGTGGATATTGGTGGCCACCTGCCTATTCCACCTAGACCCCCTAGTCAGTTTCATATGTTTCCTTGTTCATTTCATCATTTACTATTTTTAGTAGTTTTTCGGGTCCTGAACTTCTAGAGCAGTTTTGACCCCCTAAATGGAATTTTTTTGGGGTTCGTGGTAGGCCCATGCCATAGCTATGGGCCTGTAGTGAAACCTTTAGTACTCAGAGAGAAATTTCCAATAAGGTATCGTTGTTATGAAACTAGCTCACAAAAAGATAGAAAAGATAGATCAACGCCTTAGAATTCAGCCTCTTTGAGGGGGCAACCTCCTTTACATTACATAAATGAACAATTCTTGGATGATACAAATGACAAAACCTCCTTTCTATATATAGGAGTCTAAGGAGTCACAATATAACCTAGCCGACCTAACAATAATAATATAAAGCCACAAAAATAACAATAGAGGGATTCTATGGGGCACAGTAATAACAATATGGGGACAATAGGGGCACAACAATATTAATAAGGGATACAACTACAATAGTAATGGGGTAATCAATAGTATTATAGGGACCTAACAAGCCCCTCTCCTTCAAAAAAGTGTTGTCCTCAAAGCTTTAGTAGTTATGGATGCTTCTGTATAAAATTCTCATCCTCCCATGTGGAATCTTCAGCGGATAAGTTCTTCCACTTGATGAGATACTCCAAAATTGATCGATTTCGTAGTTGTCGAGTTCTTGTCTCTGTGACTACTTCCGGTTCCAAAATAATTTTTCCTTCCTCGTCAAGTTCGGGCAATATTGTTTGAACTAGGAGCTTGTTGCCTATAACCTTCTTTAAACATGAAACATGGAAAACTGGGTGCACTCGAGAAGCTGCAGGAAGCTCCAATTTGTATGCCATAGTACCAATCCTTTGCAACACCTTGTGCAGACCATAATATTTTGGTGATAATTTGTTATCCTTCTTAGCTTGCTTCAGGGACATTTGTTTATATGGTTATAGCTATAGGAATACCCAATCACCTATATCAAAACTTCTTTCACTGTGATGTTGATCTGCCTGTTGTTTCATTCTATTCTGTGCCAACATGAAGTTATCCTTTAAGAGTTGGAGGACTTGTTGTTGATGTTCGATGTGATGTTCCACTGCTTGAACCTTAGAATTTTCTCTTAAATATGATGTGATGGATGGTGGCTGATATCCATAAAGTACCATAAATGGGGTCATTTTTGTTGCTGTATGGAAGGATGTGTTATACCACCATTCAGCCAGAGGCAACCATTTGATCCATTGTGTCTGTTTATCAGAGACAAAACAACAAAGATATCCTTCCAAACATTTGTTTACTATCTCAGTTTGCCCATCAGATTGAGGATGATAAGATGAGCTATCAGCTAATTGAGTACCAAGACAAGAAAATAATTCTGTCCAAAAATTTCCAGTGAAGATGTGATCTCTGTCACTTACAATAATCTTTGGATTTCCATGTAGCTTTTCAATTGTTTCCATAAATGCAGTAGAAACTGTACTAGCTTTAAATGGATGTGATAATGCACAAAAGTGTGCATACTTGGTAAGTCTGTCAACTACCACCATGATGACACTCTTTCCTTCAGACTTTGATCCGGATTTAAACAGGAACTCAACAAATTACAGAGATAACCATATACACAAGGATGCAACGAAAATAATACTTCATTTCATTAATGGAAAATACTGAAATATGCTTACAACCAGAAATGGAAATAAACCAGCTAGGGCGATGGTAGCTTATCTCTGAGAAGAGATGTGGTGGTTACATGCCTCTGAACTGTCTTACAATGAGGCTCGAAGGCCTATTTGTTGTTGAGAAACAATGGAAAACCCTTAACATTTCAAAATCTAACCCTAGAAGATGAAACGCCAAATTGTGGGCCTCGTTTGGGTAAATTGGTACATCAATTTCCCGGGGTCGTAACTTTGGCATACGATCTCCGTTTGATGCGTATGATAGCTCGTTAGAAAGATCTATCCGAGTACTACCACTTTGGGAGGAAAGATGGGTCCATAGAGCCATGTTGCCCCAGATTCCCAAAAAAACGTCGTTTAGGGCCTCAAAACGGCTCCAGAAGTTCAGGACCCGAAAACCTGCTAAAAATAGTAAACTGTGCTGCAATTTAGGAAACTGAAAAGACTGAAAGAGACAATTGTGGGGGTCCAAATGGGATAGGTGGGTGGCCACCAACATCCACCTGGATCATTCCTCCCCCCTTAGGAAGCAATGGTCCCCATTGCGTTGAGTTCCTCCTTGAGATGAGGAAGCTTCTGTTGAGCTGGGTCTCTGGTGAGCTGTTCTATAATCTATGATGTGACCATAAATGGTGGGAAGCATGGTTGATGATGGTCCACATTGAATACTCGGTGAAAGCAAAGGAATGGAGGAATGCTGTGCTTCAAAGCATTGTTTCCCGTATCCTTGGTACTAGTGTAAGGACCATGTCGGAGTCGCCTGAGTTTCTGATGGGTTCTGGTAAGGCGTTCTCTCTGCAGATGTAACCAAACTTTGTCGCCCACCTGAAACTTTTGTGGTACCACTATGGGTGAGGAGAATTTGTTCTTGTGTCTTGTCATGACTGTATCCCTTCGCTGCTGTTGTTGCATGGAGGAACCCTTCGCTGGGGTCATGTATGTGATGACAATCTTCCCCTTACTTTGGGAGTGAACCAGACAGATGAATTTCCTGGTCTGGGAGATGAGCTTGCTGCCTTTCTTAGTGGTGATCAAAGATGTGGCGGTAGATGGGGCTACCTCTGGTATCCTGTATAATTAATTATTCAAAGAAATAATGGCAGCACGAGGCCTTGACTCATACACAGCATGTCGCCTCCACAAGTATGGTTGGACTAGTAATACATCACAAACATCCAGAGGTGTAACATCACACAATACCTCGTTTGTGAAGGGTTTGATGTTGTAGGGAAGGCGACACTGCTGGCGAAAATTCAGATCTCGTCCTTCGTGAAGCCACCTGATACTGTACGGCTGCGGGTGCGGTGTAATCGGTAGGCCCAACCGCTTCACGACCTCTGCTGAAATGAGGTTCCTTTGGCTGCCACTGTCGACAATGAATTGTAGCGGCGAACCCTTCACCCACATCTGTGAGTGGAAAAGACGCTCCCCTTCCTCTGGATTTTCGAGCTCATCTTTCTGGATCTTGGCGGTGGCAACAGTGGCGCTGGGATCCGCATCAATGATCTGCTTCCCTTTGCCATTCCCCTTGTCGAGTTCTGTCTCAGGGTCGGAACATGCATCTGATTCAGAAGCCTTCAACTCAACCACCAGTGACTGCTTGGTCCGACACTCACTTGTGTTATGAGTGGGACTCTTGTGGAACTCACACCACTTCCCTGTGTCCTTCTTCAGCTTCATGGTGTTGTTCTTTTCTTGCAGCTTTGACGGGTTATCTTGGGTCACCCCGCCTTGCCTTTGTCCTTTGGGCTTCAGATTTGCAGATCCAAAGTCTCGCTTCTTCTGTTTGAACTTTTGCTCGATTTTGACAGCATATCGGTACGCCGTGCCGAGCGAGGAGATGTTCAAGAACACCATCTCTTCCTGGATGTATCTGTGCAGACAGCCATGGTATTTGAGTACCAGATGCAGCTCAGAATCTTTGATACCCAACTGTGTGCGAAGGGTATGAAAAATGTTTGTGAACTCCAGCACACCTTGGTCTCGCCCCTGCCGTAGTGTGGTCCATTTGATGTATTTTTCCTCATAGCTTCCGACAGGGTAGTACTGCTCCTTGATGGCATCCCGGAAGTCATTCCAAGTGGGTGCGGCTGAAAATAGTGACCTGTACTTTCATCCTTCTGCTCGCAATAGGTTTCCCACCAGTCCTTGACATGGGGGGCTGCTTTGAGAAGAGAAAAAACAATCTTTTCCCGACTTGAAAATTCATGAACAGAAAAAAACCCATCTAGCAGATTTAACCATTTATCTACGACATCTGCGTCTATTTGACCCTCGAAGATGGGGATTTCAAAATTAAGATGTACCTTGAAGGGTGTGGCATTTCCAGAGTCGCTGTTGGAAGGTGATGCGTCGCCTCTGGGTAGCCGCTGAAGGATCTACGCAAAGCTATCCATCATCGCGTTCCTTTGCCACTCGAGCGCTTCCTCGAGCAAGATTTTGATAGGATCTCCTACCCCCTCGTCTTTCTTCTCATCCGCCATGGGAGGCCGTCGGGATTTGCGAGGCTGGTCTTGCAAAGGTTCGACCAGTTCAAGCCCTAACTCCTTATATCCCGACCTCGTTGGGGACATGGAAAGAAAAATAGAGAAAAAGCAGACTGCTCTGATACCACTGATCCGGATTTAAACATGAACGCAACAAATTACAGAGATAACCATATACACAAGGATGCAGTGGAAATAATACTTCATTCATTAATGGAAAATACTGAAATATGCTTACAACCAGAAATGGAAATAAACCATCTAGGGCGATGGTAGCTTATCTCTGAGAAGAGATGTGGTGGCTACATGCCTCTGAACTGTCTTACAATGAGGCTCGAAGGCCTATTTATTGTTGAGAAACAATGGAAAACCCTTAACATTCCGAAATCTAACCCTAGAAGATGAAACGCCAAATTGTGGGCCCCGTTTGGGTAAATTGGTACATCAATTTTCCGGGGTCGTAACTTTGGCATACGATCTCCGTTTGACGCGTACGATAGCTCGTTAGAAAGATCTATCCGAGTACTACCACTTTGGGAGGCAAGATGGGTCCATAGAGCCATGTTGCCCCAGATTCCCAAAAAACGTCGTTTAGGGCCTCAAAACAGCTCCGGAAGTTCAAGACCCGAAAAACTGCTAAAAATAGTAAATTGTGCTGCAATTTAGGAAACTGAAAAGACTCAAAGAGACAGTTGTGGGGGTCCAAATGGGATAGGTGGGTGTCCAACAACATACACCTGGATTAGAATTGGGTAAACCTGTGATAAAATCCATTGAAACCTCCTTCCAACGTTGGCTTGGAATGGATAAAGGTTGTAATAGACCCGGGGTCTTAATTGTTTCAACTTTATTTTGTTGGCAAACCAAACATTCCACCACAAACTTTTGAATATCCGATTTAAAGGCCATCCCAAAAAAATTCCTTCTTAACCCTGTGGTAAGTTTTTAAAAATCCTGAGTACCCTCCTAAAGGAGAAGTGTGCAATTCCATAAGAATATTTTGTTTGATTTGGGAATTCTTACAGAGGTATGAACTATCTTTGTACCATAATGAATCATTTTGCCATCTAAATGTATCAGATGTGCTGGAATCTTGTTGTAACTTTCGAATAAGTGCCCACACTTCTTCACCATTCTTCCATTCCTCCCTTGCTTCATTTATCCAATCTGGTTGGATAATAGAAATGACGCACAACAATGCTTCCACATCCTCATCCTTTCTTGAGAGTGCATCTGCCACCACATTTTGCTTCCCTTTTTTGTAGATGATTTCAAAGTCATAACCCAACATCTTTGTGACCCACTTTTGTTGCTCTTCAGAGGATAATCTTTGTTCTAAAAAGTATTTAAGGCTATCATGATCCGTTTTTACCTTGTCTTCCCATTAGGTAGGGTCGCCATTTCTTAGTGCATGTAGTATTGCCAACATTTCCTTTTCATAAATAGCTTTGTGTAAAAACTTTCCCTTGATTGGACGACTTTCAAAAGCAATGTGTCTTTCATCTTGCATTAAAACAACACCAATTCCATTTCCTGAAGCATCACATTCCACAATAAAGGTTTTTGTGAAGTCCGGTGTAGCTAAGACTGGTGCTTGGCACATTGCCTCTTTAAGATGTTTGAAGGCCTTTGTTGCTTCTGGAGTCCATGAAAATGCATCTTTCTTCAATAATGTTGTTAGAGGTGCTGATATTCTCCCATAATCCTTAACAAACTTGCGATAATACCCTGTCAACCTGAGAAATCCTCGTAGATGCTTTATGGATGTGGGGATTTTCCATTCCTTAATGGATTTAATTTTGCTAGGGTCTACCTTAACTCCTTCATGAGATACAATATGACTTAGATATTCCACCTCTTGTACTCCAAAGAAACATTTGGATATTTTTGCATATAATTGTTTCTCCTCCAATAGTTGTAGCACCCTGTCAACATGTTCAACATGATCCTTCCAAGACTTGTTGTAGATTAGTATATCATCAAAAAATACTAACACAAATTTTCTAAGGAAGGGTTTGAAAATGGAATTCATCAAACCTTGAAATGTAGAAGGTGCATTGGTAAGGCCAAAAGGCATGACCAAAAATTCATAATGACCCTCATGAGTTCTAAATGTTGTTTTCGGAATGTCTTCAGTCTTCATTCTGATTTGATGATATCCTGAACGAAGATCCAACTAGTGAAGTAAATTGATCCATGCAATTCATCTAGTAATTCATCATTGACAAAAATGAGAAACTTATCTTTAATAGTGAGCTTGTTGAGCTCCTTATAATTCAGACACATGCGCCATGATCCATCCTTCTTGTGCACCAATACTACTGAAGCATAGAAAGAACTTTGACTAGGTTGAATTATACCAGCCTCTAGCATTTCTGCAACCATACGTTCAATTTCACTCTTTTGGGCATAGGGATATCTATACGGCCTAATGTTTGGAGGAACACTTCCTGGAATTAGATGAATAGCATGATCATGATCACGAATAGGTGGGAGACCTTTGGGAGTCTCAAATACATTGGAATGATTGTCCAATACTTTTTGGAGATCTGGAGAAATATATGATGCCGATGTGGGAACATTTAGCGAACATAATTGTGCAATTACACCTCTTTGTTCCTTCTTTAGAAGCTTTGTCATACCGTTAGAGCTGATTATCTTTCCCGGTTTCCCTGCAATACCCCTTAATTCAACTTCCTTTCCTTCCGCATAAAATTTCATGAAAAGTTCTTGAAAATTAAAAGATATTGTACCCAAGGATTGTAGCCATTGGACTCCTAGTACAACATCAACACCTCCCATTGGAATGGAAAGCATTGGGCTAGTCAATACATATTCTCCCATGGATAGCTTAATATTATGGCACTTTCCAGAGCAATTTATCGTTCCTCCATTTGCAACCATCACTTGACACTCTGGTGCTGGATATAGGAAGCAATTCAATTCTTTTGCTACCTTACAATGAATAGAATTGTGGGTACTTCCTGAATCAATTAATATTATTACCTTTTTCTTCTTGATTTGTCCTTCTATCTTGATGGTTTGAGGAGTGGTAATTCCAGCCAATTCATTACAAGATATGGTCAGATTCATTTCTTCTTTACCTAGGCTTTGTTCCTGGAGTATATCCTCTTCTTTTGACCTTTCTTGCTCCTTTTCTTCTTCCTCTTCACAATCTATGTAGAATAATTTCTTCTCAACACACTTATGGCCTTTAGTGTATTTGCTATCACAACTGTAACAAAGCCCTTTTTCTATTTTTTCTTCCAATTGTTGTGGTTTCAACCTTATAGGTTGTGGAAGACTAGGGGCAACAACACTTCCATCTTTATAGTTGTGAGTGGTATGCTTCCTAGTTGCCATAATTTTGCTTTCCATTTTTCTTGCTAAACTGAATGCCTTCTCTAATGAATCAGGTTCCCAAAGGCGAACATCATGTTGGATATTATCCTTTAAAGTCCCTATGAACACATCAATCCTATGATCCTCTGGAATATTTTTTACCCTTATGTTCAATTTTTGGAACTCCTTAATGTGCTCCATTATTGAACCCTTTTGTTTGAGACTTATCAATTGGCTAAAAAAAGTGTTGCTTTTTGTATCCTCATAATGTGTTGTCAATTCTTCCATAAAAATTTCCCAAGTGATAATTTGTTTACGAGAGAAAAGCGATTGATACCATACAAACTGATTTGGTTCCAAATATAAAGTTGCAATATGTACCTTTTGTGTGTTTTGCACATTATTGAGATCGAAAAATTGCTCCATCTGTAATATCCATGTTGCGGGATCCTTGCCATCAAACTTCCTCATATCGATTTTTGGAATACGGTGGTTATTCGATCCAACATTAGAGTCTATGAAATCATGATTAACATTTCTTTTGTTCTCATCATGAGTTTCCTTTACTACCCTTTCACCATTAGTAAGCATTTCTTATAGAAACTTTGTGAAATCTGTCTTCAAATCTTCCATGCCTGTCTTCAAATCTTCCATGTTTGTCTTTAAAAAATCCATCTTAGCTTCTACGACTTTCTTTAAACCATCCATCTTAGCTTCTACATCTTTCTTCAAACCATCCATCTTAGATTCTGTTTCTTTTTGTGCAAGTGAAACTTGTTGCACTTGGTCTCGTAATTTTGATATATCATGTTGCATTTCTTCCTCTTCTTCATGAGTCATGCTAGAGCTTTCAGGTTTCCTACTAGGTGTTTGCCATTTCTTTCCTTGGGGCATCAATTACCGATAATAATTCTTTACTATGCCCTTTGAATTCCTTCAAATTAATTTTTCAAACCAAGCTTATGCAAAAATTTAAAAAAACTACACACTTTTTTTCACTTTGTAGGGGCTTGATATTGAATCTGATGTATCTCTGTAATTTTGAATCTAGTTTTGAAATTGCGACCTACGATAGCCTTCTGCGTCCTCTTTCCAATGCCACCAGTCTGATCCAAATTGGATTCTCCAGGGAAGAGTTATGCCAAATCTCCCACAGTGACCTGATTATAGACTAGTTCAGTAGAGCGAACTTGTACAACGTGCCACAAGTCACTGTTTCAACCTTTGACTCTGAAAAATATATACAAGAAACTACAGTTTCAATCCGATGCTCAGAGAGAAAGTTATGATGATTTTCCCTAGGTCACCTGTTTGGAATGTAATTTAGGAGTCTGCACAAAGACCAACTTCGTAGGATCATATCTCCGCAAATATAGTGCAAAAAGATCTAAAATTCAGATCCAAGGTTCAATGCGGTTTCGTCTCAAATGGGGTTTTTTTTTAGCTTTTAAAACATTGCAGAAAAAAAGTTATAGCAAAAATGCCACAATGACGTATTTGGAGCAGCAAAACCCTAGAATCCAAAGCTCTGATACCAAATGTTATGAAACAAGCTCACAAAAAGATAGAAAATATAGATCAACGCCTTAGAATTTAGCCTCTTCGAGGGGGCAACCTCTTTTACATTACATAAATGAACAATTCTTGGATGATACAAATTACATACCTCCTTTCTATATATAGGTGTCTAAGGAGTCAGAATATAACCCAGCCGACCTAACAATAATAACATAAAGCCACAAAAATAACAATAGAGGGAATCTATGGGGCATAGTAATAACAATATGGGGACAATAGGGGCAAAACAATATTAATAAGGGATACAAATACAATAGTAATCACTAGTATTATAGGGACCTAACAATCGTACACGCTAAGCAAACATAATATGACCAAGTTACGACTCCAGGTTTTTGGCTACCCAACGGGGCCCACAAACTCTTGGTGTTAATGGGTCTTCTTCCTTTAGCTACTTTTTTCATTGATCAACTTCATTGATTGGTCCTTCTTTCTTTACGGCTTATTTCTGGCTTTCCTTTGGTCGCTGCTATGGATGGAACTCCCAACATGTAGCTCTCTGATGCCCATGCTTGTTACAATGAGTGCAAAAATTCTTTTTCCTCCATATCTAATTGACCTTCTTCCTCCCCTGATGTGGAGAAGGCTTTTCATGTCTTGTCCTCTTCCTTTTTGTCATTATTTTCCAACACTTGGGCAACAACATGGTTATAGAAACCACAAAAAGTGTAGAAATTTTGAATAATATGAGACTTATTCACAGAGATTATCCCGATTATACACTATTGCGGAATACATGCATAATACATAACCTCCTCTACGTTGATCATCAATTTTGCGGAATTAAAACAATGAAACATCAATCGCATGCGCACATTAACACAATATGTAATCCAGGGAAAGCATACAGCAAAAAACCCCACACTATCTGTATATTATAATGGTTGAGAACATGTAACAATACATAGTACAATACTCCTCACAAGTACTTAGCACTATCTCCACCTGTTACACACAAAAATAGCTCAGATCTGAACAAGTCACTAGTTCAAATCTCCTCCTCTGCTTGCCTGCCTCCACTGCGCAATCCTGCATGAGAATGGCTGATCCAAACTCGTATTTCCCTTGGCTGAACCACACAATCCTCATTGGAAATACTCAATCCACTGATTGTGCAAATCTCATGCACAACTATAGTCACAACTGACAATGGTCTTGCCCTTTCACTCACCTCTAACACTTGTCTCCACTGAACTGTCCATGCACTGAGTTAACTGATGTATCCTTTAGTTGCTTTATGAGTTAATAATTAGTGAATTAATTAATAATTAATTCACATCACTCATCACTAGTGTATTCTGCAGTTAGACTAAATACAACTAGTTCAACCAAGCCAAACTGAACACAACTCCATCAACTCCTCAATCAACTCCACCAAACTCAACCACTTGAGTTCTAACTGAAGTCCATCATTTAATAGCTCAACTGACTCATAAGAAAAGCGTATTTCCTTCTGACAGCTGCATGTGCCACATCTATAGATCAAACTGAAGTGCTCCAAGAGGATAAGATAATGTTTATAGTCCAAATATTATTAAGAACTAATAATATTCGACTGTTCTATTTTTAGACTGGCAGTCTAAAAATAGAAACCGCCCATATGTCTAAAAATAATAGTCCATCTATTTTTACCAACATGACCAAACATCCACAAATAACATCCTGCAACTCATAGACCATGATCCATATGTCTAAAAATAGACATAGTCTAAAAATAGTCTTTGTGCCAAAAATAGCCTGCGAGCCCACTTAGTGAATGCGACTCCTTTCCACTAAGCTCCATCATCTTGTTGCATTTTCAACACTCCCTCTCAACAAGATATGGATTATCTACAACCCCTATCCTGCAACTCTGGAATGTTCTGCATGCAACACATTTTCCCGGTCCACTTGCTCCAACAACACTTGGAACAAAAACACTCCCAACTGACCACTCTGTTGGGCTAGGAACATACTCTGATGCTGAAGCTATACCTGCTGCTGACAAGTGCTCCCTCTCTGACATCTGCGCTACTGCAACATCTCCATGCATCTCGCACCATTGCACACCTCTCTATGCCACCTAGCACTGTGAAAAACACTTGTGCCTCTCGCATTGCTGCAGCCTGCTAGCTATGCGCTGTCCTAGGATTCCCTACACTATCGCTCTCTCTGCCGCTCCATCCGCATATGTCTCTACCCAGTCAGTCAATTCCTGCTACTCCATGTCGGGGCTCCCGTAGCAACGTCTCATCCAAGAGGTTGGGTACCTCAAGGATCTTGCCCCTCCTCCTTGGGACGATCACTCTATATCGCCCCACCTTCTACCTGGAGGTATGGCTGCATGTGATCTCTCAGCCCACCTGGCTCGAAGTTTCCCCCTATTGGAGGTCTCTGCATGAGTAGATGTCTCTACTCGATTTCCTCTCAGATTCCATTGTTGTGGCTACTCCATAACCTCCTGAAGCTGCTGCACCAATCGTGGCTCCTCCACAATCGTCTGAGACTTCTTCTGGCTCTGCATGTTGAGAGGTAATATACGCTCCCTCTCAACCACCAAGTCTCCATCAGTTTCCTCGCTGCTCAAGGCTTTGCATGCATCTTGAACCTCAAGAGCATACAGGTTCTTGACCCGTGAACCAATCTGCTTCACCTGTCTAGTGATGATGTGTCTAAGGAAAGCCTTTCCCTTACTGAAGACTACATCATAGCCTCTGTCTTCCAGCATCGCGATCGACACCAAGTTTCTCTTCAGTTCTGGTACATACTTGACATCGGTCAAGGTAATGCGAGCTCCATGCTCCCTCTGAAAAATAACCGTGCCTACACCTGAGACATTATACTTCTCATCATTACCCATCGCTATGAGTATCTGGAGATCTTTCTCCTCCAAAGTACTGAACCAACTCTTGTCACTGGTCATGTGGAAAGAAGCTTCACTGTCAAGAAACCAACCACTTCCCACCATGGATGAAACCATGCATGCGAAGAGTGTGAATTCTAGCTCAAATCGTGAAGCAAGTGCCTCAACTTCAGATCCTTCCCCGGATCCCTTCTTGGATTTCTTCTTTGGGCAGTTAGTAGCATAATGGCCCAACTCATGACAATGAAAGCATCTCACCTTCGACTTGTCAACCTTCTTCCCATCATTGGAAGAATTGGATTCAGAAAGAGAACCCTTCTCCTTCCTCTTATTTTCTTTGGCAGCCAAAGCGCAATTTTCTTCATCAGATGCCTTTGATGAAGATCCGTCCCTGGTGTTTCGCCTAATCTCCTCTTGCACAAGATCTGACCAAAGTCTCTCCCATCCTGGCAATTTCTCCCGACCATTGACAGAGTCCTGATAGAAATTCCAACTCTTCGGAAGACCAAGGAGAGCCAAGCTCACCAAGTCCTCATCATCAACAATCACCCCCACACTGCCCAGCTCATCCCGGCATTGGGTGAACCTCGTGAGATACTTGGTCATACTGTCTCCATTCTCACACTTAATGTTTTTGAGTTTATCCTTGAGCGCCAACTTCCTCTGGTCGCTCTTGCTTTGGAATAAATTTGTCAATGCTTTCCACATCAAGTATGGAGAAGCCTTTCTATGCAGGCTAGATACAATGTGATCCTTCACGCCCTCCAACAGAATCCTTCGACACTTTGCTGTTTTCTTTTGCCAAGCATCAACTTGAGTAGCATCAATAGGCTTTGGGACATCAACATCTATGAACTCCTTCAACCCATTGTCATCTAACACTGCCTCCATCCTGTCTTTCCATGCAATATAATTCGAGCTGCCTTCAAGAGCATACTCCAATCGCAATCCGTTGAAAGACATTTTAACTTTGACACCAAGAAAACACTGCTGCAAATTCGAATTTCAACAGCTCAAAACTCAACCACCTCTGATCTAAAATTCGTAAGAACAAAGTATCTCTCGTACAAAGATTGAATGTATGGGATTTTACCGGATATCTCACCTTCCAAAGGAAGGATGAATCCAGAGGCTACCTGGCCCGATTACAGACTCGCCTGAAGAAATAAAATGTAAACACTTTCTGAATAATATATCTGATGATCAACAGCTCTGATACCATGTAGAAATTTTGAATAATATGACACTTATTCACAGAGATTATCCCGATTATACACTATTGCAGAATACATGCATAATACATAACCTCCTCTACATTGATCATCAATTTTGCGGAATTAAAACAATGAAACATCAATCGCATGCGCACATTAACACAGTATGTAATCCGGGGAAAGCATACAGCTAAAAACCCCACACTATCTCTATATTATAATGATTGAGAACATGTAACAATACATAGTACAATACTCCTCACAAGTACTCAACACTATCTCCACTTGTTACACACAAAACTAGCTCAGATCCGAACAAGTCACTAGTTCAAATCTCCTCCGCTGCTTGCTTGCCTCCACTGCGCAATCCTTCATGAGAATGGATGAGAATGGCTGATCCAAACTCGTATTTCCCTTGGCTGAACCACACAATCCTCATTGGCAATACTCAATCCATTGATTGTGCAAATCTCATGCACAACTATAGTCACAACTGACAATTGTCTTGCCCTTTCACTCACCTCTAACACTTGTCTCCACTGAACTGTCCATGCATTGAGTTAATTGATGTATTCTTTAGTTGCTTTATGAGTTAATAATTAATTCACATCACTCATCACTAGTATATTCTGCAGTTAGACTAAATACAACTAGTTCAACCAAGTCAAACTGAACACAACTCCATCAACTCCTCAATCAACTCCACCAAACTCAACCACTTGAGTTCTAACTGAAGTCCATCATGCAATAGCTCAACTAACTCATAAGAAAATCGTATTTCCTTCTGACAGCTGCATGTGCCACATCTGTAGTTCAAACTGAAGTGCTACAAGAGGATAAGATAATGTTTATAGTCCAAATATTATTAAGAGCTAATAATATTCGACTGTTCTATTTTTAGACTGGTAGTATAAAAATAGAAACCCCCCATATGTCTAAAAATAGAAGTCCATCTATTTTTACCAACATGACCAAACATCCACAAATAGCATCCTGCAACTCATAGACCATGATCCATATGTCTAAAAATAGACATAGTCTAAAAATAGATTTTGCGCCAAAAATAGCCTGCGGGCCCACTTAGTGAAGGCGACTCCTTTCCACTAAGCTCCATCATCTTGTTGCATTTTCAACAAAAAGAACATGGTTTTCTATGCCACAAGTTCTGCTCATCATTAATATTCTTGTAATCAAAATGAACATTATAATATCGAGAGCTTTGTTACCTTACATGGTTGTCTTTGGTGTGATATTGGCAATGAGAGCTTGCCTTAGCTCTCCTTTTTTCATGTGCACTGTCATGGGAAGATTGTGATGTATTCCCATTATCATGTTTTCTCAATGGTTCCACAATGTCTTGGATTCTTTATTTGAATAACCACTTGCTTTTATTTCCTTCGAACACTCTCCTTCAATGTATCCAAGTCTTGCAAATCAAGGTCTTTTTACAACCTCCAATAGTTGAGTCATTCCTTGGAAATTAAAACTAAATCCTCCTCCTTTACACCCCATGTTGATAAGGAGCCTCATGCTCGTTCCTGAAATGGGTACCTCAAGGCTTCCAATAGAAATAACATCATGTGAAAATGAAACTGAAAAATTATCAACACTATTTACCTCAGTTGTTGATTCTGAAGCAGGTGATAATGACTTTGCTAAGTATTCGTTGCACTTAAACTTTTCCAAGGCCTCTTCCGTGGCTCGTAATTGGAGCTGCAATCTCTACTTCTCCTCGTTTTCCTCTTCTGCTTCTTCTAGAAGTCTCATCAATTTAGCATTCTCTGCTAGAAATCTTTGATTGATCTCTTCATTTGAATGATGAGAAGAAGATAAAGAAGAAGAATACTCACTCAAAGATGGAGATGGAGCATCATCCTCTGCTCTCTCTCTCTCTTGTTCTTATTTTACCATTTTCTCCTCATAATTTGCATACATTATATCTACCATGCGTGCCATCCTAAGAAGTTCCTCGTAGAGATATTTGTGATCGTCTATTTTCCTTCTTGTTCCATGTTCAATCTTTGGTTATCATTCACACTCACAATTCACATCAGTAAGAAAACCACTCTGATACCATAATTGATCCAAATCTTTTCACTTCAATATGCATATAAAATTGTGTTTAGAAGGGAATGTAACCATAAGATGCATACACATAAAAGAAGTAGAAATAAATGACAACCATGAGAAGCAAAGAAACAAACAAGTTGATAACGAAGTTCATCTAGTGTGGGTTACGTCTCCAGGCCCATTGTTAAGAGTGGGGAAGTTGCTTCATTAGTTGTTGTATGAATATTATGAGTACATGATGCATTCTTTGTCAAATACAAGGATGGAATTTCTTAATTAGAGTGTCATGTCTCTCCACGATACGCTCTTATATAAGGACTCTCACTCATAAAATCTCTCCTACATGATTACAAAGGAACAATCTCTCACATAAAGTGGCTTACAATGATCCTTTCACAAAGTGGCATACATGGATCTCAAATGAAAATCATCACTTCAGAAAAATTCAAATGAACACATCAAAATAATGTACCTTATACCTCCAATTCTGGGGACGACTTGAAAATTGACTACTCGGATGAAGAAGCAACATGTGCCATTGTGTTCTCTGCAAAAAACCGTGAAATCTGAGTATAAAATCGACCCCTAGTTCCGTGCCTCATTTTTCATGCTCGTGCTGGGTTTCGCTCTCCTGCTCTGTTAGTCAAGTGAATGGAAAAATTTTGTATTCTAGCTTCTGTGATCCATAATGAATTAAACAAAGTCTTTCGGTAGAAATCACATGAGAGAATTTTTTGGCCAACGCATTTTGAACCAACAAGTGTGGTTCATCATTAGGACCAGATGAAGAGGCAAACCATGGCAAAGGCTTAAACAGAGAGCAATGTAGAGACATAATTTTAAGTAATGGCTATATTTGAACAATTTTCCTCTATTTAAGCCCCTGCTATATTTGAAAAATTCTGGTTTATATAAAAAAATTGGGCAGGTTAACCAACGTGTGCAGTTGGCCATTTCGGTTAGCGAAACTAAAATTAAAAAATTGGTTGGGCACTGGTTGTTTTATAGCATTCTCCAATCTCTTTTCTGACATACCCAAGTCTTGCATAACAAGGCAATTCCTCCAATTTGATGAGATTCACAATGCCCTGTCCATTAATTTTGAGGCCTATTCCTTGATAGCCCATTTTCTTCAACAATTTTGATCCAATCCCTGTAGTATGTTTCTCGAAAGCAGTGAAATCATCATCATAAAAAGAACATGAAATTGAAGAATGATTTTTTACCTCAGTCTTGTTATGTTTCAACTCCGATGAGAAAACAAACAACATGGTTGAATTCATGGTGAAAAATCATGAAAAATGGCTGTAAACTCGACCCCTTTCTGACTCGATCAAATTTGGGCTCCCAAGGAATCTCAAAGATTTCTTAAAATTCTCTTATGCGGGGTAACTGAAATCTAGTTGCTCAGATGAGGAAACTGATGACACCATCACATTTCTTTCTAAAAACGAGAATAATGAGTATAAAGTCGGTCTTGTTCTGAAACTGTCAATTTCGGGTCTCAAGGGAATCTTTCAGATTCCATGTAGATTCCTACGTCAAGGTTCCAACTTCATGGTTTTGCGCTCAACATTTTGTCTCTAGAAAATTTGTTGCTCAGATCAGAAAACCAATTTCACCATCAGACCCTTGGCGAAATTTTGGTTTAGATGAGTATAGACTTGGCATAATTATGATATTGTGAAAATTTAGTCCTTAATGAATCTAAAAATATTCCTCACTTATTCCCTGTGTCAAGGTTTCGATCCTTGGTTTGAATGCCCACTCAGATTTCCACTCAGAACTGGGTTCCATGCGAATTCCTCTTGGCTCCATTGATTTTTGCAAATGGAAAAATGGGTGTTTAAATAATGTGTCACTGACAAACTTTACAAAGTTCAGCTAACAGGTTGGTTGGTAGTAAAAAATTGGAGTCATTGCATTGGGGTGGTTGGGGGATCCAACCCCTTTGACCTCCATATGTAACCATAGGCGTTTATTTATTAGGCGGTAGTGTGTTATATTTGGTGTACGATTATGGGGTTGTTTGCAGTGGGTTGCCCTCGACTGGTGTAGGTTTGACACCCGCCGACCCTGCGTTATATACGGTGTCACTGTTGCATAAGGTTGGGTGGGGTGTGGGTCACCCGCAACCCCGACCCATATTATATGTTATTACAATAGCACCGGTGGGGTGGACGGGTCTGCCAGGCCTGGCTCGTCCCCATTTTTAATTAATTTTTTCCTTTTTTTATTTTATAAATAAATTGGTCAAAACTACTGAATGAATTTTCAAGGGTCACTGAAAAATTTAAAGAGGTGAAAATTCCGCCCTTTCTGGATGTCGGAAGCCATCACGTAAAGTGCCAATTTATCTCGTTGTTAGTGGTCGCCAAATTTAGCGGACCTCTAGATTCCGCGAGCCTCAAAATTTAGTTGGCGCTCTGCTAAATTTAGCCAATAGGCCTAGTTGACCAAAACTTTCACTGGCCATAACTTCTGCATACGAACTCAGATTGAGATATAGTTTATGCCATTGGAAATCTTGTGATAATCTATTTGATCTGAAATTGATTTCACTGCAATATGATAAATTTTAGTTTTGAGACTTTCTTTCCTCTTTAATTTCTGAGCATTTCTGAACCCACTTGTATCAGAAAACGTTGAGGGCTCAAACAAATTGGATATGAAATCTCGTTACACTAAGTTTTTTTACAAAAAGTAAACACAAGTATACTCTTCCTAAAACTTGTAGGATGATAGAAACTACACGTCTTATTAGTTTATAGATAGTGAGGCCAACGCACTGAATGCTTTATAATCAATAAAACGATTACGTGGCAGAATGGTTACAACTCAAAAGTGTATACGTTGATTTTGAATTATTTAATTAAATCTTAAATTTTGTTAAAAATTTTGCTACATATTTACCATATTAACAAACACATTATTGTTTTGCTTTTATTATATTCTTCTAATCATGTCGTTGTTTATGTGCATTTTAATTTATTTTTTTCATAGATATAAAAATAAGTTATCATAAATTTGTAAGTCCCCTATTCAAGTCCAACTTTGTTTTCCTTTGATTTTCTTGGATTATAGTGATGTTTCTTTTCTTTATATTAATAATTACATTTTATGTATATATATATATTTAATATTCAAATTTTAATATATTATTTTTTGATTGACTTAAAAAGATTGATGTGATTCAATAAATATAGATAGATGTATTATTTTTTTCCTCTTTATTGAATTACAATAAATTAAATATATGATATGTCATACATTTCAAAATATTTAATATAGTTTCAATTTAAATATGCCATACACTTTTTTTACTTCATTATATAAAAATTCATATTCATTTTTAATTAATATAATCAATATATTATTATTATATATAGCTAAATTTAAATAAAAATTTCCCCGATTAGGGTGCGAGACAAGGTATTGAACTCGATGGGACTCGAGTCAAAGATAGATGCATGATCGCTCATAAGGAAAGGTGGCCAGTTTACGACTAGAATTTAATCGTTTGCATGTGTAAGGTGGCATCGTTAGAGGATAGATATTTGGGGAAATGTGGAGAAAGGCGAAGCGGTTTTCTCCGGTGTTTTGGTTGCACTTTGGCTATTCGTTCGCCGATTAGAATCATGAGCTTGGTTTAGGTTGTAAGCTTAGTTGTGGGCGAGATACACAAAGGTAGTTGTGACCTCTAGAAGACGTGCTTCTGGTGCGGGTATGCTTCTTTTGATTCGCCTATTTCCCTCCTCTTGAAACTGGTTTTGTGTCAGTGGTTAGCTTTTTTATTGGCTGTTTCTAAAGTGCATTTTATGGCAAGTGTTGAAGAATTATGTGTTGGGTTTGAGGCTGTTAGTATGAAAGGTGAAGCTTGTCCTCCGCGCTCTGTTAGTCTCTTTGTGATGTATGGATTTTTTTATATCTTTAATGCCTTTGTATGGAAAAATTAAGGTTGTGTCCATATTGAATGTAATTATGGGTTTGGTTTCCAATAATGAGAGATTCTTAAGGAAGCACCAGTCGCTCCAAGAGGATTGGTTCAATTGGGTGAAGGGGACTCTCGCATGGCAGATATCCTATCCTCGTTTGGGTTATGGACTGTCTTGACAAACAAGGATAGTCCACTGAGTTATGGCTAGTTTAAAGGCGGAAAGTCTAAATGGTTTTCTAAATCTCCTGCTCATCTCTATTTTATACCATGCCCTCCTATTTGTACATGTTTATTTTACCTCCGACTAGGCTTTGTTCTCGTGGCTTCCAATTTGTCCATTGGACAGGTGCTTGCTTGATCGAAATTTTGTTTGATCGGCACTGGTAGTATTACTTGTTCAGGCTCTAGGTTCTCTTGGTTGATTTGCTTCTGGTCAGGTGATTATCGAGATTGCTCGAATTGGAATTCTATGGCACGCCCTGCCTCTTCCAAAGGAAATTTTAAATGAGGCATAAATGTTTCAGGTCGAAGCCATGGTCGTGGGTGTAAGGAAAGGGATACCCAAACATCGTAAGTCAAGGGTAGATTTCGTTGATGTATAGTTGGAAAAGCTAGAGATGTTGCCCAGGTCTATCATAACAACACCCCTCCTCTTGTTCGTCAACTGATACAAGGGTGGGAAGCAGAAGTTAAAGAGCAAGCTGAAAAATTAGACCCGGACTTTCGAGAATGGTTATCTTTAGGGCAGGAAATAGGCCAGTCCAAAGTCAAATACACCCAACTCTAGCAGTTGGTATACCTATACTAGATTATAAATACTATTGTTGCAAAATCCATAGGGTCCATCTTAGCTGGCCCATCTAAACCCCTTTTTGATCTCCAAGAAATTTACAGGGAATTTCAGTTGATTCAACGTCAAATCCAACTCCACAATGTTTGTCTCAGTCGGATCGAGAAGCATATCCTATGTCTTCCACAGATTGAGCTTTGGGACTCTGGTGTCAGATATTCAACATGTGTGGACTCCTCAGACGAGTAATGGTCATGTTATCACTTACTGCAAAATTGTTCGAATGGTTCCAAATGATGTCAAAAGAATGAAAAATAGCATAGGATATGCCAGTCATTTTCCAAGCAACAGAAAGACTCAAAGAATACATTAGACCCTCTCTAGTGGAAAGTGCTCGGAACAAGTTTTCTAATGATATGTGGAAGTCCAAAAATGAACTCCTGGATCCAAAGATATGGTTTGTTGAAGTTCAAGGATTGAAGCCTTAGGGAGGAATATCGGAGGTCCGATATATTGGAGATCGCATATCGGAGGTCCAACGACATCGAATATCGGTGATCGCAACATCAAAGCACCAAAATATCAACGAACATGCATCATGTATATCGGTGATCACATATCAGATGTCCTGCATGTCAGGGGTCCAATGCAGCAGAGCAGGCAGTATTGGAGCCCAAAGGAGATAGGCACATCACAATATCGCAACCATCAAAACATCGAGAATCGGAGAATAATAACTTTTGAAGGTGAAAACCTTTTAAAAGTTGCGACATGGGTAATGTGCTGATAGTGTAAAAACTACATAATCAGTCTTTTGTCGACGCGTTTCGAACCAACCAGTGTGGTTCATCGTCATGACAAGTTTATGAACCACACTGGTTGGTTCGAAACGCGTCGACAAAAGACTGATTATGTGATTTTGCCGAAGATTATCTACAATGTTATGGATCACAGAAGTCTAAATTCCTTAATAGTGTAAAAACTGTCGGGGGACTCTAATAAATATTAACAAAGGATTCCATCACAAAACCAAAGATAGACAAGCCCTTTTCTCTCTCCTCTAGGAGGACGCGTGGCGGGATATGATTAGTTCCAATAGGCTACAGTGGCATCTGACATCAATGTTATGTGGCAGTACAGAAGGATACGTGGCAGGAAATTTTGGCATTTTGTGGGGGCCTATGGGGGAAAATCTGGGTGACATGTGTCACCACTCATGAGATGCCATGTGGAAGTGATGACTCATATTAGAGATCGCATATTGGAGGTTGAGGATGTTGGCACTTGAAAAATTTCTGATAAAGAGGGGCTCTGATATTTGGTTAGTGCATGATCAAGAGAAAGTTAAAGAACCTCAGGCGCTAAGCAGTTAACACAAGAAGGATGGCCCTCGACAGGAGCCTAAATTCCCTAGCGCCTTAACGCTATGTGACAGGTCACGATGCCCGGTCTTATGGGATACACTTTTAAAGGGGCTAAACAAAAGGGGCCAAGGAACATCAAACACTGTTTTCATAATGTTTTTAAGAATAAAAGTCCCGATGAGTAAAAGCCCCAATAATGTAATACAAAGATTTAAAAGAAGGACGATTCAAAAACTATGTTACATAACACCACTAAGGCCATCACGAGTGATCGCTCCCGACTCCAGAAAATGGTGAATTCAATTTGTTAAGCTGGAAAGCGACAGGTGAACTGACCAAGTAGCTGAAGCAGAACATCATGGCATAGACGTGGCCTGATTAGAGGCCATCATAGGAAGTGGCATGGAGATATTTTTCTATAATCATCATTCAATTTTCCCATGTTTTGTTATTCTATTATTTTTGTATTTTAAAGAAAATAATCAAATCTATTGCAATGATTTGGGCGACAGAGCCTTCACACGCCGAGACAGCTAGTTGATGAGACAACTGGAACTTAGCTAAGATATTTTTGTAACTGTTTTCAAGCTCTCCCTCTCCTTATAAAAGGAGGGAAGAAACACTTAAAGAAGGTTCAGAATTTTTGGTAAGAACTCTTGGAAAGGGCCTTTCCTGTTTTTCGTGAAGGCGGTGTTATGAATCTTGATGTATGCACATTTCTTAGAAGATTAATACAATATCTGGTGATTCCAACTTATTGGATTGCAGTATGTTCATCTCCCTCTGTATTTTCATATATGTTAAATATTCCTCTCATATTTCATGTCACGTAGCTGCTAGATATATTTCTCATTAAATGCAGATTCATTTAGATCAAGCTATTGATGGAAAATGCCTGTATTGATGTGGAAACAAAGTCTTTAAAAATCGCTCCATGTATCTTAGCATTCCATAAGAATTTCCTTACTCCTGCTTCTCTCTAAATCCAGATATATATAATTCTTAAAGTTTAAGCTCTGTATGATGGATTTCTCCTCTACTGTCTTCTACCATTACATCTGTCTTAACAACTGATTTGCTGCAAGCTCTCAATCTGATTTGGCCACCATTGATCGAGGATTATTTCCTGTGTATTCCTATGTGTACACTAGTTCATACATTGTATCTTTATGAATGGTTATGAATCAATCTTATTTGAATTACTTGTGACAAACTATGGTGTTGTAAGTCTTTAAGATAAATTTGACAACACTAATTAAGATGTCCTAGGCACTGGTCTCCAATCAACCCAAGGTTGTCTCTAGGAGTGACAACATCTTTTGGTGTCGTTGTCGGGGAACAGATTAGAGATTTTTTCCCCTAGGTACAACATTCATACACTCTTTTATAAGGTGAGCAAAGATATGTGGGTTGTAGATTTATCACCTTGGCGACTCCATTGCTAAATCATAAGTTCAACACCCTGGATTTTAAGTGGCCCCATACCCGCTTAGATACTTCTCAACAAATAGCACCATCTGTATCTGACCTAGAAAGGCTAATATTCAGAAGGATTTGGAAGGAAAAAAACCCCAATACTTATGTTATTGTCTCTTTATATCCTGAAACATCCTCATCCAACTCACAAATTTTGTAATTCATTGCTACTCAGTATCACCTCCCTATAGGTCAAGGAAGAAGAAGTTTCTGTCAACACCCCTTCTCTCTCATTTCCTCCCCTCCCTGAAGTTGAGGAGGTAAAAGATATCCTCCAAAGCAGCCCTACCCACAGTTTGAATAGTTTCTCATTCCATGGTCATTCAGTTGTCTTGCAATTGGTCATAACTCATAGAACCCTAATAAACCACGTATCACCACCTCTTCTCTAGATGGTTGTCCGAGGTTTACTGTTAAACAAATACACTCCCTTAGACATGCCTCAACCTTTAAACATTATGCTGTAAGACTATCTCAAACTCTTGTCTAGTTTCAATGGAGAAGATGACACATCAATGCAAGGACATATATAATCTTTCTGTTTCTTTGCAGAAAAGTTTAATGTCAAGCACCTGGATGTAGTGCTTAGGCTCTTCATCCAATCTCTGGATAGGGAAGCTGGGAAATGGTTGAAATCATTTCCGAATGCTTCCATTTCCACTCGGGAAGAGATGGAAAATTATTTTATGCAAAAATGGGGAGAGAAGAGAGATCATGGATACATTCTTACTGAGTTCAACACTATGAAGAAGAAACCTGATGAGGATATCTTGGATTTTATAAAAAGGTTTAATAAATTGTACAACAATCTACCTGCTGAGATTAAACCTCCATAGGTCGTTTCCCAAGTAGTTTTTGCTGGGGCCTTTGAATCAGAGTTCGACTTCACACTTAGAGAGAGGAAGTCTCGTACCTTGGACCAAATTCAAATTGATGCTCTTGAGGTAGAAGAAAATTTTACATCAACAGGGAAGTCAAGAAGCAGAACTGACCCTGGAGAGAAGAAAAAGGGGAAAGAGGAGGCAACTTCCTCAAGTCATGGAAGAGAATCCCAAGAATAGAAGATAGAGGAGATGGATAAGTTGATAAAGAACTTATCAAATAAACTGACAAAAATGGAGCTAGAAAATAAAAACCTTCAACGACAAAACTTCCCAGCTGCTAATCGAGGTTTCAATCCCCAATATAGAAGGCCTCCCCTACAAATATTGCAAAGGGAGAGGAAAGAACAACAAGACCACATCCATCCTCCATTATATATAGAAGATGATCCAGAGGAGCAAATACAAGATGCCAACGAAGTTCAGGGGAACCTGTATTCCTCTTTCTCAAATGAAGAACAAGAAGTCAGAACATATGAAGAAGAGGGGGATGATATTGATGCAACGCTGAACGATGGTGAGATTGATGATTACTTCAAGTAGTTTGTTGATTTCATGCAGGCTCAACTGCATAAGAAATACGATCTTTGGTCATTTGAAAGAGATCGAGGGGACAAACCAAAATGAAGGTACTTCCTCCGAAGAGCCTCCTAAGCCAGATGAAAAGGGGAAGGGGACCTTAGATCCAATTAATACAAAAAAGATGGAGTCCTCAGATCCAAACTTCCATAAGCCCAAAGTCCTCAAAGAAGAGAAGTCACCTCCCCCTTCCAGGTCCCTTTGTGAAAAAGAAAAAGAGCCGGTAGAGGTTAGCACTATAGAAAAAGGCCCTGCTATCTTTAATCTTCAAAAAGAGATTGAAAAAGTCAAAATCTCAGTCTCATTATTTAAGCTCTTGAAACAACCCACCTATAAGGCCCAAGTTTCCCAGTTCATGTTTCCATATGCTTCAGTCCAACCACCTAATAGTTTAAACCTCAAAGAGGAAATGTCAATGGTAATATTTTCACCCCACATTGAAGAACAAGATCCCTAAATAACACATTTTTACGTTACTCTAGTAGTACATGACCTCCTACTCCATAACTGCATGTTGGACTCGGGCGCTTCTCATAATTTGATGCCACTGTCAGTAATGGAGCAACTAGGTCTGTAGATAACTAGACCATACAAAGATCTCTACTCTTTTGACTCTAAGAGGGTAAAGTGGTTGGGTATGATAAAGGACATGGTGGTGGATTTCGCCCAGATGCTAGTAAAAAGTGTAGTGATGGACATTGTAGTAGCTGATATCCCTGCAAGGTTCGGTATGATTTTTTCTAGATCTTGGGGATCAAAGATTGGAGGTTCCATCAAGTTGGATCTTACCTATTCCACCATCCCTATATTTTGTGGATAATAAAGGTGACTCTATAGGGAATCAAGGTTCATTAAATAGTTACGAAAGATGATTGCACAAATAATTCTTCATTCAACACAACAATTTAAAGACCAAATCAATTTCAATCTCTAGATATTAATATTATGGTTCATAAACCTCACAAACACATATGCAAATAACTGTCTCACACACACTTACAAATTCAATTTGCTGATACAAAAAACCACTGGTCTAAGAAATGTTGTTCAATTAACTTCAATCTCACACCAAAATTTCCAGCACCCAAAAATGTTCCTCCTCTCTCCTTCAAAAACTAAAAATGCCACTGTCCAAGAAATGAGTTCATGTATGTGAACCAATTTCCCTTCACCCTAACTACCTATTTGTTATTAAATCATTTATTTTAATTAGATTTTTCTAACTAATCTTAACTGAATATCAAAAAAAAAATTCACAAAAAAAATTTAAAATGTTCTAGCCTTGACATGTGATCAATCCATCACATTGCTAGGCTCTTGGTATAACTTTAATAACTTATCATTTTTATGTGCTCAGCCTAATGCACCTACATCAGACTCCCCAAGAAAGAAAATTTTATGAGCTCCTCCTCATAAGATCTTCTATAGAATGACATGTTTTATGTAGTGTCGCTTCATCCATCCAAGTAGAATCCTCCATTAGACGGTCTTTCCACTTCACAATTTATTCCAAGTATTCTTTCCTTCTGGTCTTCTTGGCAACACGTGTATCCAAAATATTTTCAACCTCTAAACTCTTTTCCACAGGCATTTGCTTCAGCCATTGTTGTTCCTTTCCTTCATCCTGGTCAAGATTCCCAGAAGCTTGATCCGCATCACCAACTGTGTAGGGATACAAATCTGCTACATTAAAAATGGGTGAAATGACAATTTTTGGAGGTAAATCCAGCACATAAGCATTCGTTGAAAACTTGCGGAGGATCTTACAAGGTCCTATCTTCTTCATTTTCAATTTGTTATATTCTCCCCTTGGAAACCCCTCTTTTCTTAGGTGAGCTAGGGCTATATCTCCCACTTCAAAGCTTACCTCTTTCCTGTGTGCATTTGCTCGTTGCTTGTAACTGTTGCTTGTATCTTGTAATCTTTGTTTTACTTGCTCGTGCAACTCACTCATGGCTGTTGCAAAATCCTCTCCATCAACACTTCTATGCTCAAGCTTTCCTAAGTCTCTTAGCTCACAAATTCCCCTCGGATGCATGCTGTAAAAGATCTAAAATGGACTCTTTCTCGTGCTCCTATTTGGTGAGTCATTATATGAAAACTCAACCTGGGATAGCACATGATCCCACTGCTTTGGTCGGTCACCTACTAAAATCCTCAACAAATTACCCAGGCCCCTGTTTACAACCTATGTTTTCCCATCAGATTGTGGATGATAGGCTAAGCTAAAATTTACCTTAGTGCCAAGTTTCTTCCACAAGGTTCTCCAGAAATGTTCGGTGAATCTTGTGTCCTTGTCAGAGATTATACTTTTTGGAAAACCATGCAACCGAAAAATCTCATCAAAAACAAATTAGCCACATGGGTAGCATCACTAGTTTTGAAACACAAAATAAAATGAGCCATCTTAGTAAATGTATCCACAAATACAAGGATTGAATCATTAACTTGTTGAGTTCTCGGTAAACCCAGAACAAAGTCCATACTCAATAAATACCAAGGTCTGTTGGGAATGGGTAATGGCATGTATAGTCCAGTATTCTGACTTCTCCCTTTCACATATTGACATAACCTACACTTGCTGACGTACCTTTGTACATCTGCCTTCATCTTAGGCAAAAAATAGAAGTGACTCAGTTGCCCAAGTGTTTTCTCAACACCAAAGTGTCCAACCAACCCGCCATTATGCTTTTCTTGGACCAAGTTTTCCCTCATTGAGCAATTGGGAATACATAGCTGATTGTTCTTGAACAATAGCCCATCTTGCAACATAAACTCTTTCCATGGACTTCTATCCCTATTGACTGGATTTTTACATGCTGCAAAAGCTTCTTTAAAATAAGCATCAATGTCATATAAGTCCTTCAAATAATCAAAGCCTAAAATTTGTATTTGAATTTCCTGCATGATTAAGCATCTCCCACTCAAGGCATCAACAACCTTTTTTGCCTTCCCACTAATGTGTTTAAAAAAAAAAGGTGAAACTTTGAAGGAAATCCACCCACTTTACATGTTTATGATTTAAATTATGTTGTTGCATAATGTATTGTAAGGCAGAATTATCTGTGTATAGAACAAACTCGTTAGGCATCAAGTAATGCCTCCAATGTTTCAAAGCTTGAACCACTGCATAAAATTCTTTGTCATAGGAAGAGTACTTATGTTTTGAATCATTTAACTTCTCGCTCAAATATGCAACGGGCTTATCTTCTTGGCTTAGTACAAATCCAATGGCTGTCCCACTAGCATCACACCTCACTTGAAAGGGCTGATTGAAATCTAGAAACTTCAACATTGACTTCTTAGTGATCTTCTTCTTCAATAGTTTTTTTTTGCTGCTGCTGTCCACCAAAATGGCTGCTTATTCTTCTTGATGGTGTCAATGGTAGGTGCACAAATGCCACTAAAATTCCTGTAAATTTTCTATAGAAGCTAGGTAAGACATGAAAACTTCTCACCTCAAAAATATTCTTAGGTGAGGGCTAATTTACAATTGCCTCTATCTTTTCCAGACCCATTTTCAAGCCATCCATAGAAATGACAAAACCCAAGTATACAAGTTAACTCTTCATAAAAGAAAACTTCATTCACCAACCTCATAAAGGTACTAGGTGCATTTGACAATCCAAATGGCATGACCATCCACTCGTACAAGCCTTCATTGGCCTTGAAAGTTGTCTTACACTCATCTCCTTCTCTGATCCGAATTTGATGATAACCACTTTTCAGGTCAATCTTTGAGAAGTAAGTTGCTCCACCCAAGCAATCCATCATGTCATCCATCCGTGGCAATGGAAACCTCTAATGAATGGCGATATTGTTGATTGCTCTAGAGTTGTTGTTGTTGTTTTTTTTTTTTGTTTTTTTTTGTTTTTGTTTTTGTTTTTTCAAGCCACACAGTCTCTAAAACACACAGTTTAAAGATCCCTTCGTAACTCCCAAATGAAGGATCTTTTTGGGAAATCGCTCGTGAGCTACCAAATAGACCCCGCTCTACATACCAGATGCCAAATTTCGAAATTCATCTTCCTTTGATCAGAAATTGACCAACAAAATTGGTGATGGTTTTCCTTTACGAGTTTTCTTTCTTCTATTTGCTTGATACATAGTGCTCTATATTCTCGAATCTAATATGTAAAATGACTCTTTCCAATACACAATCTTGGATGGAAAAGTCGTGGATTAAAATATTAACTGAAATACGATTCTCCATGTTCTCATTTTTTTTTTCTAAATAAAACTATTCTATTAACATAAAAGGAGGATAATTTACATCTAGACCATAGTAAAAAACAACTGCCCTGTAGAAGCGGCATAGAGTAACAAAAACACTACCCATGACAATGAACTTAGCCAAGAACTGGTGTTCAAATCCCACACAGGGGAACAAGTATTGACTCTCTTGCTGAGCTTACAAAAATTCATAGAGGCATACAAAATGAACCATATCTTGTAGAAGTGAACCAAAATATGCGTCCTGAACCAAAAATTGCCGGCCATTAAGGGCCGCGTAACCATTAATAGAACAACAGAGAAAGAAATTACTCGTTTGGAGGCTCCTCCACAATTCTGCACCAACTGAACTCTGGCTGAGCACTAGCACGAGCAGCATCAGTGTCATCCCTTGCACGAGCAGCATCAGGTTCAGAAGGACCAGGAGCCTCTGTTTCCATCACCATGTCCATGGCATTGTACGTGGGGACCTCCGAAACCTGCATAGAGAGAGGAATCTGCGCAGAGACAGAGGCAAGGCCCTCCTGATGAGTGCTGGATTCCCCTGCCTCCTGGCCTTCTTCAAGTAAAAACATCGAGACATGAGTAGTGATTCTCGGATGATTCAGGGAACAATTGAAGGTGAAAATCGCCAAGCCAAAGGAGGGAGATGACGAGGAATCAGGAGGGAAATGGCTGGGGAGATGGAGACGCCCTCTCCCACTGCGCGTGTGAGGGTAATGGCCAGCAAAAAGATCACTAGAAACGAAGGGAGAATTGGAGGACGGGCGAGAGGGCGCACGCCTAGGAGTTCCCTTGCGGCTCCTCATTCTATGGCAGAGTCGGGGCATAACTAGCACCTCAACCACCCTTTAAACACAAGGCCATGCAACCACCTCCACAGAGCTCAGCCTATTCAGATGGGCAACCAAATTTAGGTTGGAGGCCTTCAAACAAAGCCTAGGAGAAGACGGAGGCGGCGTCGCAGAGTTGGCCGAGCAAGACAGGACGACAGAGCATAACAAAGCAGCATGCCATAATACACCTTTACCCGACCAGCAAAACACCAGAAACTTCCAAACGATCCCAAAACTGAGCTTGTATTTAACACTATCTGCCTTTCCTTGGATTGCACTCGCCATAACTCCAGGCATTAAAGAGAGCCAAGGCCCAACTTAGACCAGAGCATGCGAAAGCGGTGGAGAAATCGGATAACAGTCTTGGCACAACAAAACCATATGACGTGAGTCTAGGTGAACCCAGATGCCCCTGTTTAAACTGCATCAGGTGATAAACCAGGTGGTACAGGGCAGGCATGTGTCATCCTACCTCGCCGCACCCCTGTCCCATCTCATTAACTCGCTGTGTATGCACCCGCATCCGGGGTAACTGCATCCTTTTGGACCAGAATTTTGCATTCATGTTCTTGTTCATGATTCTGAATGATGTCTGGTGGGCTCCAGTATTGTAACAATAATGATACAACTCCTGGGGCTCCCTATCTCTAATTTTATCAACCCGGTAGTTCGTACAAACTTGGAAATGACAGTGCTGTATGCACAAGTACTAGCTCTTGTCGCAGCTGTCACTTGGTCAGCTGGCACAAGTCCGCTAGGGCTCAAGCCAACTTCTATATGCTCTTCAGAAGAAGCTTTCTAGATGATGGATGAAGGCTATCTTGAGGAAAATTGATCTACTTTTCAAAAGTGAACTGAAAGCCAACCAAAACATGAAACCCTAGTAAACCCTAATTTGACCTCTATGATGCAATAGTGAAAGTGCAAATGTCTAAAAAGGATGCCATTACCTCTAATGATGTGAAATGCATGAACTCAAACTACTTCTATGAAAAAGAACATTGTTTTTGTATTTTTGCTTAAGTGGATGGAGTGATTGTGATTTTGTTTCTTATTAGGGTTTGGCTGTGCAGAGGTGGTGCGAAGGGAGAGAAAGCTTGGGAAAGGTCAGGATGGCTAGGAGAGGTCCCAGAGGGTCCCTAGCATTAGTCCACAGAGGTCTACAACGTTCGGATGCTCGGCAACCAAGTTTGCAGGCTTCTACAGGATGTCCGCAGGGGTTTCTACAGGATGTTCAGAGATTTCTACAGGATGTTCTGAAATGGGATTTTTGAGGATGGATGGTTGATGGAAGATGCATGGATGGTTATGGAGGTAGGATGGGGGTCTGAAGTGGCCTAGGAACTGATGGATAGGGTTGATGAGAGGGATAACAGGTGCTCTGCAATTTATTTTTCGAATTTAACAAATGAAGACTTGGAAAATCAAGAACCTAATTACCTTGACCTAGTCTGACCTAGATAATAGCAACGGAGATGGAACATAGGTTTATTCGAAATGAAATACGTGAAATGACTATGCAACTAAGCAATCATAAACTGAAACATGCAATCAAAACTGATATCAAGTTCGACAACTAAGAATCCAACACTATTAATTGCATGGTGAAGCAAAGAATGTGTTTTTGTGGGCAGCAAGGTTACATTGGTCCCAGCTCATGATTCCACTGAAGGGGAGGTGAGATCCAAAGTACTTGGTAGCCTTTTTCTGAATATATTCCCTGTGATTAACATATCAAGTAAATCTGAACATGAAAAGCTATTTTACTTATCAAAAAGACAAACTAAATAACAAAACAAAATAGCAGATTTTATTCTCAGAATGCAGCAAAACACATAAAGATAAACAAGGGAGGTACTGGGCGCTTGAGATGGGCCCAACCCCAAGAGCTACAGCCTCCCAAGAGAGATTTAGAGCTGGTGCAAAGCTGGATTCATCTTTATTAAACAAGAATGAAGAGTTACATCAAAACTGTCCACAAGGAGAGCTTGAGAATGAGCTGAAAGCAAAGCTAATCTATTACATAAAAATCGAACTACAAACCAGCTAACTAATGGCTAAAACAAAATGACTAACTAGCTAACCACTAGCTACAAAATGACTACCAACTAGCTAACCAAAATGAGGCCCTAAGCCTTCTTATTTATACAATTTGAGGACCCAACAGTCCTCCTAAAATTTAAGGACTTGGCTACCCAAGACTTGTAGTTAACAGCAGTCCTACTTGACTTGCTTGGCTGCCCTTGTGCTCATTGATTTGGTGGCCTTTGAACTCCGAGCTGATGGTGGAGAATTCGAGGTAAGGGCCCATAAATGAGGGGGACACCTTCCTACAAATCCTCTAGCTTGTTCTCCCACGAATTTGGCTGCCAAGTGCTCATTAAGACCTTCAATTTTGTCTCCAAGTTGACCAAAAAGGCTACACAAAGCACCCATTAGACTTGTTGGCATAATGACTAACCAAATTCACTCTATTAACATAAAAATAATCAAAAACATGCAATAAACAAATGAGAATGGTGGACTAAGCCAAATTAGGAGGTTGAATGAGCCCAAATAATTGTACATTTTTGGGGCTCATCATCACCCCCCTACTGAAAGTGTTGCTCATCCTCTGAGCAACCAATCTCTCTCCTTGTCTTTGATGGCCCTGGTGGCTTCCTTGGCTAGCATCTCGGCCGATTTCTCCTTTGGCTTCCCTCTTTTCAAACTTTCCTGTAGAAACTATTCGCTGGCTTCCTGTAGAAACAGTCCTCTGTTTTCCTGTAGAACAGTCTGCTAACTTCCTGTAGAACCAATTTCACTGATTTTACTTGCTTGGCTGGGGGTGCCTTCTCCTTGAACTGTGCTGCTTCCTGGAAGCTGACGAATCCAACTGACGCAAGCCTGGAGCTTGCCATACCCAGGAACTTCATCATAATTCTTATCCAAATGTATCATCATTATCTACCCAAGTCAGAACCTCAATAATTGGCAAAATCAAAATTATCACTTGCAGAAGCTTATAACATGTGCCTTCAATATTAGATTCAAAGACCAATCAAACAAGTGCGCCCATATTTACATTCAACTTAGAACAAATTCGGATTCCAATATAAAGCTCTGACTAAATAATGCCATAGCGAATATTTATTAGAACTGCACTTTCTAACATATCACAGCAGCGCAAGGAATCCATTATAAATCTGGATATGCTAACAAAAGTGATTACCTCAACAATGCCTCTGCAATTCACCCATTGACTCTACCTGCACACAAGTCGAGGTGTAACCATTTCTTCATGATTTGCGCCTTTGATTTCTTTAAATATTTGGACAGTGATATGCACGAGGCTTCTGCCAGCAATTCTATTCCTTTGCAAAATTCTTTACATATACTCCGGTAAACTGTGTCTTTCCAGACCAGATCAGCTCAGGGTTATGCCATTCGATCAATTTACATCATCAGCGTTCAACTCCGGCAAACACATTAACTTTCTGGTTCCATACCCCAGCAGATCGATTTTTAAAACTGTGCTCAATTGAATAATTCAACAAATGCATTCATTCTACATTTAATGACAGTGTTCAGTAAATACAAACTCATGAATCCAATTTGGAATAATCATTACAGCAAGCACCAATTAATCACTACGGCAACCCCTTAATCTATCTTTCACAGCAATGATTTTAACTGCATTCAACGTACTCAATTTCTAGCAACATAACTCTGCACCCATTTTTCTGCGCCCAGATTTTGGAATTGTTTTCTTATTGAAATTAATTCACTGCAGTAACTAACAACATTAACCTTTGTACAATTGCATATAGGAATCGAACCAATTGAAACTTGTCTCCTCCGTCTGCAAGTTGTGTGTCGATTGCACAATATCGAATATTCAAATCTTTTAATCGATTTCACAAAATACCATATTGTTTTCTGAAGCGCTTCCCAATATACATCTATGCAATGCTGCAAATATTCATATATATATAACCTGCCAATGTGCTGTACAAACAGTGAAATCGACTTTTCCAAACTCAAATGCCAGAGTCACATATTTGCTGTACTGTTCAAACTATGTTAACATATCAATTTCAATGAACTTCCGCTGGTCTGGAAATCTTCCGCTGTATATGCTCCATAGCCCCTTCATTTGTGTGGTTTTGCAAACTGTAGTTCTGCAATGGCATTAGAGCTTTCTGTAGCAATCTTGATGGCGGCTGCTCTTGTGCTAATAAAAATCACCAACGAAATCCACACTTCCAGTTGTGTGCAAGTTGACTAACAGCTGAGCGCTTATTAATTTCTGCATGACTGCTGGTGGAGTGAGGTGGCAAAGACGTGCTGGCCCATGCAACTGTTCATGAACTGCAGTGGTCACTGATTGTTCTCTGCTTGAAATTACGTCCATCAATCATGCTGCAGTTTAAACGGTCACCACTACCTGATTTCAATTTTTTCTTGAGACACGTGTGCTCAGCCACCCATCGAGTGCTATGGAACTGGATGACGGTGGTCAGTCAGCTAGCCACCAATTCCTTTAATCCCGACCATCTCATTGTTCATGCAGTTTACGAATTACATTCATGCAAACAGAGGAATAGGTTTTGTCACGTACCTGAAGCCAAACGGCTGCTTGTGAAGCTTCTTGCTGCTGCATGCTCTGATCCTTTGATTGCATGAGGCTTGGCTAATGATTTTTGATTGCTTTTCCTTGTGCAGGCGTCCTCTGGCCGGATTTGAGCTGCATGCAATCGTTTCCACGTTCAACTCTGCCCGTTCAAGCTGCTGCTGCTGCATGGTCACAAAACCAGAACTTCTTTTTGCCATTTCTCCCAAACGGTAGATCGGATTGATCTGAAACTCGGTGAGCATGTTCCTATCATCATTATGCATCTCCCATAGCAAATTCGTGATCAACGGATGCACGGATTTCGAGAAAAATGGAAAATGGCTGAAGATTTCAGAGTTCGATTTCTCGGAAACCGTGCATCGGAATCGGCTGAAACTGCTTGGGTAGGTTACTATCACCCATGTGCATCTCCCCATGAAACAGGTTTTGAAACGGGTGCACGGTTATGGAGAAAATGCAAAAATGGCTGATGGTGATGGAGGCTGATTTCTTAGAAACCGTGCACCGGAATTGCATGAAACTGCTCAGGCATGTTTTCATCAACCTTGTACAATTCCCCATAAAACGGTTTGTCAAAAGGATGCATGGTTTTCAAGTTATGGCAAAAACAAATTTGGTTCTATGGATTTTTGCCTCAAGGCTTTTTGCATGTGCTTGCATGGGATGACAAAATGAATTTTGTTTGTGATGCAGTTATGGAGATGTTGGAGGAGGAGTTGGAAGATGGCATGAGGGCTTCTGAACCCTTGAGGAAGCTACCATGCTCGCCAAACCACTTTTTGAAATGCATGCCTAGTTTCCCACAATTTCTACAGGAAGTTCCTGTAGAAGCACAATGAGAAGCACAAGGAGGTGAAAAAATGATGGATGAAGGCAAGGGATGGACACACAAGTGCTTGTAGGCCTAATCAACAGATTCCCACCATTAGATTCACTTTTGAAATTGGATTTGGCTCGTCCAAAGGTTCTACAGGATGTTTCCTGTAGAAATACAGAGCTTCCTGTAGAAGACACAGTTTTGAGGAAAGAAGCATAATGACATGAAAAAAATGATGGAAAAGGGGTGAGGAATGGAAACATGGATGTGGGTAGGTCTCATGGACATATTCCAAGCCTTCAGGTCCTCCTCGGAGATCAATTTGGCTTTTTTGTAAGCTTCCTGTAGAAGATACGAAACTTCCTGTAGAAGGCACAAAAACTTCTTTCTCTTTGTTTTGAGTGATCCACCTGACCTACAATGTCCTTCTTGCAACCTGCAATTAGCCAATGGAAATTAGTTTTATTTGTTCTTTTTTTCTTTTTCTCTTTTTTTTTTTTGAAAAACAACTAGGGCGCCTCATGGAGGTTTTCACTCTAATTTCCTGCCCTGGGCGCCTCCAAGGGAGGTTTTCACCCAAGGATCTTATTCTCTTTTCTCTTTTTTCCCAACCCATTGACTGCCTCATGGAGGTTTTCAATCAATGAGCCAATCTAAGGCGCCTCCGAGGAGGTTTTCACCTTAGATTTCTATTTTCCTTTTTTCCTTTTTTCTCTTTTTCTTTTTTCTCTTTTTTCTACCCTACCCTACTTGAAAAACAAATTCATTCTCAAGTATAAGAATACTTCCAATGGAGCCATGTGCACATCGAGATTAGAGACAAAATGATGTGAAGGCTCGAGATGCATGCTTTGACAGGTATCCAGATCTCAGAGACCAAATGATCTGGCGTTGAAGGGATCAAACAAAACTGAGGAAGAAAGTACTGCTGCAACTTAGTGACCTTCCGAAACCATATCTCAATATAGCTTTGATATCCTTGGTTCTTTGGCTGATCTGGATCATTCTTCATGTCACCTTCTAACATGACTTTCTCATCTTCCTCTTTTTGCTGATCTTTCTCTTGAATACATGGAAGATCTGATGGTAACCATGAAGGAACTCTCTCGATCTCTGATTCTGATCTCTTCTCTTCATTAAGTGCAGCCCATGGTTCTTTGATCTCCTCTTTGGAATCTTCTTTTGCTTTTGGTTCTTCAATGTTTTCAATAGATTCTCTCTTTTGCAACACTCTTCCTGAGCTTTGGTGAACATCATTGAGCTCAAAAGGAGTCATTTGCACATGTTGTGCCTCAGATTTTCAATGGGGTTGAGCTGCTCCATTGTGTGGTTTTTGAAATGGTACGGGTAGTTGAGTGGAGGTGTGAAATTGAGATGGAGATGGATGGCATTGTGGTTGGGTAGGCATTTGGGGTTGCCTTGGTGGAGGAGGAGGCGATGGTTGTGGATGAGTAGGTGGTGGAGGAAAATGAGCGGGATGAGAGTTGTACTGGGGCCTCCACTCCTGATAAGGTGCATTCCACTGCGGCTGTGGCTGAGCATAAGAGTGAAATGAATGAGCAACTGGTTGGGCATAATATGGATCTGTGAAGGAACAAGGAGAATATGACCAAGGAGGAGGTGTAGACCAGGAAGGATGAGCAGGGGGATCCCAAGAAGGCATGAAAGTGGCTTGATAAGGGTCATAATAGGTCTCGGGTATCCCTTGCAGTTCCTGCTGGTAAGATCTAGGTCCATGTGGCCTCCTTTGGTTCATATAATAGAGTGATTCAGTGGCTCCCTTGGCTCTCTGATATGCGGCTTTGATTCTGGGCAAGGAAGGGCACTGATCTGTAGGATGGTATTCTTCACATACAAAAAACACTTCTAGGGGGTGCATTGGACATTCGTTCCTAGGATGCTTTTTAAGGCACCTAGGACAAAAAATGACCAAAGCCCTCTTGGCTTCTTCTTGCTTCTTTTGGATCTGCAAGGTATCCAGTTGCATGGCAAGAAACTGCCTCATATCACTCTTGAAATCTTCGATCTGATTTGCAAATTCATCTTTGGACAAGGGACTGCTCCCAACATTTCTGCTTGTAGCCATTTGCTTTAGAGGAATGTTTCTTCTTCTTCTCCCATAGAGGTTCTTCAGATATGTCTTGATGTCCACCCAGGGGTTCTTTCATCGCAGCCATCGAAGAAGAACGTTGGCTGTGTGAAGCAGTGGGGGTGTTGTGCAATCATTTTTCTAACTTATCTCTACTCCTACAAAGCATGAAATGAAATCTTTTTGGTTGATTTTTGCTTTTTTCTACTTCTACTTGCAAAACTGGAATAAATGGAACTACAACTAACTATCTTGCAAAAATGAAAATGTGGAATTGAAATGAAAGCAGGAAAGGACTAATCTATTTTGCTCAAATCAAATTGCAAGAATGAAATGCTAGGCTACGCTTGCGGAATTGAAATGATACCCTACGCTTGCAGAAATGAAATTGCGGAATTGAAATGCTAATCTACGCTTGCAGAAATGAAATTGCGGAATTGAAATGCTAATCTATGAAAGCAAGAAATACTAATCTATGAAAGCAGGAAATGCTAATCTATGAAAGCAGGAAATGTTTATGCTACTTTTGCAGAATGGAAATGAAATAAACTACTTAGCAGAAAGTTGTAGTAGAAAATAGAAGAATAGCAACAATCACCAATACTCTGACGCTTCCCCGGCAACGGCGCCAAAAAGATGGTGGGCTCCAGTATTGTAACAATAATGCTACAACTCCTGGGGCTCCCTATCTCTAATTTTATCAACCCGGTAGTTCGTACAAACTTGGAAGCGACGGTGCTGTATGCACAAGTACTAGCCCTTGTTGCAGCTGTCACTTGGTTAGCTGGCACAAGTCCGATAGGGCTCAAGCCAACTTCTATATGCTCTTCAGAAGAAGCTTTCTAGATGATGGATGAAGGCTATCTTGAGGGAAATTGATCTACTTTGCAAAAGTGAACTGAAAGCCAACCAAAACATGAAACCCTAGTAAACCCTAATTTGACTAGTTTGACCTCTATGATGCAATAGTGAAAGTGCAAATGTCTAAAAAGGATGCCATTACTTCTAATGACGTGAAATGCATGAACTCAAACTACTTCTATGAAAAAGAACATTGTTTTTGTATTTTTGCTTAAGTGGATGGAGTGATTGTGATTTTGTTTCTTATTAGGGTTTGGCTGTGCAGAGGTGGTGCGAAGGGAGAGAAAGCTTGGGAAAGGTCAGGATGGCTAGGAGAGGTCCTAGAGGGTCCCTAGCATTAGTCCACAGAGGTCTACAACGTTCGGATGCTCGGCAACCAAGTTTGCAGGCTTCTACAGGATGTCTGCAGGGGTTTCTACAGGATGTTCAGAGATTTCTAAAGGATGTTCTGAAATGGGATTTTTGAGGATGGATGGTTGATGGAAGATGCATGGATGGTTATGGAGGTAGGATGGGGGTCTGAAGTGGCCTAGGAACTGATGGATAGGGTTGATGAGAGGGATAACAGGTGCTCTGCAATTTATTTTTCGAATTTAACAAATGAAGACTTGGAAAATCAAGAACCTAATTACCTTGACCTAATCTGACCTAGATAATAGCAACGAAGATGGAACAGAGGTTTATTCGAAATGAAATACGTGAAATGACTATGCAACTAAGTAATCATAAACTGAAACATGCAATCAAAACTGATATCGAGTTCGACAACTAAGAATCCAACACTATTAATTGCATGGTGAAGCAAAGAATGTGTTTTTGTGGGCAACAAGGTTACATTGGTCCCAACTCATGATTCCACTGAAGGGGAGGTGAGATCCAAAGTACTTGGTAGCCTTTTTCTGAATATATTCCATGTGATTAACATATCAAGTAAATCTGAACATGAAAAGCTATTTTACTTATCAAAAAGACAAACTAAATAACAAAACAAAATAGCAGATTTTATTCTCAGAATGCAGCAAAACACATAAAGATAAACAAGGGAGGTACTGGGTGCTTGAGATGGGCCCAACCCCAAGAGCTACAGCCTCCCAAGAGAGATTTAGAGCTGGTGCAAAGCTGGATTCATCTTTATTAAACAAGAATGAAGAGTTACATCAAAACTGTCCACAAGGAGAGCTTGAGAATGAGCTGAAAGCAAAGCTAATCTATTACATAAAAATCGAACTACAAACCAGCTAACTAATGGCTAAAACAAAATGACTAACTAGCTAACCACTAGCTACAAAATGACTACCAACTAGCTAACCAAAATGAGGCCCTAAGCCTTCTTATTTATACAATTTGAGGACCCAACAGTCCTCCTAAAATTTAGGGACTTGGCTACCCAAGACTTGTAGTTAATAGCAGTCCTACTTGACTTGCTTGGCTGCCCTTGTGCTCATTGATTTGGTGGCCTTTGAACTCCGAGCTGATGGTGGAGAATTCAAGGTAAGGGCCCATAAATGAGGGGGACACCTTCCTACAAATCCTCTAGCTTGTTCTCCCACGAATTTGGCTGCCAAGTGCTCATTAAGACCTTCAATTTTGTCTCCAAGTTGACCAAAAAGGCTATACAAAGCACCCATTAGACTTGTTGGCATAATGACTAACCAAATTCACTCTATTAACATAAAAATAATCAAAAACATGCAATAAACAAATGAGAATGGTGGACTAAGCCAAATTAGGAGGTTGAATGAGCCCAAATAATTGTACATTTTTGGGGCTCATCAATGTCTAGAGCCCCAATGAGAAGAGAATGCCCACTTTCCACTCCCAGGTTGGCCAGTAGATCCGCGACCTTGTTGCCTTCCCGTTTAACATGGTTGAATATGATTGCTCTATTGGTGTTGAGTGTTTTTTCTATAGCGTCCAGCCTGGCTTCAAGTCTCCAGCTGCTGGCGATTTTATTCGCATGAGCTCCATTGAGTAGTTGGTTGGCCAAATTGATGAGGATTAGGGAGTCTCCTTCAATCTCGAGAGGCTGGAAACCATGTTGCTGGGATAGGAGTAATCCTTGCCAGAGACCCTCCAGCTCAGCTGAGTTATTTGTGTCCCATCCAATGTTGCCGAGGTAGATCAGGAGAGGGGAGCCCTTATGATCTCTGAAAATTCCGCCAAATCCTGCTTTACCGGGGTTGCCCTTAGAAGCTCCATCAAAGTTGAGCTTGAATCTATGCCTTGGAGGGGGGGACCATGAGTGCTTACTGATGTTCATGCTTTTTGAAGGTTTGCAAGCAGGAGTTCCTTGAGGGAGTTGTATGTTCCAATTTTCCCATATGGCTATCTCATTTGCCTGCGTGGGAAAGTCATCCGGAAGCCAAGATTTAAGCACCAAGGTCTCTTTCAGATTGTGACAGAAGTTGCCCCAGATGATTTCTAAAGGAGTACTTTGGTCTTTGAAAATACGCTTGTTCCTTTCTTTCCATATAGTCCATAGGAGGAGGCCGGGGATTATTCTCCATAGATGGTTGAGAAGTGCACTTTTATAAGGGCTTTGGTGCCAAAGGCGAATGGAGTTGATAATGTCCTCGGACACTCGGCATTTTCTTTGGCAGTGGAAACTGGCCTTCTCCCAAAGTTGGTTGGCCAGAGAACAGGAGTCCAGGAGATGTTGAAGCGTTTCCTCTTGAGAATGACAGTTGGGACAAATGGAGGGCCCGTGGATGCTTCTCTTCCTTAAATTGTCCCAAGTTAGGATTTTTCGGTGCCCAGTGAGCCAGAGGAATAAGGAAACTTTGGGCCAAATGCCCGGAATCCAGATTCTTCCCCAAATAGGATCCGGAGGCGTGGGATCTTGGCATTTGATTTTGTAGGCCTCTTTCGTAGTGAAGGATCCTCTTGGGGTGTATCCCCATCTCAAGATGTCTTTGCCTTCGGAGTATCTGATTTGACGTTTTTGGAGCTCTCTTTCCAGGATTTCTTTAGTCTGGTTATCAACATTTCTGATAAGCCTGTCGGATTGCTTCCATTGTCTGTACCCTTGGTCTATCTCCAGAGCCCATTGTTGCTTGACAGATTCCTTTTGTTGTTCCTCCCAATCTTGGCTGGGTGGTAGGTTGAGGATGCTATCAAGCTTTGGAAGCTGATTCCATGCGTCTGTCCAGAATCGAGCTGTGCTGCCGCTTCTAATTTCCCAAAAGCTGTGTTGTTGGATCAGCAAAAAATGTTGACTAGCCGCATTCCAAATTAGCGAACCTTTCTCAGAAGGAGTGAATCTTATAAGCTCCTCCACTGGTCTATGATTGGTGTATTTGGCCGTCCAGATGGCAGCCCAAGGCTTGTTGGGCGCAGAGAGCCATTGCCACCAAATTTTTGCACCCATGATTTCGTTACTATGATTAGGGTCTCGCAGACCTATGCCCCCTTTTTCCTTTGGCTTGCATGCTGTAGTCCATTTGACAAGGGCCCATTTGCGATTTGTTCCATGTGCTCCCCAGAGAAAATTGCGCTGAAGATCTCTGATTTTTTTAAGAACCCATTTAGGCGCTACCAAGATTGAGAAGAGATAGAGGGGCATTGCCTGAAGCACAGCTTTGATAAGCACTAATCTACTGGCTATGTTCAGAGCTCTATGAGTCCACAAAGTGAGATGAGATTCAAGTTTCTCTAGGAGCCTACGCCAGGAGGCGTGCTTGATAGCAGAGTCTATAAGAGGGGCTCCCAGGTAATTGGATGGCAGGGAAGCTATGGAGAAACCAAGAATGCGGGCAATAGCCTGTTGAGTGATAGGAGGTGTGTGAAAAAAGAAGATCTGCGATTTGGCTTTGTTTATGCTGGTGCCTGATGCATCAGAGAAATCCTTCAGGAGGGATTTGAAGATGGTGGCTTCCTGAACAGATGGGTACCCGAAGAGCATGTTGTCATCAACGAATTGTTGATGAGTGGTAGCAGGAGAATTGTGGATGGAAATTCCTTTGAGATGCTGGGAGAGAAGGGCATGCTTGATATGTCGACCTAGCCCTTCAGCCATTAGAACAAAAAGGAAAGGGGATAGGGGATCCCCTTGCCTGATGCCTCTGGAGGGGCTGAATGTGTGAGAGGGAATGCCATTTATGAGGATTGAAAAGAAGGTAGAGGAGATTAAACTCTGAATCCATCGAACCCACATTGGTGAGAAACCAAAGGCATGTAACATTTTTTGAATATAAGTCCAACTTAATTTATCAAAAGCTTTGGAAAGGTCAATCTTGAGAATCATACCTGCCTGTTTGGAATTCTTGAGGGAATGTATGATTTCATGAGTTAGGATGATGCCGTCCAAAATTTGACGTCCTTCAACATACCCAGATTGTTCAGGCGATATGAGCAGGGGTAGCAGCGGCTTCAACCTGTTGGCGATGACTTTGGATATAACCTTGTATATGACGTTGCAAAGAGTGATTGGGCGAAATTTGTCTGGAGTGAGGGTACTTTCTTCTTTGGGAATGAGGGCGATAAAAGTTGAATTGAGCGATGGCAATAGCCAGTGTAGAGATCGTGATTCCTCCACCACTTGCCACACTTCCTCTTTTATAAGCTCCCAGAAAGAGTGGAAGAAAGTTGTGGTGAAGCCATCCGGTCCCAGTGCTTTGCCCTCTTTAAGCTGCTTCATGGCCAAATCCACCTCCTCAGGCGCTACAGGTCGAAGAAGGAGTTGGTTGTGTTCTTCTGTGATAATTTTTGGCACATTTTGAGTGATCTTTTCTATAGCATGCCGTCTGTCAAGCTGGGGTTCTTGTAGGACCTCCTGGAAATGATTGATGAATTCCTGTTCAATCTCTGCATGGTTTTCTACTCTTTCTCCTCCTTGCTTTTGTATAAAAGAGATAGTATTGTGCATTCTTCTTTGAATAGTTGTTCTGTGGAAGAATTTGGTGTTTCGTTCGCCTTCTTTCAGCCATCTAATCCTAGATTTCTACTTCCAAAGAATTTCTTCATGCTTCCTTCTCTCCTCCAATTGATTATGAATGTGCCTTTCCAGTTCCAGAGTCCCGTCCTTGTATCCCTCTGTGATTATCTGTTGCTGGAGATCTCTCATTTCTTTGTTGAGGTCTTGTTGGGCCTGAAAGATGTTGCCAAAAGTCTCTTTATTCCAGCGTTTGATATGGGCTTTTAGGAATTTGAGCTTCTGTTGAAACTAGAACATTTTTGATCCCTCTGGTGTTGAGAAGTTGTTCCAGGTGAATCTGATGAGGTCGTTGAAGGCGGGATGGGAAAGCCAAAATGCCTCAAATCTGAATGGACGTCTGGTTGAGTCGCCTGGCCGTTGCCATTGGAGAGAGATAGGCCAGTGGTCGGATCCGGAGTATGGAAGAATGGATGCTGAGAGGTCGCCGCCGAGATGCACTGCATTATCCGAGATGAGGAATCTATCAAGTTTTGAAGCAATATGATGCTGCCTAGCCCTGCGATTGCTCCAAGTGTGCATTCCATTGGAGGTTTGCATGTCTATTAGCATATTGTTGTGGATAAAATCTTTGAAGTGGTCAGTTTCCTGTTCCAGCCTGGCCCGACCTCCCGTCTTTTCCTCTAACTTGGTGATCAAATTGAAGTCTCCTCCAATGATCCATAGAGGATGGTCTCTATTGGAGTTGAGTGCTTCTATGGTGTCAAGAAGAGCAATTTTGTTGGCTGCTTCCTGTGGAAAATAAACATTGGTAAGATGACCATGAATGTTGGTGCCAATAATATGAAACGTTGCCTGTATAATGTTATGGGATGCATGGAAATTTGAGAGCATTATTGCTTGCGTATTCCAGGCAATTGCCAATCCTCCAGAAGCACCTGACGCATCCACAGCAACCGAGTGACAGCCTGGCCAAGCTTTTGAAAGGATGCTTCCCAGAGTGTTACTGTTGCATTTTGTTTCCTGCAGAAAGAATATCTGGGGCTGTTCCTGCTTTATCAAATTTTTAATCATTCTGAGTTTCCTGGGGCTGTTGAGCCCTCTTAGATTCCATGAAGTGAGCTTCATGATTCACTATTAGTAGTGGGCTTGTAGTACTTTGTCAATTTAGCATATCTGCCTGAGTCAACCAGGATTTTCCCTATGGCTATAGTTCGCTGGAGATCTGTCTTTCTTCCACGTTTTTTGGAGTCTTTTGGAAGGAGGTAGCCGTCCCATTGACTTCCTGGTTGTATTCCCAATTGTTGTTGCTGATAGGCTCTGGATATGATAACTTCCAGAGTACTAAGCTGGTGCGCTTGGATTTTATCATACTCCTTCTTTCTGCAAACTTGTTCCAGCTCAAAAATGTCTAGACCGCCCAAATCTATGCTTTCTGGTTCTTCATCCATGTGTTGCGCTTGACTGCTTTCCTCTGAGATGAGAGCTAAGTGCATTGATTGGCTTTGGGGATCGTCCACATCCATTTCCTTGGATTTCCATTCAGGGTTTTTTGGGCCTACTTTGGAAGTCCCACTCAATATTTTTGGAGGCAGGGGGTTGGGAGAGGAGGCTGAAGGAGGGATCGGGGGGGATGGGAAAATCATCTGAGGGATTGGCGCAGAGATCTGGGTTGGGTCTTCCGAAGTTTTTGCTAGAACCTCGAAGCTGTTGCTTGTGGAGGGGATAGAAGCAGCATCCTGATGGGGTTTTTTTCCTAGAGGAAGGTTTTTTGTGCGATCTCTTACGGCTTGCAACCTTGGTGAAACCCTCATGGTCCGCCTTGCCTGAGGGTTCAGAGGCTTGTGGAGAAGCATTTAGGGGGCAGTCCCTGAACAGATGCCCAAGGGCATGGCACTTGCGACAGCAAAAGGGAATCTAAGGGTTGAATCCATTCATAGTCATCATGGAAGAGACTTACCGATTCCGGAAGGGCTTTGTCCAAGCGCATGAAGACACAGATGCGGGCGTATGAGGTATATCTACACATCTTCGTTTCTTCAGCAATTTTGACAAACTCTCCCAGCCCCTTACCTATGTCTCTGAGTGATTCTTCATCCCAATATTCCGCGGGGAGCGAGTATAGCCTAATCCATACTGGCGCCCAGCTGAGATCCTCCTTGTCAGGGTTGAATCTTTCTCTCCAAGCTCTTAAATACAGACCCGCAGAGTTGAAGAAATAAGGACCTTCATCCATGACTCGATTTCGATCTTCGATGCAGAAAAATATTACTGTAAAAAACTCTTTTGGTCCTAGCTGCAAAGTGACCTGTCCCTTGGGTTTCCATTTGGCTGAGATCCATCCTTGCAAAGTTTTTTCCTTTGGTAAAAATCTAATAAATTTTCCAATGAGTGCATGATCCTTCATGTATTGGATCCGACTATTGGTTCGGTGGCTGGGAAGTTCTATTTTGGGTCTTTCAGCGGCTACAGGTCTGCATGTCGATGAGGTACACTTTGGCGTTTCCTGTTGCTTGGATTTTCCTTCTTGTTCTTCATTGTTTCTGTCAGGCTGCACAGTGAAGTCTTTTGTCGTTTCCTGCATCGGAGGGTCCCGTTCTTCTCTGTCATGCTGATCAGTTTCCAAAGGTTCTGTCGTATTCATCACTTGAGGGACATTATCAGAAAACCCCCCGGGGAAATGCCATTGTGGTGCAGAGTGTAATAGCAGGTTGTTGTCACTGTGTGAAGTGAAAAGACGAGGAGAGGAGTCAGAAAAAGGAGAGCAGGGTGCGCCGTTGCAAAGGCGCTTTAGAACCCTAGGTTGCAGAGCCCCAACACTCGATGCATCCTCAAAGATTCCCTCCATGTTCTCATTTAAATGTAAATAAAAAAGAAAATACAATGCAAGATTTCATCATTCAACACAACAATTGAAAGACCAAATCAATTTCAATCTTCTATTATATTATGGTTCATAAAACACACAAACACATATGCAAATAATTGTCTCACACACACTTATAAATTCGATTTGCTGATATAAAAAACCATTGGTCTAAGAAATGTTGTTCAATTAACTTCATTCTCACACCAAAATTTTCAGCACCCAAAAATGTTCCTCCTCTCTCCTTCCAAAACTAAAAATGCCATTGTCCAAGAAATGAGTTCATGGATGTGAACCAATTTCCCTTCGCCCTAACTACCTACTAGTTATAAAATCATTTCTTTAAATTAGATATTCCTAACTAATCTTAACTAAATATCAAAAACGTTTTTCACAAATAAGCTTTAAAATGTTCTAACCTTGACATGTGATCAATCCATCACATTGCTAGGCTCTTGTTCTGACTTTAATAACTTATCATTTTTATGTGCTTGGCCTAATGCTCCTGCATCAGACTCCACAAGAAAAAAAATAATTATGAGCTCTTGCTCACAAGATCTTCTATAAAATGAACTGCTTTCTGTAGTGCTGCTTCATCCATCCAAGTAGAATCCTCCATCGGACGGTATTTCCACTTCACAAGACATTCCAAGTATTCTTTCCTTCTGGTCTTCTTGGCAACACATGTATCCAAATTATGTTCAGCCTCTAAACTCTTTGCCACAGGAATTTGCTTCAGCTATTGTTGTTCCTTTCCTTCATCCTAGTCAAGATTCCTAGAAGCTTGATCTACATCACCAACTGTGTAGGGATACAAATATGCTACATTAAAAATGGGTGAAATGCCCATTTTTGGAGGTAACTCCAGCTCATAAGCATTCGCTGAAAACTTGCGGAGGACCTTACAAGGTTCTATCTTCTTCATTTTCAATTTGTTATATTCTCCCCTTGGAAACCTCTCTTTTCTTAGGTGAACTAGGACCATATCTCCCACTTCAAAGTTTACCTCTTTCATGTGTACATTTGTTCGTTGCTTGTAGTTGTTGCTTGTATCTTGTAATCTTTGTTTTACTTGCTCGTGTATCTCACTCATGGCTGTTGCAAAATCGTCTCCATTAGAACTTTTATGCTAAAGCTTTCCCAAGTCTCTTAGCTCACAAATTCCCTTCAGATGCATTCTGTAAAAGATTTGAAATGGACTCTTTCCCGTGCTCCTATTTGGTGAGTCATTATATGCAAACTCAGCTTGGGCTAGCGCATGATCCCACTGCTTTGGTTGGTCACATACTAAACTCCTCAACAAATTACCAAAACAACTATTTACAACATTTGTTTACTCATCGGACTGTGGATGATAGGATGTGCTAAAATTTAGCTTAGTGCCAAGTTTCTTCCACAATGTTCTCTAGAAATGTCTGGTGAATCTTGTGTCCCTGTCAGAGATTATACTTTTTGGCAAACCATGCAACTGAACAATCTCATAAAAAAACAAATTAGCCACATGGGTAGCATCACTAGTTTTGAAACATAGAATACAATGAGCCATCTTAGTAAATCTATCCACAACTACAAGGATTGAATCATTACCTTGTCGAGTTCTCGGTAAACCCAGAACAAAGTCCATTCTCACCAAATCCCAAGGTTTGTTGGGAATGGATAATGACATGTATAGTCCAGTATTCTGACTTCTCCCTTTCGCATGTTGACATACCCTGCACTTGCTCACATACGTTTGTACATTTGCCTTCATCTTAGGCCAAAAATAGAAATGACTCAGTTGCCCAAGTGTTTTCTCAACACCAATGTGTCTAGCCAATTTGCCATTATGCTTTTTTTGGACCAAGTTTTCCCTCATTGAGCAATTGGGAATACATAGATGATTGTTCTTGAACAATATCCCATCCTACAACATAAACTCTTTCCATGGAATATTGTCCCTATTGACTATATTTTTAGACGCTGCAAAAGCTTCTTTAAAATTAGCATCAATGTCATATAATTCCGTCAAATAATCAAGGCCTGAAATTTATATTTGACTTTCCTGCATGATTAAGCATCTCCTACTCAAGGCATCGGCAACGTTATTTGCCTTCCCACTAATGTGCTTCAAAAAAAAAGTGAAACTTTGAAGGAACTCCACCCACTTTGCATGTTTATGATTTAACTTATGTTGCTGCATAATGTATTGTAAAGTAGAATTATCCGTGTATAGAACAAATTCGTTAGGCATAAAGTAATGCCTCCAATGCTTCAAAACTTGAACCACTGCATAAAATTATTTTTCGTAGGAAGAGTATTTATGTTTTGACTCATTTAACTTCTCACTAAAATATGCAATGGGCTTATCTTCTTGGCTCAGTACAGCTCCAATGGCTGTCCCACTAGCATCACATCTCACTTGAAAGGGCTGATTGAAGTTTGGAAACTTCAACACCGACTTCTCAATGATCTTATTCTTATATATATATATATATATATATATGTATTTGCTGTTGCTGTCCAATAAAATGGCTGCCTATTCTTCTTGATGGTGTCAATGGTAGGTGCACAAATGCCACTAAAATTCCTGATAATTTTTTTGTAGAAGCTGGCTAAGCCATGAAAACTTCTCACCTCAAAAATATTCTTAGGTGAGGGCCAATTTACAATTGCCTCTATCTTTTTCGGATCCATTTTCAAGCCATCCTTAGAAATGACAAAACCCAAGTATACAAGTTCACTCTTCAAAAAATAACACTTATTCATGTTAATCAATAGCTTTTCTTACTGCAATCTCTCTAAAACATACTTCAAATGTCTAAAGTGCTCTTCTTTAGTTTGAATAAAAATTAAAATGTCATCCAAGTAAACAATGACAAACTTACCAATGAACTCCTTCAAGACTTCATTCATCAGCTGCATAAAGGTACTTGGTGCATTTGATAATCCAAATGGCATGACCATCCACTCGTACAAACCTTCATTGGTCTTGAAAGTTGTCTTCCACTTTCCTCCTTCTCTGATTAGAATTTGATGATAGCCACTTTTCAAGTCAATCTTTCAGAAGTAAGTTGATCCACCCAAGCAATCCATCATATCATCCGTCCGTGGCAATGGAAACCTGTACCAAATGGTGATCTTGTTGATTGCTCTAGATGCATTGCACATTCTCCATTCTCCACCCTTCTTTGGACTTAATACTGTAGGTATGACACATGGACTCAATGTTTCTCTTATTATTCCTTTGTCCAAAAATTTGTGGACTTGCTTCCTCACTTCCTCATTCTATTTGGGTGTCATTTGATATGTGTTATCACAAAATCAATACTAAGGGCTGCAACCAAGTAAGATTCTATGTAACTCTTTCAACCAGACTTTTGACCAGGAATTAGCCTTCCTAGTCAGAGAGGGCTCTCTCACAAACTTTTGATAGAAATCAATCAAAACATCAGATGGCTAACTCTTCACACACTTATGAAAATAAAGCTGGTTGGACACATATCGAATTGGTCTTCATTAGGCTATGGAGTCTCACACATTTAATAAACAAAAGCACAGTCATTTCATGGAAGTCAAGGCTCTTTGCATTAGATGTTCAAACATATTTCACATAAACACAGCTTGTCAAACATACAGGAAGTCAGAGCATTAAGAATGAATTCTGAGTGATTATGTTGTAACAAGGCTGCAAAAGAAAATAAAGAGAATACACCACCATCACATTTGAACAATATAATCCATTGAGAATCTTGAGAAGAAACAACCACTGTTTTACTATTACTGTAACAAGTCTTTACATTGGCCCAAATAAACTCTGTTTTTTGTATAAAATATCCAACCTTTTTTACATCAGAGTCATTTCTATATATAGGAAAACCAAAATAACACTACTTGAGACTCCTCAACAAGCATGAAGGGAGCTCGAAATCCTATCATTAATTGCCTTATCCATATCTTAACAAACTAATTAATTACAAAGGTATTGCGCTGTGAAAACATAGAGTCCCATTCCCATTGAAACTCTAAGTCTATCTCCTCGTGTGCATTGATACTTTCTTGAACTTTGACACCTGTATCACTTCAGTAATATCCAAGACATGCTGGAGGAACATACACTGAATGAGCAGCTTCGGATACTTGATATGTGGATGATTCATCAATTGATAAGGATCTGTGCCCTATTTTCACGGTCTCTGCCTCCCATTAGTCTTCTTGCATTAAAAGAGTATGCTCCAAGCCATTTAATCTTCTAATAACCATGCATGATGCAAGAAACCTTATGATCTGGACACCTTGTGAACTGAACAGGTGTACCACTCAAAATCTCGGTAACCCTACCAGAACCCTAATAATTCGGATATAAAGTGATTTTAGGAAGACTTTAACAAAAGACAAAAATTTCACCTTTTCCTTAAATACTCACACCTGTCACCTTTTGAATATCTGAATAGCTTTGTATAATCTCCATGCTGGCCTCGAGTCATCCTTTTAAGATTTGCTGACCTCAGCATCAATTTCAATTTTTTCACATAAACAGTCATCTACAGCAGTTTCGTAGCGCGCTACGAAACTGCTGTAGGTAATCAAAACTAAGCATATGAATCTTAAAGCAATAATGACTTAACTCCGTGATTTCTTCAGCTATTTTACACAGGTGTAAGGACTTCAAAAAGTTTCAAAAAGTTTCAAAACGATGACAGCCAAAATTTACCAAAACTTGGAAGGCAAATTTCCTCTTGGATTAATCAGCTAGTTTGCCTAGCTTCCTCTTTAAACTGCTAACTTCTTCCTTTAAAACCTTGTTTTCTGCTCTTAAGCTTGTGTTCATTTGTTTCATGAGTTTTGCCTGCTTCAGAGCTGGCACTGTCCACAAATATGCATCAGATACTGAGTCAGTTTGACTCATTAAACTTGTTCTGCCTTTTATTACAGCCTTTTTATAATTTGCATATCTTACTGCCCTTTCCTTAGAAACATTTTTAATCTGAGGTATTTCTTCTTGTGTTGTTCCTGCTTGTTTCTTGATAGCAATAACATTTCCACCTTGACTGATGATAACCCTATTACCCTTGTTCTTACTTTTGGCTGCTTGAACTGTTCTGGTCAAAACCTCAAGTACATCTGTCCTAGGCACTTCTAAAGGTGCCTTCTCTTTCTGCGCTTTCTCCACTTCTTTCATTTGTCTTCTTGTGACTGGTCTACGTGGCTTGAAAGCATATTCTTTACTAGGCTCTTCAAATTTCAACCTTTTTGAAGCTCTTGATTTTTTAGAACTTTCGGGTGAAGATTGAGTGAGGTCAATATGCATTGGCTGCACTGGGTGATCTTGCTCAAATTCTATTGGTTCAATCTGTATTGGCTGATCTTGCTCAAGTTCAATGGCTTCAAGTAAGTCATTTAAACTGCCTTTTGAAATAGGGCTTTCTTCTACAGTAATTGACTTACCCTTCTCCTTGTTTAGTTGACCTCTGGTTTTCACCCTTGAAATCTTTTCAACTTCACTTGGTTTAGCTTTATCCTTCTTTTTCTGGATCTTCTGCTTTGATGACTGAGGTGTCTCCTTAGATGATGACTTAGGAGTTTCCTTTGCTGATGATTTAGGTGTCTCCTTAGATGATGGCTTAGGAGTTTCCTTTGCTGATGATTTAGGTGTCTCTTTTGCTGCCACAGACTTCTCTGATTTCCTTAACTTGGTTTTAGGCTTCTTTTGGTCTGTCACCTCTCTTTTGAGCTCAGCCAGAGTGGGTTCTTCACTCTTTTCTTCCCTTTCCCTCACAGGCAATGGAGTAAGGCCTGTTTTGCTTGGAAAACCGGCCATAAACACAAATGAATCCCAATCTTTGCCAATCTTTTGTAAACCATCCAACACCAGCAACTTTACTAAACCATGATGAAACAAGGATGTTTCACAACCATCTTTTTTTAACTGTATTTTATCACACATTTTACTAATGCTTCTGAACAAATAGAAAGGTATATCTATTGAAGCCTTACCTGTAAAATGCAACAAAAGTTTGAAGTGGTAGGAGTAAACTTTATTGTACCTTCCCTCGCATGTTAGGTATTTCTGGATGCATGTGAGGAGCATAGCATAATGTTCTTTTATGTAACTCCTTGGCACCGCTTTGGTGAGGTCTTCATTTACATAAGGCTCCTTCAAAAATTCTTTACAGGGACTCATGTCGAATTTAAAGTTTTTGAACCATTCTTGACCTCCCCTCGGAATTTCAGTGACAGTGGAAATAGCTTCAGGAGACATAGGAAACTCTAACATTGACACCTTTGAATTCAGTCCAGTAAAATTCAATGCGAAAGCCTTCGTTACCTCTGCATGTCCTCCCTTCAACTTCTCGCAGAACCTCCAACAACCAGCATTTCGAAAGGCTCTTGCTACACCTTCATCCCTGAGTGTAACATCAAGCCCCTCCGGCTCTGTCCTCAAACACTTACCGGATCGATGTTCCCTCTTTTCCATCTTGCTTTGAATATTTTCACACAGGGAACTAATGGCAGCTATAGCGCAAAAACAATATCAACTCTGAAGTGCAGGCTCGCTTGCAATGATTCCTTTAAATAAGAACTTGGGCTTCTCATACAGCAAACATGTTTACACATTATGAAAACACATTATGATACAACCATACCTCGTAAAATCCCTTAAGCTGACATTCATATGCATGGCTCTGGACCTTATAGCGGAATGATGATTTATCATGACCTGGAGAGGACGTGAACTGACAAACATGAACGGACCTATGACTCACCCCTCCCAGATTTGACATTCAAAGGAAGAGCGCTACAAAAACCCTGAAACCCCGATTTCGTAGCGCGGACAGTTCAAACTTAACAAGATGCGCTACTAAATGGCTGATAAACAGTATGCTACGAAAAGACGGAAACATCATTGCGCAGCTAAATTGACCAATCAGACATGCGCTACGAAACTGCGCAAAGTACTAATGACATGACATGCCTTAACTAACAATGATGGAGGGTATCTAACGATTTTTTCCTTACACGAACTCACATCAATACCTTTTGAAATTCAAATTTCAAATTGACATACACCTATAAACCTATTCACAAAACTGAAAACCTTTATATGAAACTTATGGACAACATTACATACATGAACTATAGTTCTAAGTGATAACAATATGCATCCTTGTTTGGAAGACTCCTCTCGGTATCAAGTCTATGTGATGATTGATGCTTCTTTTTGGTGGCAAATCACTTGGAAATTCATCAACTACAATATCATGAAACTCATGCAACAACTCTTGAAGTTCAAGAGGTAAATCTACAATTTCGGTGTGCAGAAGTACTACCTTTGTCTTGCAAATCAATGCATAACTTACCTCTTCTTCTTCCATCTTTTGTAGAAATTCCTTTCCACTAAGTAGCAGTGCTTTTGGGCTGCTTGTTTCAGTTGTACCTTCCTCTTTCAATGGTACAAGAGTGTGCTTGATGCCATCCTTTTCGAACTTATAACAATTTCTCTCTCCATCATGTGTCACCTTCCTATAAAACTTCCATGGGCGACCAAAAAGAATGTGACAAGCATCCATTGGCATCACGTCACAGAGCACCTTGTCTTTATACCTTCCTTTCTGAAACTCAACTTCACTTTGTTCATGCACCAACAATTGGTGTCCTTTTTGCAACCACGATACCTTATAAGGTATGGATTGCTTAATCTTTTTTAATCCAAAATTTTCCACCATTTCTTGGGAAACTAGATTGTCTGTAATTCCGCTATAAATCACCAATTTGCAGCATTTTCCTCTTGCCTTACACATTGTCTTGAATAAGGATTTCCTTTGGACTGGTTCAACAGTCTCCTTCGCTAGTTTTAAAAGTACTTTGTGCACTATCAACACCTCTCTAGTCTCTGGCACATTCTCTACCTCAGGTACTTGTGCCTCTACTGCTTTGGTTTGAACTATGTATGCACCTCGTTGTCCCATATTATCATTTTTAGGACATTCAAAAGATCAGTGACCCTATTTGTTACATTTTTAACATCGGTAGACAGTTTCTCTGCCTCTTCCTCTACCTCTACCACTCTAGTAAGGTATTCCTCCTCTGCTACCACCTTCTTTCTCTGACTGCCCTTGCTGATTTGAGTTGCCTTCATCATTCTTTTGTGCATGAAACTTTCCTCTTCCATTTGTCTTTCCTTTCCCTTTGGAAAAACCACGTCCTCTTCCAGAGCTTTGCTTCCTAGCTATGTTTTCTTCTACCTTCAAAGCACACTGGTATGCTTCCTGCATTGTCCTTGGGGAAAGTATGTTGATTTCATCTTGAATATCTAGCCTCAAACCATTGATATACATTGTTGTCTTTTCCGGGGTATCTTCTACATAGTCTGCTCTCAAATTCACCTTCTAAAACTCTTCAGTTTATCCTCTCACTGTCATTATATTTTATTTAAGATTTTTCATCTATTTGTAAAGAGTTAGCTGGTAATCTTTTGGCAAGAATTTACTCTTCATCTTTGCCACAATTCTATCCCAACTCTTGATCAATGGTTTGTCCTTATTCCTTCTTTCAGCTTGTACATTGTCCCACCATGGTGTAGCATGGCCTTTCAACCTTGTCACAACAAAATTGACTCTCTTATCCTCATCCATTTCCTCATACTCAAAAACTTGTCCATATCACTGATCCAATCTAGTAGATTCTCATCTTTCAAACTGCCATCATAGATAGATATTTCAGGCTTTGGCTTTGAACTTGAGCCCAATACCACTCTCAACAACTTCTTCAACAGGTGTTGTCCCTTCTTCTTTGAGTTCCTCTTCGGCCTCACTAACGTCTCCACCTTCAGGATCCTGTTGTATCCCTACTTCCATGGTTTCTAACCGAATTTGTAGTCTCCTTATCTCTTCCTGGAGTTCTGCATTTCCCGCGGGTCTGCTTCCTTGACCTTGTGCCCTTCCTGCACGTCTATTCATCTCTCTATATTGTAGATACCAAAAACATTAAGGCTCTGATACCACACATTGATGGATGCTATCTCTAAAAACCGCAGTGTTGTTACAGGATGAACAAAAAATATTTGCTCTCACAACAAACTACAATATTGTTACAGGCTCTCTTAGCAAAGTACAGTGATGTTACAGACTCTCACAACAAACTACAATGTTGTTACAGGCTCTCTTAGCAGACTACAATGCTGTTACACACTCTCACAACAAACTACAGCGTTGTTACAGACTTTCACATCAAACTACAATGTTGTTACAAGCTCTCTCAACATAATATAGTGTTGTTACAGAATCTCAAAGCAAACTATAGTGTTGTTACAGGAGGAACAACATTTCTTTTATTTATTAGCCATGCAGTCTATAAAAACACAGTTTAAAGATCCCTTCGTAACTCCCAAAAGAAATATCATTTTGGGATATCGCTCGTTGGTTACCAAATAGATCCTGCTCTGCACAAACCCAGATGCAAAATTTTGGAAATTCATCTTCCTTTGATCATAAATTGACCTGCAAAAGTGGTGACAGTGTTCCTTTACGAGTTTTCATTCTTCTGTTTGCTTGATACAGAGTGCTCTGTATTCTCGAATCTGAAATGTAAAATGATGCTTTCCAATACATAATCTTGGATGAAAAAGTATTGGATTAAAATATTAACTGAAATATGATTCTCTAGGTTCTCATTTAAAGTAAATAGCTGAGAAAATACAGTGCAAGAATTCCTCAACGCATCAATTTAAAGACCAAACCAATTTCAATCTCCAGATTTTAATATTATGGTTCATAAACCTCACAAACACATATGAAAATAACTGTCTCATACACACTTACAAATTCGATTTGTTGATACAAAAAACCACTGGTCTAAGAAATGTTATTCAATTAACTTCAATCTCACACCAAAATTTCCAGCACCAAAAAGTGTTCCTCCTCTCTCCTTCCAAAACTAAAAATGCCATTGTCCAAGAAATGAGTTCATGGATGTGAACCAATTTCCCTTCACCCTAACTACCTACTAGTTATTAAATCATTTCTTTTAATTAGATATTCCTAACTAATCTTAACTGAATATCAAAAGTCACAAATAAACTTTAAAATGTTCTAGCCTTGACACGTGATCAATCCATCACATTGCTAGGCTCTTGGTCTGACTTTAATAACTTATCATTTTTATGTGCTTGGCCTAACGCACCTGCATCAAACTCCCCAAGAAAGAAAATTTTATGAGCTTCTGCTCATAAGATCTTCTATAGAATGAACTTATTTTTGTGGTGTTGCTTCATCCATCCAAGTAGAATCCTCCATCAGACGGTCTTTCCACTTCACAAGATATTCCAAGTATTCTTTCCTTCTGGTATTCTTGGAAACACATGTACCCAAAATTTGTTCAGCCTCTAAACTCTTTGTCGTAGGCATTTTCTTCAACCATTGTTGTTCCTTTCCTTCATCCTCGTCAAGATTCCTAGAAGCTTGATCCGCATCACCAACTGTGTAGGTATTCAAAGCTGCTACATTAAAAATGGGTGAAATGCCAATTTTTAGAGGTAACTGTAGCTCATAAGCATTCATTGAAAAATTGCGGGGACCTTACAAGGTCCTATCTTCTTCATTTTCAATTCGTTATATTCTCCCCTTGGAAACCTATTTTTCTTAGGTGAGCTAGGACCATATCTCCCACTTCAAAGTTTACCTCTTTCCTGTGTACATTTTCTTGTTGCTTGGATCTTGAAATATTTGTTTTACTTGCTCGTGAAGCTCACTCATGGTTGTTTCAAAATCCTCTCCATCAACACTTTTATGCTCAAGATTTCCAAGTCTCTTAGCTTGCAAATTCCTCCCACTTCAAAGTTTACCTCTTTCCTGTGTACATTTGCTTGTTGCTTGTATCTTGTAATCTTTTTGTATTTGCTCGTGAAGCTCACTCATGGTTGTTTCAAAATCCTCTCCATCAACACTTTTATGCTCAAGATTTCCAAGTCTCTTAGCTTGCAAATTCCCCTCGGATGCATGCCTTACAACATCTGAAATGGACTCTTTCCTGTGCTCCTATTTGGTGATTCATTATAAGCAAACTCAACCTGGGCTAGCACATGATCCCACTACTTTGGTTAGTCACCTACTAAACTCCTCAAAAAATGACCCAAACTCCTGTTTAAAACCTCTGTTTGCCCATTAGACTGTGGATGATAGGCTGAGCTAAAATTTAGCTTAGTGCCAAGTTTCTTCCACAAGGTTCTCCAGAAATGTCTGGTGAATCTTGTGTCTATGTCAGAGATTATACTTTTTGGAAAACTATGCAACCAAACAATCTCATCAAAAAACAAATTAGGCACATGGGTAGCATCACTAGTTTTGAAACACGGAATAAGATGAGCCATCTTAGTAAATCTATCCACAAATAAAAGGATTAAATCATTACCTTGTTGAGTTCTCGATAAACCTAGAGAAAGTCCATATTCACTGAATCCCAAGGTCTGTTGGGAATGGGTAATGGCATGTATAGTCCAATATTCTGACTTCTCCCTTTCACTTGTTGACATACCCTGCACTTGCTCACATACCTTTGTACATCTGCCTTCATATTAGGCCAAAAATAGAAGTGACTCAGCTTCCCAAGCGTTTTCTCAACACCAAAGTGTCCATCCAACCCGCCATTATGCTTTTCTTGGACCGAGTTTTCACTCATTGAGCAATTGGGAATACATAGCTAATTGTTCTTGAACAATAGCCCATCCTGCAACATAAACACTTTCCATGGATTGCTATCCCTATTGATTGGATTTTTACACACTGCAAAAGCTTCTTCAAAATCTGCATTAATGTCATATAAGTCCTTCAAATAATCAAAGCCTAAAATTTGTATTTGACTTTCCTGCATGATTAGGAATCTCCTAATCAAGGCATCGACAATCTTATTTGCATTCCCACTAATGTGCTTCAGAATAAAAGTGAAACTTTAAAGGAGCTCCACCCACTTTGCATGTTTATGATTTAACTTATGTTGCTGCATAATGTATTGTAAGGCATAATTATCCGTGTATAGAACAAACTCATTAGGCATCAAGTAATGCCTCGAATGCTTTAAATCTTGAACCACTGCATAAAATTCTTTAGTGTAGGAAGAGTATTTATGTTTTGACTCATTTAACTTCTCACTAAAATATGCAACAAGATTATCTTCTTGGCTCAGTAAAGCTCCAATGGCTATCCCACTAGCATCACATCTCACTTGAAAGGGCTGATTGAAGTCTGGAAACTTCAACATCGACTTCTAAGTGATCTTCTTCTTCAATAGTTTTTGTTTTTGTTTTTGTTTTTTTTTTTTGGTTGTTTCTATCCAATAAAATGGATTCCTATTCTTCTTGATGATGTTAATGATAGGTGCACAAATGCCACTAAAATTCTTGATACATTTTCTATAGAAGCTGGCTAAGCCATGAAAAATTCTCACCTCAAAAATATTCTTAGGTGAGGGCCAATTTACAATTGCCTCTATCTTTTTTCGGATCCATTTTCAAGCCATCCTTAGAAATGACAAAACCCAAGTATACAACTTCACTCTTCAAAAAAGAACACTTCTTCATGTTAATCAATAGCTTTTCTTGCTGCAATCTCTCTAAAACATACTTCAAATGTCTTAAGTGCTCTTCTTTAGTTTGACTGAAAATTGAAATGTCATCCAAGTAAACAATGACAAACTTACCAATTAACTCCTTCAAGACTTCATTCATTAGCCACATAAATGTCCTGAGTGCATTTGAAAATCCAAATGGCATGACCATCCACTCGTACAAGCCTTCATTGGTCTTGAAAGTTGTCTTCCACTCGTCTCCTTCTCTGATCCGAATTTGATGATAACCACTTTTCAAGTTAATCTTCGAGAAGTAAGTTTCTCCACCCAAGCAATCCATCATATCATCCATTCGTGGCAATGGAATCCTGTAACGAATGGCGATCTTGTTTATTTCTCTAGAGTCAGTGCACATTCCCCATTCTTCACCCTTCTTTGGACTTAATACTGTAGGTACAACACATGGACTCCAACTTTCTCTTATTAGTCCTTTGTCCAACAATTCTTGGACGTGCTTCCTCACTTCCTAATTCTCTTTGGGTGTCATTCAATATGCATCCTTGTTCGGAAGACTTGCTCCTGGTATCAAGTCTATGTGATGGATAATGCTTCTTTTGGGTGGAAACTCACTTGGCAATTCATCAACTAAAATATCATGAAACTCATGCAACAAATCCTTAACTTCAAGAAGTAAATCTACAATTTCGGTGTGCAGAAGTACTACCTTTGGCTTGCAAATCACTCCATAGCTTACCTCTTCTTCTTCCATCTGTTGTAGAAGTTCCTTTCCACTAAGTAGTAGCGCTTTTGGGCTGCTTGTTTCAGATGTACCTTCCTCTTTCAATGGTACAAGAGTGTGCTTGATACCATCCTTTTCGAACTTATAACAATTGCTCTCTCCATCATGTGTCACCTTCCTATCAAACTGCCATGGGCGACCCAAAAGAATGTGACAAGCAGCCATTGACATTACATCACAGAGCACCTTGTCTTTATACCTTCCTTTCTACAACTCAAATTCACTTTGTTCATGCACCAAGGATTGGTGTCCTTTTTGCAACCATGATACCTTATAAGGTGTGGGGTGCTTAATCTTTTTCAATCCCAAAATTTCCACCATTTCTTGGGAAACTAGACTGTCTGTACTTCTACTTGTCAATCACCAATTTGTAGCATTTTCCTTTTTCCTTACACATTGTTTTGAATAAGGATTTCCTTTGGACTAGTTCAACAATCTCCTTTTCTAGTTTTAAAAGGACTTTGTGCACTATCAACACCTCTCTAGTCTCTGGCACATTCTATACCTTAGGTACTTGTGCCTCTACTGCTTCAGCTTGAGCTATGTATGCACCTCGTTGTCCCGTATTATCATTCTCAGGACGTTCAAAAGATCGATGACCCAATTTTTTACATTTGTAACACCAGTAGACAATATCTTTGCCTCTTCCTCTACCTCTACCTCTACCTCTCTGGTAAGGTATTCCTCCTCTACTGCCACCTTCTTTCTCTGACTGCCCTTGCTGATTTGAGTTGCCTTCATCATTATTTTGTGCATGAAACTTTCCTCTTCCATTTGTCTGTCCTTTCCCTTTGGAAAAACCACGTCCTCTGCCAAAGATTTTATTCCTAGCTATCTTTTATTTTGCCTTCAAAGCACACTGTTATGCTTCCTCTATTGTCCTTGGAGAAAGTATGTTGATTTCATCTTGAATATATAGCCTCAAACCATTGATATACCTTGCTGTCTTTTCCGGGGTATCTTCTACATAGCCTGCTCTCAAATTCACCTTGTAAAACTCTTCGGTGTATTCTCTCACTATCATTATCTTTTATTTAAGATTTTGCATCTGTTTGTAAAGAGTTAGCTGGTAATCCTTTGGAAAGAACTTACTCTTCATCTTTTCCCCCATTCTATCCCAGCTCTTGATCAATGGTTTGTCCTTCTTACTTCTTTTAGCATGTACATTGTCCCACCATAGTGCAACATGGCCTTTCAACCTTGTCACAACAAACTTGACTCTCTTATCCTCATCGATTTACTCGTACTCAAAATACTTGTCCATCTCATTGATCTAAACTAGTAGATTCTCATCTCTCAAACTGCCATCATAAATAGAGATTTCAGGCTTTGGCCTTGAATTGGAGCTCAATACTACTCTCAACAACTTAATCTCAACAACTTCTTCAATAAGTGTTGCTCATTTTTCTTCGAGTTCCTCTTCGGCCTCACTAATATCTCCACCTTCAGGATCCCGTTGTCTCCCTACTCCCATGGCTTCTAACCGAATTTGCAGTCTCCTTATCTCTTCCTAGAGTTCTGCATTTTCCGCGGGTCTGCCTCCTCGACCTCATGCCCTTCCTGCATGCCTATTCATCTCTCTATACTATAGATACCAACAACGTTAAGGCTCTGATACCACAAATTGATGGCTACTATCTCAACAAACCACAATGTTGTTACAAGATGAACAACAAATCTTTGCTCTCACAACAAACTACATTATTGTTACAATCTCTCTCAGTAAACTACAGTGCTATTACAGACTCTCACAAAAAACTATAATGCTATTACAGTCTCTCTCAGCAGACTACAGTGATGTTATAGCCCCTCACAACAAACTACAGTGTTGTTACAGGAGGAACAACATTATTATTATTATTATTATTTTTATTTATTTATTTTTTCCTTTTCAGCCACGCAGTCTATAAAAACACAGTTTAAATATCCCTTCGTAACTCCCAAACGAAGGATCTTTTTGGGAAATTATTCGTGGGTTACCAAATAGACCCTGCTCTACACAAAACCCAAATGCCAAATGGACATGTTGAAACTCAAAACACTTAGGTATGTGATAGTAAAGTGCAATGATTGGGCTTGGTGACAGTTCCATTATGGTCGTTGACAATGTACAACGAGTGATCTCGAACATTGTATCACTAGGATGGCCATGTATGTGTGCCCGTAGAAAACACATCGACATTTCCGCCCTTTGAATAGTGGAGTGACAGTTTGCAAGCCTATCATGAGGATGGATCTGACAGTTTGGAGGTGAGGTGGGACGAATATTGAGTTTTGACATGCGCCCACTGCATCCTCCCGTAGTGCCATAATGTTCTGTGATAAGTCGAATATGAGATCAGAAAATTCACATCATGTTTTTGTGAGGTGAATTATCTATAACCATGTTATCGCAGCATGTTGCATCAATGTGAAATGTTTATATAAGGTGAAGGAATGGAGTTATTCATTCATTATGATAATGAGGATGAAGCAGAGTGTTAGTAAGAGGAGAGACAAAGTTGTGGGGCGATGTAATGTTAAGCATCGCTAGCATTTTAGGTAGAGTAAAGCTAAGTTATTGTATAAGGAGGTATGTAGAGCTAGGTTAAGTCAAACAAGTTATCACGACGTTGCCTATGGTGTAATCTGCAAAAAGAAAATGAATGGTAGTGTCAGAGTGGTCGCTTGAGAAGGGACCACTACATCCAAAAGGAATCGGCTTTGCATGCGTTGTGGGGTGGCATGCATAGTTTTGCATAGAAAGAGGGGCCTTAGCCCCAGTAGATATTCCTACCATTGACAGTAGCAACAATAGTCAACAACCGGAGATGCAATGAGGAAGAGATCAATTCACTGAGGAAAGGGGCTCCACAAAACAATGGAAATAATAGAAAGGATGAGTGGCTCAAGACGACCCACGAGTGTGTGTTGAGGGTCTGTTGGAGGAAAGTTTTGGAACAATTTTGGTTATGCGCGTGCAAGCAAAGGAGGTAGGAAGAACGTGCACAACATCGTATTGATGTAGCAGAGTGCGTAATGACCAGTATGTAGTAAACTACACAGTCGGCAATGGCATGGAAGCCAAGGAACAACTAGGCAAGTTGTCAAATTTGAAGTTTAATTGCACTCATTTTGGGCTAGTTCAGTTTTAGTAAACAATAGTTTAATTACCCACATATATTATTTTTACCAAAGTATAAGCCATGGTAATTTTTCGCATGTAATTTTGTACAAGTCAACAAAGCTGACAGGATTGGGGGGTTTCGTTCCACTCTATCTGGTTATGTTTCTATTCTATTATTTTGTCTCCAGGTTGGTCAATTAGTTAGCTAATAAGCAACTTGATTGGTTGGTGACTCTAGTATTGGTTAGTCTATAGCTCCGTAACATTGAATTAGGCTAATGAGCAGAGAGGAACCCTATAGTAAGAATGGATGTAATATATTTGGCACTATTTTGGTAATAATAATGATGGTTGGAGTTTTGTATGTTTGTGTTCTACGTTTGGACATTGCTGTCTTGTATAGTGCATAGTTGTGGTAATACGGGTTGATATTGTTAAGGGTAATTGGTGCACCCATTTTCCTTTTAATTTTTGTTGTTGATAATGGCTCATATATGCTGCCAGTAATTGTGAATGATGTTTATATGTAACCTTGGGTTGGACTTGGTTAGAAGATGGCAAGAATGGATTCACATTCCTCTTCAAGCTACAATAGCCTAGTTCTTGCAACCCCCCTTAGGTGCAACCTTGCCTGTTCCACAAGCATTGTCACAAGGATCGATAACCAGCGATAATTTTTTTGGTCGTGACGCATGCAACCTGAAACCAAAATGAATTAGTGTCATCAATGTGATAGGTTTTTCGATTGTTTTATATATGTATATTATTAAAAACATATTGACTTATTTTGGAATTGTATATTTATAATTTTACTTTAATTGTCAATTTATTAGGGCGATGAGTGGAATTTAATCTCCTTGATATATTTTAAAATGTTTTTATTAATAATAAAAAAGCAATGGTTCATATTTATTTAAAAAAAAATTATGTTTGTTTTACCCTTTCAATTAAATTGTTTAATAAAAAAAATCTCATATAAAGTGTCATGTAAAATGAGTTGTGGCTTTTGAAGCATGTGGTATTGATAAACCATGAAATTGTAACAAACAAAGCTTATTTATGAGTTAAGAATCTCGATGATAAAGTGGGAGTGAAACTCCATGATTCAATATATTGCATGTTTATGTTTTTAAATAATTTTACAATTAATAATAATAAATCTTTGTATAATAGCACACGAGAAATAGCTCATAGCTCAATTGACGATCGCCCTATGTTTCTTAAGATTCCAAATTCAAATATATTAAAAAAAATATAAAATCATTTTTAATTAATAATAATAAACCTTTTTTAATTATTATTATTATTATAAAAATAATTTTCACTATTTTTTAATTTTTTAAAATTTTCAGCTTTTTATATTTATTATGAATTGGTTTCTATTAAATTTATCAGAATTTATTAAGAGGAAAAATATACAATTTAATTTAGCTTATATAAACAAAATAAAAAAATCAAACCATCTAAAGAAAGGTGAAAATGATACGTTTAACATTGGGTAAATTCCATACACCTGATCTGGGAGCGGTGCGGCGGACCTTCACACTAGGGTTTTTGGTTCATCTGCAACGGAAGATCTCCTCAGAGTCTTGCAGACCTGCCAGATACAGCACCTCAGAGCCATCACAAAGCGACGAGAGCAGTCTAAGGACTAATGAATCCCCCCTAGGGGGAGGGCGCAGTACCTCCCCCATCGAACAATGAAGAAAGGCAGAAAACTAAGGAAGGTGAACATCAAGAGGTTCAGAGTGGGGATCGCGCGGATCTGAACCAGCAAGGGGAAAAAAAGATGACAAAGCACAACCCAGAGTAAGCTCGACCACCTGCAAGCCAGTGGCAACAGAACGGCCGAAAGTAGAATTTCCTAGCCAACGCATCAATGCTCAGATACAATACATGAGGGATCATGCGCTTATAGGCAAGTTCATAGGAATATGGCCAACTGAGAAAGCGCTGTGAGGCTGGATAACAACGAAATGGAGCCCAAAAGGACACATTACCTTGCAGTTGGGGCCTAAAGGATTCTTTACAGCCATTTTTAACTGCTTGGAGGACAAGAAGAGGGTATTGGATGGAGGTCCATATTTCTTCAATGTCGTTGGTTTGTATCTCATAGGATGGGTAGAGCGCTTCAACCCTGACAAAGAGGACCTCAGCTGGGCTCCTGTTTGGATTCGGCTTTATTCGCTTCCTGTGGAGTATTGGGAGGAGGTCTCTCTACAAGAAATAGGTAATGTTCTAGGAGAATTTATCAAAGTAGCAGAGGAAACAAAAATCCGCAGATACACCTCTTATGCAAGAATCTGCGTGTACATGAACCTCAACAAGGCGCTCCCGGATGCGGTAAGTTTACTCCATGACGATTATGAATGGGTTCAGTTGATTGATTATGAACATGTTCCGTTTAGGTGCAGACGATGTCATGCCCTGGGTCACCTATTCAGGGACTGTCCCCTAACTCAAAAATCCTCCCCCCCAGGCGCCTCTGATAAGTCTGAATCTGATGGTTTCACCAAAGTATCCAACCGCAGGAAAAACCACAAGAAAGCAGCTCCAAATCCCAGGAGGCCTCAAGCTAATGCTTCCAAGCCTTCAACAAGCAACAGTTTTGAAGCTTTAGCTAATGAACCTGTAATCAATCCTGATAATCCAACTCCCTCAGAGCGGGGGGCAAAGAAGGATAAAAAACCAATGCACACAGACTCCATGATGATCCCAGCAGATCCGATGATCAACGATCCCTTTTCTTCAGCTAAGCATAAAGCCCCAGAATGGTATCTTCAAGGAATGGAGGAAGACATTAGAGAACCTGACTCAAGAATAGCAGTAGAAATCAATGAAGAGAAAAATGACTCTCAGCTCATGGAGGAGGACCCAGAAAATATAGACATTGGGGAACTAGACATTCAGGGCCTTGAGCAGGCATGCAACGCAAAGAATTTTGACAAAATTCTAGATCAGCAGGTAAAGGATCTGGAGGAAATCTTATCCCGGGCACACAAGCAAAAATCTCTAGGTATTCAAACGGGAAGCCCTTGGGATGGAAGAGTCATCACCAAAGACATCAAAAAACGTGGAAGAAAAACAGATCTTCAACGAACAATCAGAGTAGGAGCAATGTTAGTGGAGTCTGGCAGATACTCCAAGCTAACAAAGTATTACGAATACCTCCAAAACTCTTCCCAATGAAGTTAATATCATGGAATATTAGAGGGCTTAATAGCCCAGGGAAAGGGAGACTTCTTAAAAAAATGATAATGCAAGAAAAACCACAAATTCTTTTCATACAAGAAACAAAATGCAACTCAAGTGCAATAGAAAGGATTGCAGCAAAAGCCTGGCCAGGAGGTCTCAATGTGGCTGTAGATGCAGATGGAGCGTCTGGAGGTCTTGCAGTCCTATGGGATGCTCGTTCTATAACACTCTCCAACATTCATGCAAACAAGAATTTCATCCAAGCAATATTTCACATCACAGGAACCAACACATATGGGCATCTTACCAATGTGTATTTTCCACAGGAATCCACACACAAAATAGAAATCTTGAATGTCCTCTTGGAACTCAACTCGGCCAGAGTGCACCCATTGTGGATAGCTGGGGGCGATTTCAACATGATTACCAGACTGGAAGAAAAGAGAGGAGGCAGGAACAGTGGGAACCAAGATGGGATTCACCTCAAGGACTTCATTCAGAAGAATTGGCTCATTGACATGCCTTTCAACAACGGTCTTTTTACATGGAATAATAAAAGAACAGGGTTGCAACAAATATCTTCTCGCTTGGACAGATTCTTAATATCAGACAATGCTATTCACTTAGGGGGAGACTTTGCTGTGTCAATCATGCCGATCGGGGGATCGGATCATTGGCCAATCTCGTTACAATGGACTCGGCTGGGAAGCACCATTCGCAGACCATTTCGATTTGAAGAGTTCTGGATGTCTCACCTGGACTTCAACAACCTAATCAGCACAGAATGGAATAATTTTACGCCTTCTGAAGGAACCAAGATGTCTCAGTTTCAACAGAAGCTCAAGCATCTCAAGGGTAAGATCAAACAGTGGAATCATAATTCTTTTGGTAACATTTTCCAGGCTCAGTGCGTTCTCGATCAGGATATGAAACGCCTGCAACAGAGGATCATAATGGAAGGCCGATCAGAGGACCTGTCAGAACAGGAAAAAATTCTTGAGTCACAAATCTTAGAAAGGGAAAAACAGGAAGAAACACTATGGAGGCAAAAATCAAGAATAAAATGGCTTAAGGATGGAGAAAAAAACACAAAATTTTTCCACAGTACCACCATCCAACGCAGAATGAACAATAACATAACCCACATTCTAAATGAGCAGGGGGATAAAAAGGAAACTCATGAAGAAATCGAAAGAGAATTTGTAAACTATTTCAAGAAGGCGCATCAAGAACCTCACATAAATAGATCGATTGCTATAGAAAAAATCACCAGACATATTCTGAAGTTAATTACAGAGGAGCACAACCAACTTCTCCTCAGACCGGTTGAATTGCAGGAGGTTGAAGCAGTTGTACGCCATTTGAAAGCCGGGAAGGCGCCTGGTCCGGATGGGTTCACTTCAAACTTTTTTCACAAGTTCTGGGACTTGATTAAAATGGAAGTATGGCAGGTAGTCGAGGAATCAAGATCCTTGAGATGGATGTTTCCTGGAATGAATGCTACATTTATCGCTCTCATCCCCAAGGAGGCTCAACCCAACACTCCTGACAAATACAGGCCCATTTCCCTCTGCAACATTATCTACAAGATTGTCTCCAAAATCATTGCCTCCAAACTCAAACTGTTGCTCCCTCTCATAATATCATCGGAGCAATCTGGATATGTCGAAGGGAGGCAGATTACGGATGGTATTATTCTCACTCATGAAATAATCCATTCCTTAAAGCAATCCAAGAAGCCAGGTATGCTCCTTAAAATTGATCTCTCAAAGGCTTTTGACAGTCTAAGCTGGTTGTACATTAAAAAAACCCTTACTGCTTTTGGTTTTGCTCCCCCTTGGGTTAGATGGGTTATGAGTCTGTTATCCTCCTCCTTTTTTTCTGTCCTTATCAATGGTATCCCCTCTTCTCCCTTCCGACCTTCTCGGGGAATCAGACAAGGAGACCCTCTCTCACCATTCCTATTCGTTATAATGGCAGAAGGTTTAGGCCGAAGCATCAAACAGGCTCAGCATTCTCAGCTGCTCAAAGGCTTGTCTTTTCATAATTCCCCAGCCTTTACTCACCAGCAATTTGTTGACGACAACATGCTTTTTGGTCACCCCTCAGTCCAGGAGGCTTGTCAACTTAAGTCCCTTCTTTTGGATTTTTCGGAAGCCTCTAGAGCCTCTATCAATAAATCCAAATCCCAAATCTTTTTTTTCAATACGCCTATCAGTACTCAATCTGCCATAGCCCGCATCATAGGCTTCTCTATTGCTTCCCTTCCCTCCAAATATCTTGGTGCTCCTTTAACAGCCTCAGCCCTGAAACATTCCTCATGGAAAATCCTCTTAGAAAAGTTGGAAAACTGCCTTTCCTTATGGACTCACCGAACCCTTAATATGGCGAGTCGGTTAGTTCTCATCAAGGTTGTTCTTCATTCCATGCCGCTTTACCTGTTCTCTATCCTGGCAGCTCCCAAATGGGTGCTAAAAGAAATCAAGCGACTTCAAAGATATTTCTTATGGGGCAGCTCAGGTCAGAAACGTAAATGGGCTCTGGTTAAATGGGACACTGTCTGCCTTCCCAAAAGTGCTGGCAGAACTGGCCTTAGGGACCCTTCTCACAGCAATGAGGTCATGGGGGCACGTATCTGGTGGCGATGGCTCACTATGCCATCCACCCCCTGGGCCTATTTATGGACAGCTAAATATGCAAACAATCGTCCTACAGAGGAACTAATAAGAATATCAGAGGTAGGAATGGGATCTTTAATTTGGAACTCAGCCAAGCAGCATAGGAGTTTAATTCAGCAGCACAGTTTTTGGGAAGTCAAGGATGGCAAGGATGCAAGGTTTTGGGAAGATTCCTGGCAGCAGCTGCCAAAGTTAAAGGACCTTCTTCATCCTTTGCAAATCCCGGAGCAGGACCTACAAGACCACAACAAGGTAAATAATTTCTGGAGATCTTCCCCCATACAAAATACTAGGCAATGGTTAGAAGCAAATCAAATCTTAAGAAATGGAACGGAACAAGCTCAAAAAACTCTTGAAGCGGAATTAATGAGAAGAATAATTCAATGCTCGGAGGAAAGAGATACTCTCAGATGGGGGTATGGAGAAAAGGGCATCTTCTCAACAAAGGAAGCTTACAATATTATTATCAAGGAGCATATGGTCAAAGATAACCTCTGGAGCAAAGTGTGGGACCCCACCAACTGGCCGAAAATTTCTACCTTCCTCTGGCTCCTTGGTCACAACAAGATTCTTACATGGGACAATCTCCGGAAAAGGAACTATCAAGGGCCCTCAATATGCCCTAACTGCAAACAAGAGGAAGAGTCCATAAAGCATCTTATGCAATCCTGCATCATTGCGTGCAAACTCTGGGAAAAAGTCAACTTCCGCTGCCAAAAGGAAGGAAGAATTCAGGGAGATGTCATAGCTACGATGCGCAGCTGGGAACAGAACCCTTTTCAAAGCAAGATCTTAAATTTCCTCTGGAAACTTATTCCGGGCTTCCTCATGTGGACAATTTGGAAGGAGAGGAATCGAAGAATATTCAAGGACCAATCTATGCCGATGGAGAATCTCTGGAAAATCATGTGTCAAAACATCAAAGAAACCATATCTTTGCATACCTGGTGTCAGGAGGATTTTCCTTCTCTACCCAAGAACAAAACATATGGGCCAACTGGAACCTTCAATGGAATCAAGCAAATATTGCCAAAAGAATTCATCCTCAGACAAGTCGTTCGCCTGGAAAATGGATTCCACCTCCCAAAAATATTTATCAGTTAAATTTTGATGGGGCCTCAAAAGGCAATCCTGGAAATTTGGGCTTCGGAGGGATTTTCAGAGATTGGAAGGGAATTCCTCTGCTAACCTTCCTAGGCTCAAAAGGATGGGACACCAATAACTCAGCGGAATTAGAAGGCCTTTGGCAAGGGCTCATCCTCGCTCAAAATCAGGGATTTTTTCCTCTGATCATCGAAGGTGACTCTCAGATCATCATAAACATGGTCATCAAAATCATGCAAGGCACCCCCTCAAGCAAAGTATGCAAGGAACCCCCTCAAGCAAAGTAAGCAGCAGTTGAAGAATGGCAAAGCAGTTGGAACTCATCGAAACATGGCTCATCCATCACAGGGCGATCACTCTTAAGCATATTAGACGGGATGGGAATAAAGTGGCGGACCTTCTAGAAAACATTGGAGTGGAATGTGGGGTGAACCTTCATACAGGCTCAATTTCAGGTCTGGCCTCTGATTCCCAACTCCAGGACTTTCAAAACACTGTGAAGAAGGAAATGATGCAGGAAGGAGAAGAGCACCCGGATGTGGGTGATTCATATCATAGTTAATGAGGTTATTAATGACCACCGGCATAATGTCCTGCCATCTGAAGCAGAGCGCTCATCTCCAGGTTAGCGCAAGGCTCAAGCGGGTTTACATTATGCGCATTCAAATCAACATGCAGGTTGAATTAATGATCCTCCTCGATAGATACATGGTTCAGATGGTTATACTCAGGAAGTTTGCAGCACTTCCATTCATGGTTTGTGTTTAGTCAATTTAATGTCTTAAATTGCTCTACATAAATTATCAATCCGGGTATCGTAAACTGATGAAGTGTGGTGCACTATATGTGCTTAGTTAACCTTTCTCTTACTTCGTTGTTTTATAGTTTATGTTCAACTCTTCCTAACCTTCTGCTTTCAACATATAGTACTATGTTAAGCACGATTAGAAATAAGTCCAAAAAGTAATCAAGCTCTAAGGTGACAAGTAAGAAAAACCACTTTAAAGACCAGTTATAATGTTCAACTCTTCCTAACTCCCTGCTTCAACATATAGTACTATGTTAAACACGATTAAGAAGTAGTTAGAAATAATTCTAGAAAGTAATCAAACTTTAAACTTGCAAAGAAAGAGCTTGAAAGAAATAACTTGAAATGAAACTGAAAGCAAAGAACTTGAAATGACTTGAAAGTAAATGACCACATTCTAATGGCATTAGTCTCTATTCATATTGCTGCAAATAAAAGAAAATAAGAAAATCACTTCAAGGACTGATGATAATGGTTATCTCTTCCTAACTCCCTGCTTCTACCACATAGTACTGCGTAAAACACGATTAGGAAGTAGCTAAAGACAAATCCAAGAATTGATAAAAATTCTAAGTGACGAATTATAACACTACTATACTTTGTCCATCATACTGCTTCTTGCATATGTGATTATGGGCAAATAAGAGGAAAAAGTATTAGTGCTACAAGCCAAAGCTACTTAAAAACAAGCTGCAATCAATTAGTGTTCTGTTCTCTGAAAGATAAATTATTCATGATAAAGAGAACATAAATTTGTTAGCATCCAACTTGTAAAACTAAGCTAAGAACTAATCTAGAAAATAGAGCAAAAAGGGCAGCACTATGAATAAGACAACTGCAACTACCATTAGATATTAAAGCAAATACAACACACACAATCCCGGGAGAAAATAAAATGCAATAATTCAAACTGTACAAGGCAGGGGCCCCCTTCTACCTATGAAATCAAAGCAAAATTAAACACACTTGCATAAATTAAAATTGCATGAATGAAAATCTAATCTACCTTACATTCTACAAAGCATATTTACAAAATGAAATCTAATCTACTTACATCCTAATATGCTCCATGACATCTACTTCACATCTCCTTCCATGTTGAGAACATCAAAGCTTTATTCAATTTCTTCAAAAGTGCAAAGTACAACAAAGCTCTCCAAAGCTTTCAAAAGCCATGGGACTAACAAACTAAAAGGACTAAGAAAAGACTAAAGGAAAGACCAAAGAGAGACTAAAAAGAGACTAACTAATGAAGGAGAGAGACCTCCTATTTATACAAAAAGATGAGAGCCTTCTCATTAATGATAATCCATGAATCTCTCCCTCTACCTCTAGAGTCCTAATCAAAATAGGAACTGATAAGACACATGTCTTTTAGAGTTACAATACAATTAGGAGATGTGACACATATCCTCATGATCCCATGATTCTTTCCAACCAAATTCGAATTTGGCCTTAGAGTGCCACATAAGGGTCTTCTAGAAGTCTCCTTTCAACCTACACATGTCAACAAACTCAACCCATTTGTTAGGTATAAGCATATGCACATTATTTTCTAATGTTTAACCACAAATTCACTTAAAAGGCTTAGAAATAATAAATATTGGAAAAACATAAAGGTAGCCCAATGACAATTAAAGTGGGATGAATGTGGTGACATAGTAGTGAAATGGAGGTGATATAATGGACATAATAGTGAAAGTGTAATGGAAATGAATGACATTTTCAAGACTCAACAGTTTGCTCTCCGGCTTCTTGTTGTGGTCCCTCCCTTCTGAAGCTTCCTCGCAAAAGATATACCTCTACTATCAGTGACAAGCTCAGGCCAATTCAGGCGCTTGACATCCACTGCTGTTTCCCCACCGACTGGCCCTACTCTGGGCATGCGAGTTTTCTCCCCTGCTGATTTTCTCGCTCCGATGCCCCTACTTGCTCTGCTATTCTCTATTCTTGCAGTTTAGCCATGGTCCGACATAGAATGCAGAGCTGTCGTGGCGGAAGTCGAGGAGGTCGCAGGTGATCTTAGACTTCCCATCCCGCCTCCCAAACTATGACGCCCCCGTCTAGTCCCTTCCGCAGACCATTCCCGTATCATGCTTTTCAGAACTTCCATTTCAAATTCCAGAGTAGCTTAATCAGGCATATCATATCTGCTAACATTTCCATTATCTTCACGGAGGAGGAGTCTTCTACCCCCGTCTCTGCAAGTGACATGGCAGAATCCTCTCAGGAAGGTCTCAGAATCGTGGGCGGCCATGGTTTAGAGCAACAACAGGGAAATATCGGTCAGACAAGCAAGCAGGGTGGATTGCAGGCAGCGGACAAGGGAATTGAAGGCAGTTCGAGCAGTTCTCCTCAGGCTGTGCAGCCAGGTGGCAGCATCCATGGCGCGTCGGCATCGGTGGAAGCTGACGGAAGTTCAAGCAGTTCTCCTCAGGCTTCGAATCCTCCAGGTGGCAGCGGGGAGGGCGAGGTAGAGCATGGTGAAGATATATGGTATGGTAACGAGTGTCTAGTGGAGGAAGTGCAACCGGACCAAGATAAGCTCATATGATGACACTTGTTTGCTTTCTAAGCTCTCTTTTTGGCTGTTTTCGGTTCAATGTTTATATGGTGCTGTCTGCGCGGTCAAGAGGTTTTTACTCTGGTTTTGTCTATGCACTTATGGTCTAGAAGTTGGAGGATCTTACTCCAACTTCGATGTATGTTCACTGTAAATGGTCTCCCCAAATATGGGGTAGTTCTGTCAGTTTTGAAAGCATGCAGGACCTCTCTATTGAGGCTCAGTCCTCCTTGTAATTTCACTGTTACTTTAATAGATTTAGCATTTACCGAGAAAAAAAGAAAGAAAGGTGAAAATAAATAAAATTTAATTAAAGATAAAATAAAAAAGTAATCGTATCTCTTTATAAATTAGGTAAAATTTTATTCCTTTATAAAATAATAAATTAACTTTGAAATTATTTAGTTTTTTTACTATAAAAGGAAAAACTAATCATTATTTAAAATTGTAAAATAGAAGAAAAAAAATATTTAGATTTATAGGATATATTTTAAAGAGAAAGTTAATTAAAAATGAAGAGTTAGTAAATATTAAATATTTGCATAAGATAGTATATCTTATCAAATTCCTACGCATTAAAATTTATGAAGATAGTATATCTTATCAAATTCTTACACATTAAAATTTATGACGAAATTTTTTTATCTCTTTTACGGTAAAAAATTAATAATTATGTATAATTGTAATGGGAAACAAAAAAAATATTTAAACCAATATAACACAAGTTAAAGAAAAAAAGAAAGCAAGCACTATATATAGATTTTTTTTTTGCTTAAGCAAGAGATGGTCCTTCTATTGACTTAGGGAAAAAAATAAAATACAATGGTTACAACAAGTGCACATAGGCACAACCCCCACAAAGGAAGAGGGAAAATTAAACCAAGTGCTCGAAATTAAAAACGTGCACGAGGATCGCAAAGTCCTCTCACAAGTTAGCCTCCATTGATCTTGCACCTTTTAATCTGACGGTTTAAAAAACAAATCTCGCAGAGAAGTAGCCCATGGAATACCCCCTGAACTGCTCGACCAAATATGACCGTCGATCACTCCCCTTCTGATCCTACGGCTAGTATCCATATCGCACAACTTAAAAGCCCAATGCATACCGCGCGATGAGGGCGGTATTCCTTCCCCATCCCCCGCCACGTGTTGCCCTCCGAGTGGCATCACTAGCTTTTCATGAAAACCATCTTTGGGTTTGAGGGCACCCGATAAAGGTGGTGAGCCATAAGCAGTTTTGACCCTCCGGCCCCACAAACCTGCACGACCATATGTGGCCATTGATCGACCCCCTCCTGATCCGATGGCCATAAGCAATATCGCGCAGCACATAAGCTCTATAAATACCGCGCAATGAGGGCGGTATTCATTCTTATTCCCCCGCCACGCGTCGCAAGCTGAGTGGCATTGCATGCCATCTGGGAAAACTACTTTCTGTTCAAACAACGCCCGATGCATGTGGTTTATCCTAAGTAGTATTTGACTTCGATTTTCTACTTCCCCGGTCACCAAAGCATTGCACGAGGAAAATGTGCCCTGAAGGGTCGCGTCTCGCATGGAAAACACCAGGAAATGCGCTGGCCCCCTTAATCGTTTTTCATGGTAGCCCATTTCCTCGAAGCTTTTCCTTTTGAGCAGATAGCTTCTGGCCTGATGACTTCCTCTGTCCAGGTTTCCAGTAGCCCCCAGGCTAATGTGGACTTTGTTAAAATTCTGTGTGATCTTAAAGTGCCCATCTGCTGAGAAGCTGTCTAAAGCGATTTTATTCCTCATTTATGTAGAGAGAAATGTTGTCTCTCTGTCTGTTCTGATAGTGCTTTCTGTCTGTGAGGGCCCGAGATGAGAATTCCTCTCTCAATCTGTCATCGGTTACCTCCTCCCACCTACAACACCTGTCGATGAGCTTGCTTCTAACCCCCTCATTGGCAAGCCAGTCCGCCACTTTATTTGCGTCCCTGCGAACATGCACGAACCTGAGAGTTCTTAGAATTCTTAGGTTTGCTTGAATTCTCTGGTAGACTTGCAGTAGCCGCCAGTGCCCTGAGATTTTCTCTAGTGCTGCTCCTGCACTTATCCGCTTGACCGAATTAATGACTAACTCCGAGTCAGCCTCAATGATGACATTATGGATGTTGTGCTTGAATAATATTTTTAAGCACAGTTCCATCGCCATGAGCTCAACCATGTTGTGGGTTTCCTTCCCTAAATAACTGTGGAAAAATACCTGTATGTTTCCCTCCTCATCTCTCATGACCCCTCCATACCTTGCGTCTCCAGGATTACCTTTTGAGGCTCCATCTATGTTAAACTTCAAAAAACCTTGTGAAGGGGGTTGCCAAAAGGCCTTTCCTTCTGAGTTGTGCTTGGTAATCCGCAGAGGACTCTGAGGGAGATGAACCTGAAGCTCCAGCTTTTATAGGATACTAGCCTCTCTGTGTCCCCTGGGTTTTCCTGAGGAAACACCCCCCAGGATGTGGACAGTCTCCTTGAGTTGTTTAAGGATTAGCTTTATGATGTTGTCCACCGGGCCCATTTTATCTTTGAAAATCCTATTATTGTGCTCCTTCCATACATTCCATATCAAGAACCCTAGATTCAAAGCCCAGGCTGAGTTTATTGTCTCATTATTCGAAAAAAAATTCCTCCAATTTTTCAGCGTAGCAATGATGTCATTTTCATGCCTATCTTTCTGCTCGAAGACATTCCCCACCTAATTCCATAGTGTTGCAGTGAAGGAGCAGCTATTGAGGAGATGATTAGTGGTTTCTTCCTGTTGACCACACAGGTGACATCTTGAGGGGCCAATAAGGCCTCTCTTTCTAAGATTATCCCAAGTCAAAATCTTTCCTTGTCAAATCAACCACTTGAATAGTTTGACCTTCATCCAATGAGGGGTATCCCAAAGTTCTTTCCAAGTCTTGTCGGTGCTTGGAGAGTTAACCCCTATAGCTATTCTTTTGGCCTCTTTAAGGGTGAAGAGACCCACCTTATTCCTCCCCCATCACAATTGATCATCTGAGGCTGAGGTTAAGATTTGCCTTTTTTCCAGGATACATTTCAGGGCCTTAGCTTGAGTATTCAGGATGTTCATCTCATTGTAAGCTGGAAGTTTCCATATTCTCCATTTTTCGTTTTTCCTTGACTGGTCCCAATAGTCACTTACCCTTCTTAAGCCTTGATTGATGGTATTTGTTTGGATACTTGCTAATTCCTCTCTACTGAGATTTCCCTCCTGTTGCCAATTGTCCTCCCAAAACCATGCCGAATTTCCATTTCTGATCTCCTAGAAACTGTGTTTTTGAACTAAGGCCCTGTTCCAAACTTGAGAAACTTTTACTTGTCCTGTCATTCTTATGAGGTTCATATCCTGCCAATTCATTGCATACTTTTGTTTCCATAGTTTTTCCCAGGGGGCTCGTATTTCCATTAGCCATCTCCACCAAAATTTTTCTCCCAGAACTCTGTTTAGAATTCCTGGGTCATGGAGACCCAGGCCACCATGGGCTTTAGGAATGCATACCCTTTCCCATGCCACCAGAGCCCATTTCTTCTTTTCTTCTCCTTTCCCCCAGAGAAAGTCTCTTTGAATGTTTCTTAATTGAATACTGACTCATGTTGGTGCCAGAATGGCTGATAACATATAAATAGGGATGGTTTGGAGTATAGCCTTAGTGAGAGTCAACCTCCCTGCAAGATTTAGGGCTCTGTTTTCCCACTTACCAACTTTATCTTTCAATTTATTTAGAATAGGCTCCCAGATGTCCTTGTGCAGCGGTTTGTTGGTGAGGGGAATTTCCAGATACTTCGAGGGCAATGTATCCCTTTGGAAGCCCAAAATTCTGGACAAATTTCTTTGAATTGAAATATCAGTATTGAAAAAGAAGATCTTTGACTTAGTAAGACTTACCTCAGTGCGAGCCAATTTTCGGTCGGGAAAAAAACTGCGAGCAAGAAAATGGCTCAGGAGAATGTGGCGGCCGTGGCAGAGAACGGTAAGGGAAACGGTGTTGTTGTGGCTAAGCTGTCGACGTTCTCTATTCTGAAACCCCATTTGATTGTGGAGGCTCTGCATGCTGTGGACGCCATAAGTTTCTATAAGCACGTGTTTGGGGTTGAAGAAATTGCGAAGTCTCATCATCCCAAGCGTAAGGCTGACCAAGAGCTCCCTCTCATCCTTCACGCCCATTTGAAGTTCGGTGCTGCCGAGGTTATGGTCTGTGATGAGACCGAGGAGGCCGGTGCAGAGGTGAAATCGTCGGTGGCCCTTAAGGGCACCTCAGTGCTATCCTATTTCAGATCCAAGAAGACTGCGGGACAAGTGTTTGTCAAAAAACCGCACCAAGATTTGGTTCAAAAAAGAGGCCTGCTCTCGGTCCATGCCAAGAATGGATGTGCTGAGAAGGTTTCAAGAAGCAGGAATAAACCGCAAGGTCCAGATAACATTTGGACTCTGCAAAGTCCTGCAGAATTAAAATCCGAGCGCTTCAGGGGAGCCTCTTGCCCATGCAAGCTCAGAAAGTATCAGGAGGATGCGGGGCTTATGTTTGACAAAACACCCCTTCGAGATTTTCTCCCAAACAGAGGCTTGTTCTCTGTTTCAGCTCAAACGAAATGCGCTGGAAAGCACAGCAGCAAGCAGAAAATAGATTACTCAGCACCTTATCAGATTCTGATTGTGCTCCTCTCCGGCAAAACTTTGTTGCAGTGGGTGAAACCCTCAGATCTAGTGCAGGACCTTAAGCAGAAATTGGAAGATAAAGAGGGGATTCCTACTGCCCTTCAGCGTCTCCTCCTTGAAGGAAAACAATTGGAGGACTCTTGCCCCCTTTCCTGTTATAACATTTAGAGAAATGCTTCCATCACATTATCCCTTTCACTGAGAGGGGGAGCTGTTGGACAGTCTTCCTCTGCTGCAGCATTTTCCTATAAGGATGTCGTCCATGCTCAGAAGCCCAAGGAAAAAGTCTCACCAGTTCAAGCTCCTAAGCCATTCTTAGTAGACAAGCTGGAGGAAACCCCTTCCATTGAAATAAATGATCCTTCGTTGGAAAGGACTCACCAGGTGTTTGCAGAGACAGGCATCATATGCAGGTTCAATGGTCTCTGGCCTCGCACAACAGATCTGTATCAATGGATTCACTCAAATTGGACCAAGAATTGCAAGGTCATTCTTTGTTCAAAAGGATTTTTCATCACCCTGTTTGTTGACAGTGAGGACTACCAAAGAGTTCTAACAGAAGGCCCATGGTTTTGGAATTCTGCGGGATTATTCCTCACTCCATGGTTCCAAGACTTCGATCCATCCACAACAGTCATTACCAAATTGCCAATCTGGGTTAGACTTCCCAACCTTCCAGTGCATCTATGGCACTTTGTTGTTTTTGAAGGAAACGGTAATTCCTTAGGACGTTTCCTCAACACAGACGCCTCAAGAGGGCAAAAAGGAATTTACACCTACGCTAGAATCTGCGCAGAAATAGACATAAGCAAAGGACTACCCGATCAAATAATTCTAAAAATAGGAGACTTCCATTGGACTCAATCCCTGGATTTCGAGAATACAACCTTTCGCTGCCGCAATTGCCATCTCACAGGGCACCTTCAAAATTCATGTCCTTCTTTGCCCCCCCAAAAAAAGAAGGCCAACTCTAAGCCAAAATCCAAAAGCTGGAAACCTCATGATCCTCCCCCATTGTATGTCTTTTCCAGCTCAGATGAAGAGGACGAGGACGAGGAGATAGATGAGGAAATCATGGCCGAAACACCAGCACAGGTTTCAACATCGGTTTGTCATGAGGAAGCCACAGTCCCTCCGATTTCTCAGAAACGTACTCATGAGGCTTCTCCTTCGGATTCAGACAAGGAGCTTTCGCCCTCAGCCCAACACAGTCTACAGATCATACCAAACCAACAGAGTCCAAGTGGTTGGGTCAAAGTAGGTAAAAAGAAAGGGAAAAAAGGACGACCAAATGATTCCACCCTCGTTGTGTAGAATCTTTGGTTTTGGCCAGTCTTCTCTCTTCTTCTGGTTTCTGTTTGTTTAGCTCTGCTCTAGTCTTTTTCTCTCTTAGGAGCCGAGGTGGTTATTTTATCCTTTCCGGCTACCCACTCAGTCTAGTGGTTCTATGCCGCCCTGCGTGGTGGGCTGTCTATTCTTTTTAGTCTTCTGAAGCTAGGCCTGCTGTTTAGCGGCCCGTTTTCTACAACTGCAGAATTTTTGTACTATATTTTCCTTTTAATACAAATGCTTACTTACACAAAAAAAAGACTTACCTTAGTTCCCGTTGCCATTGAAAACTCATACAGAATTTGCTTGAATGCTTTGGCTTCCTTGACTGTGGGTGTGCCTTGAAGCATAGTATCATCCACAAATTGCTGATGAGTCACCATGTCTCCACCTCGAGTGAGTCTCAGACCTTGAATTCTTCCTTCCTCCTTAGCAGCTCTTATTGCTCTACCCAACCCTTCCATCATGAGAATGAAAAGGAATGGGGAAAGAGGATCACCTTGCCTGAGACCTCTCGTGGGCTTGAAGGTTCTGGAGGGGGAGCCGTTGAGAAGAACAGAATAGCTAGCAGTAGTAACTAGAGCCATGACCCATCTAATCCAGTTGTAGTCAAAGCCATAAGCTTTTAGCATTGCTCTTATGTAAGTCCAGCTAAGCTTGTCATAGGCTTTCGCTATGTCCAGTTGAATTATCATCCCTGCTTGCTTATTGGTAATGAGTGAATGAACCACTTCATGAGCTTGAATTATGTTATCAAGAATCTGTCTTCCTTCCACATAACCCATTTGCTCCTCTGACACCAGGGTAGGGAGGAGTGGTTTGAGTCGATTGGAAATTACTTTGGATATTATTTTGTACACCACATTGCATAAGGCTATAGGTCTGAATCTATCTGGAGAGGTGGCCTTTTCCTGTTTGGGGATTAAAGCAATGAAGGATTCATTAAGTGCCCTCAAGACTGTTTTAGATCTTCGCGAGTCTTCCACCACCTCCAGAATATCATGCTTTACAATCCTCCAACAAGTTTTGAAAAAGTCCACATTGAAGCCATCAGGGCCTGGAGCTTTCCCATTGTGCATCTCTGTGATGACTTCCTCAAGCTCTTTCTTTTGTTATTGGTTTTTTGAGATTGTAATTGTCTTCTCTGGAGACCAATTCAGGAATGTACTACGTAAATATTTTCGTAAACTGTGATCTATCTACAATGGTCTCCTCAAAAATGCTCTGAAAATGCTGGACTAGAACCTCTTCCATCTCCTCATGCGTGTCTCTTTCAACTCCATGATGGTCTGTGAGTTTCAAAATTCTATTGTGGTTTCTGTGATCTATAGTGGATCTGTGAAAGAATTTGGTGTTCCTCTCCCCTTCCTTAATCCATTGGACCCTGGATTTCTGTCTCTAGAATATTTCCTCTTGTAGACATCTGTTCTCCCATTCATGCTAAAGTGAATCTACAAGATCTTGCCTTTCCTCTGTGTAGCCTTCTGTGATAAGAATTTGGTTTATCTCCTTTAGTTTCTTTTCCACTTCTCCTTTAGCTTTGAAGATGTTGCCAAATTCATTTTTATTCCACTCTTTGAGTCTGCCTTTAATGTGTTTAAGCCTGCAATGGAGAAGGAACATCTTTGTGCCTTGAAAGTGTATCTCTTCGTTCCACCATTTTTCAATGTTTTTGAGGAAATCTGAGTGCATGAGCCATACATTCTCAAACCTGAAGGGGTTTTTCCTAGGTTTACCAATTAGAGAAGCTTCCAATTGAATGGGCCAATGGTCTGAACCACCAAAAGGTAGGATGAGCGCTGTGAGGCTTCTTCCCATGAGTAGAAGTTCCTCTGAGATAATAAATCTGTCTAATTTTGAGGCTACTTGGTTAGAGCCCCCCCTTTTGTTGTTCCAAGTGAAAATTCCATTGTTAGTGTCCATATCCACCAGTTTCATATTGGTGAGGAAGTTCTGGAAGGCAACTGAATCCCTACCAAGTGTTCTAGTTCCCCCTTTTTTCTCCATGAGAGATTTTATCATGTTAAAATCCCCCCCAAGAATCTAGGGTAAAGTTCGGTATCTCTTTTTCATATCCTCCAGTGTAGTAAGGAGCTGAAGTTTGTCCTCCACTGGTTGAGGACCATAGACATTGGTAATCATATAACATTGTCTGTCACCCACAGGTTGGATGATCAAAGAAAGGTGGTGTCTGGATGCCTCTGCATCTTGTATACCAAATTTCTGAGGATCCCATAGAGTGAGAATGCCTCCAGCCAATTTATTTTCCTTGACTTCCAGATATTCATATCTATTTAACCATTTGTTGTGTTTTTCTCTGATCTTCTCCACAGAGCATTTTGTTTCCTGTATGAACACTATGTCAGGTTTCTCCTCTCTGATCCTATTGCTTAGATTCCTTTGTTTCCTTCTGCTCCCAAGACCTCTAATGTTCCACGTTGTGATCTTCATTGAGGTGGGGTTTTGAAGGAGTAACTGGACAGATCTTTCATCCTTCCTGAGTCAATCATGAGTTTGCCACATTCTAGCAGCAATTCTTTCTGTCTCTTTCTTCCTCTCTTCCTTCCTGGGTTTTTTTCCAATTTTCCTGTTATTAATCCTGTTGAGGAAACCCCTTTGTTTTCCTGATTGGCATGTCCTCTCTTTGCTCCTACAACTGTTTGTTGTGACTTGCTGAGGAATATCTGTTGAACCTTGTCAACTTCCTCTTGGGGTATGGAGTTAATACCCAGGCTTCCTCCTTGTTCTAGAAACTTTTCTAGCTCCGGGGTCTCCCTTTCTAGGATGTCCTGTAAGTCTTGGTCCTCTGTACCACTTTCACTTTGAGTCATTTCATGGTCTTTTTCTATTTCCATGGTACTTAATGGGTCTGTTGTGTGTTCATTCTTTTCCTGTATGAACTCCATACTTGTCTCTTTTCCTTTCCCTCTTTCCACCTGATTCTCTGTTTGCATCTGATTTCCCTCATCTTCTTCTCTTTCTTCTAAGATCTCAAAACTATTGTGACTTCTCGTTTTGTTATCATTAGGGTTCTTTTTTGTCTTCCTTCCCCCTCCTTTCCCCTTTCCTTCCACTTTAGTGAAACCAGTATGTTCTTTCCCTTTACTGGTGTTTTGGAATTCCTCCTTTTTGTTAAGAGGGCAATCTCTGAATAGGTGTCCATGCTCATGACATCTGCGACATCTAAACGAGATGTGCTCATAGTCAACTGCTTGAACCCATTCATCATCATAGACTTCTAGAATGACCTCATCTGGAAGAGCTCCTGATAGGTCCATCTCCACACATATACGAGCGTAGGAGGTATACTTTCCTCGTAGTGTTGCTTCTGAGATCTTTAAAAAATGACCTAATTTATTTCCTATAGCTTTTAAAGACTATGGCATCCAATAATCTAAGGGTAAGGAGTAGAGTCTAATCCATACCAATACTGAAGTGAAAGTCTCTCGTTCCGGCACAAAGTTCCTCGTCCATGGCGCATATAGGGACCAGTGGCCGCATAGAAGTATGGTCCTCCTTCAAAAATCCTATCTCTATACTCCATGTTCATGAAAACCACTGTAAAAAAAACCTTTGGATCCAAGATGTATAGTCAAATCCCATTTTGGTTTCTAGTTGTAATTTATCCGAGTGTAGAACGCTTTCTCTGTCGGCTAGATTCCCATGAACTTGCATATTATAGCGTAGTTTTTCATATGGTCCCTGTGCACCTGTAGAGCAGGATCATTCAGTATTACCCGCGGTTTAGTGTTGGTCTTGGGTTTGCAGGGCCCCATATTGGTTGTGTTGTTTGTTCCCTGACCTCTGTCATCCACTTTATCCTCCTATCGGTCTTGCTCGTGGGTCCCTTACTCTTCATGGGTTTTTTTGTCTTTTGTCGTCTGGGTTTCAGGAATTTTTGTCTTGTCCTCCAAGGAGTGCGGAGGCTTGTTCCTATTCCCTACTCTTCCTCTGTTTGAAAACACATTATTGTAGGAGGGAGTGGAGCTCCCTCCTCCCTGCGCTTCCATGGTTACCTGTTGGCCCCTGTCTTCTTCGTTGGTGAACCCTAGCTCCTGGTTGCTCTCCCACCTTCAACTCTACCTCCTCCAAGATCATATGATGTGTTAGTAAGTCCCAAGCACTATATATAGTTAATCAAACATTAATATTTATTTAGAATTGTAAATGGAAAAGATGAAAAATAATAATTATAAACAGAAGAGAAAAAAAATTATTTAAACTAATACAACACAAGTTAAAGAGAAGAAAACAACATTAATAACTATTTAGAAGAATTGTAAATGGAAAGAGAAAAAATAATATTTATAAACGGAAGAGAGAAAAAATAATGTTTAAACCAATAGTTAAAAGAGAAAAAAACATTAATAATTATTTAGAATTGTAAATAAAAAAAGGAAAAATAAACACTCAGTTCATAATAATAATAAAAGGAGTCATCTAACCAGGCGGAGGAATTGCCCGGTCGGCGAAAAGTGGCTAGAATCCGGTTAAAAAAAATTCAAAAAATCTTGTAGATACAATATTTGAATCGTGTTTTTGATGGTGGAAATGGATTCAGCACCATCAAAAACGTCTAAGACACCTAAAATTTTGAAGTTTAACAACTATAACTTGAATTTACAAAAATCCTTGTTGGATTCTCTAAATATAACCAGAATTTCCATAACTTTCCGGGCAACTCCTCTGCCTCGTTAGACTACACGATAATAAAAGACATAACATGAAACACAAGTTAAAGAGAAAAAAAACACTCAGAAAAGACGTAATAAAAAATCGATGTCCATCAGTTCATAAAAATGAATTGATTTTGAGTTTGATGGAAATGTTTCATGTCCGCATGAAAATTAACCAAAAATTGCTCGGCACTAACTAGACACCAGGATCCTCAAATGATCAATTTTACTCTTGGGCCTATCACCTATCATCATATTGACCAAATCTGCATCCCTAACCCAAGTGTCGGTATTCAACAGTTATCACAGAGATTATGTTATCGCGTGGTCTAATGAGGCGGAGGAGTTGCTCATAAAGTTATGGAAATTTCGGTTATATTTAGAGAAAATCCGGCAACGATTTTTGTAAATCCAAGTTATATTTGTTAAACTTCAAAATTTTAGGTGTCCTAGACATTTTTGATGGTGCTAAATCCATTTCCACGATCAAAAATACGATTCAAACACTACCTCTACAAGATTTTTTGAAATTTTTTTGCCCGAATTCCGGCCACTTTTGACCGTCCAAGCAATTCCTCTGCCTCGTTAGACGACTCCTTATGTTATAGATAACACAAAGAATGTGTACACCTCTCTCTCATATGCACCATTTCAATGGGGTGACGCTTTCCAACCATCATGAAAGAAAAACCAAGCATTTTTTGGTGTTGCTTCTCGTTTTCCTAGTTGAGAGTAGAAAGAGAATTTTACCCAAACGTAACATTACTTAACCAACATTTTCATTGTCAAAAGGTGGGCCAACTCATTCAACCAAAATCTATCAATAAGAAATCCAGAAGCTCATAGTTGAAAACAAACCAAAACCTTCTACAATCCTACTAGTACTACCAAACACACTAGTTTATGCTATCAAACAAGCCCACTGCTCTGTTTCCCAAAGATAAATGAGTTGAAAGGAAACCACCTGCCATTGTAAGGGACAAGTAGCTGCCAATTCCTTGTGGAGACTCCCTCAGTTTGGGACCTGTATTTTGCGTACATAATGACCAGATATTGAAGTCGAAGCTGACATACGCAAATGTTGTACAATAACCTTGTTGGGGGGGATATTTCCCAACTAGAAGGCCTCAAGCCCCTACCTACTTGGGCCTCATCCCTTGGTTCATGGATCAACTCCCTCTTTTTGTGGAACCCTAATCCCTCTCTTCATGGATTTCATCCCTTGAGAAGAGGATCTCAAACCTCTTCCTCTTGGCCTATAAATTCAACACAGACCAGAGGAAAATGGTGGACTTTTTTATGTAAACTTATGTTGTCAAATTGAGGCTAGAAGCTTGTCACTTAAGGAAAGATGGAGACTATAGGAAGGAGACTTGTCAACATCAAGGTTGGGTTGTATCTCTCTTTTCAAATTATAATACAAAAGAGTATTTCTTTCTCACTATGTTTCCCTTTGCATATGATATATTGAATGTTTATTTTCATTGTCCATTGGTGATGATAGTAGGTACTAGTCTCCTTGATCACTAGTATAGGTCATATTGAATCATTTTTATATCATGTGCGTTTGATCTTGTGTTTGTCAGTGTATTTGCAGGTTCAGATTTTGAACATTTAGAAACTACATCAAACCATAGCAAGGATCTTCATTAGGCAATTCATTTGAAAGGTATGGATTTCATATTTCATTATTTTTGCTTATGATTTAATAGAATGGAAAGGGAAAGATTTAATAGTTTGTTTGTTTGTTACTAGATTTAGTCATTGAGTCTAGGGAGATCTTGTCTTGTGTGGAAGACGAGATTTGTCTGCCTAACAAATCCACTTCTACATAAACTAGCAGTAGCGGTGTTAATTTTTGGATGTGTTGCATAATACGTCACTTTTCTTATTATTGTTGAATTTTGTTGTCGAATGTATACATATTGTGCAAGGTATTTTTGTTGCACAAGATGGATAGGTATGGTGCAAAAATATCACAATAGGGAGCGGTGTATAGTGTTAAAAGCATGCGCCATGCAAGATGTCACATGCCGAAACTCAAAACACTTAGGGATGTGACAGTAAAGTGCAGTGATTGGGCTTGGTCACAGTTCATTGTGGCCATTAACAACGTACAACGAGTGATATCAGAAACTGTATCACTGGGATTGCCAGGCGTGCCCATTGACAACACATTAGCATCTGTGCTCTTCAATAAGTGGAGTGACAGTTTGCAGTGCTATCATGATTATGGATCTAACAGATTGGAGGTGAGGTGGGACGATTGTTGAGTTTAGGTATGTGCCCACTGCCTCCTCCCCTGGCGCCATAATGCTTTTCGACCAGTCGAATCTAAGATCCGACAATTCGCACCCTGTTGTCATGAGCTGAATTATCTATAGAAATGTTATCGCGGGGTGTTGCATCACTATGAAACGTTTATATAAGGTGAAGGAATAGAGTTATTCATGCATTATAATAGTGAGGATGAAGTATAGCGTTGGTAAGAGGGGAGACGAAGTTATGGGGCGATTTAGTGTTAGGCATCGCTAGTGATTTAGGGAGAGTAGAGTTAAGTTATTATATAAGGAGGTGTGTAGAGTTAGGTTGAGTCAGATAAGTTATCACGACAATGCCTATTGTGAATATCTATGAGAAGAAAATGAATGGCAGTTTCAGAATGGTTGCTTGAGAAGGGACCGCCACATCCAAAAGGAATTGGCTTTACATGCGTTGTGGGGTGGCATGCATATTTTTGCATAAAAGGAGGGACCTTGGCCCCTATAGAGATTCCTACCATCAACAATAGGAATAATAGTCAACATCTAGAGATGCGACGAGGGAGGAAGAGATCAATTCACTGAGCAAAGGGGCTTCCCGAAACAATGGAAATAACAAAAGGGATGAGTGGCTCGAGACGAGCCACAGGTGTGTGTTGGGGGCTTATTGGAGGCAATTTTTGGAACAATTTTGGTTGTGCACAAGCAGAGGAGGTAGGAAGAACATGCACAACATCGCGTTGATGTGGCAAAGTGCACAACAACTAGTAAGTAGTGAACTACACAGTCGAAAACAATGTGGAAGCCAAGGAGTAACAAGGCAGGAAGTTGCCAAATTTGAAGTTTAAATGCATGCATTTTGGGCTAGTCCAGTTTTAGTAAATAATAATTTAATTACCCACAAAAATGATTTTTTTAGCAGAATTACCCATGGTAATTTTGGCATGTAATTTTGTAGGTCGACAAAATCCAACAAGATATGGGGGGTTTCGTTCTCTTCTATTTGGTTATGTTTCTATTATGTTATTTTGTCTCTATGGGTTGGTTAGTTATTTAGCTAATCAGCGAGTTGATTGGTTGGTGACTCTAGGTATTGGGTAGAGTCTGAAGTTTTGTAATGTTGAACTAGGCTAGTGAGAGAGGAATAGATTTATTTTGGAATTGGATCTTTAGAATTTTACTTTAATTATCAATTTATTAGGTGGATAATAGGAATTTAACCTTCATGATATTTTTTAAAATATTTTTATTTATAATCACAAAGCAAGGGTTCATATTTATTTTAAAAACAAATGTTTTTTTTTACCCTTTTAATCAAATTGATTAATAACAAAAATCTCATATAAAGTGTCATGTACAATGAGTTGTGGCTTTTTAAGCCTATGGTATTGATAAACCATGAAATTGTAACAATAAAGCTTATTTATAAGTTAAGAACCTACATGGTAAAGTGGGAGTAAAACTCATGATTAAATATATTACATGTTTATGTTTTTAAATAATTTTATAATTAATATTAATAATAATTTTGTTAATAATAACCCAATTGCAGAGTTGTGACTTTTTAAGCTTCTGGTTTTTAAGCTCGCGGTCTTGATAAACCGTGAAATTGTAACAATAAAGCTTATTTATAAGTTAAGAATCTCCATAGTAAAGTTGGAGTAAAACTCATGATTAAATATATTATATGTTTATGTTTTTAAATATTTTTATAATTAACAATAATAATTTTGTTTTAGATAGAGGAGGAATGACCTGTTGTAGAGTTTTATGAACCCAACGTTTCGGACTACCAAGTGAGCCCATCATCAGAGGAGAATGCGTCAATAGATATTCTTAAAATCATAATGATGTATCCAAGAGCTATAATTAGAGTATATATATAAGTTATTAAACAAAAGAAATAAGAAAATAGGTCGGCTCTTATCTTTTTATTTAATTAATTAATTAAATTATTTATTATTATTATTATTATTATTTTATTTTATTTTTTTTATCTTTTTTAATTAATTAATTAATTTATTCAAGGGGATAACTTAATCGAACAATTTTATTATCTATAGAAATTAATTATTATGTTTATTAATTCTATTTTAAATAATTGGTTCAATTCATTCATTAATTTGGTTAAATAATAAATTAATTTGTTTGATTAATCAAATTAATTAATTTAATTATGTATTCTTTATTAATATGTTTATTCATTTATTTACATTATTAATTTGATTAATTAATTCATTAATTAATAAGTTTACATGAATAGATTAATTACTTATTTTTCTATTTCTTGAATTAATTATTAGGTTTGATAAATTTATAAAAAATTAATTTTTATTTTTTATTGATTAATTACTATGTTTTACTAATTAACTAATTTTTTATAGTTAATTAAACGAATAAATTAGTTAGCAAATTTATTATTTATTATTATATATATATATATATATATATATATATATATATATATATATATATTTTTAATAAGTTTATTAATTTAATTTAATGTACTTATTTCTTTGTTTAACTATTTATTTATTTGATTAATTTGTTCTATTTGCTTAATTTATTCGTTTATTAATTTATTTTTATTTTTATTGTTATTTTTTATATTTTATTTATTTTTTATTTTTTGGTTTTAGTGAGTTATTTATCTATAATTTCTAGAGTTTATTTATTATTATTATTATTATTTTATTTATTTATTTATTTATTTTGAAGATTTGAGTAATTACACCTATATGCATTCTATTAGTTATTTTTTTTAATGATATCAAATGATTATATGTGAAGAAATCTATTACTAAATTATGTTTATGATTGTTAATTAAATGTATTGTTTAAGGAGAATATTACATAATTAATGATTTTATTATTTGTTTAATTTTACCTTTTTAAAGTTTTTTAAGGGAATATAGTTAATTATTGGCTTTTAAGGTTTCAATTAACGGTTTCCAGGTGTTGCTTAGTTTTAATCCATCGTCACGGTTTAGGTTATTCTTCTTTTTTTCTATTTCAATGGCTTCCTTGATTTTCCTTTTGAAATAGTGGTCTTCTTCTCTAACCAGTTTGACGTCTTCTATGCAGATGTAATGAGAGGAAGAGTGAATATGTTCAGCTAAGGCTGATTTAGAAGTCCTTTCTCTTCTTAGGTCAGCAGTGTGTTCTTTAATTCTAATATTAAGAGACCTACCCGTTTTGCCTATGTATTCTTTACCGCATGATCAAGGAATCACATAAACACCTTTTTGATGTTTAGGGTTTATGGGACCCTTGACAGAGTTGAATAATTGTCTGATAGTATTAGCAGGGGTGAATGCTACATTAATGTTATGTTTATTAAGAATTTTAGAGATTTTATCAATGGTGCCTTTTATGTATGGAAGGGAGACTTGAGGAGTGGATAAATTTTGATTTTTAATATCATTGTTAATCTTGTTTAGGGATAGGTGCATAGCTTTCTTGATGGTATTTCTATTGTATCCATTTAGTTCAAACACCTTGTGAAGATGGTTAAGCTCATCATTTAGATGGTCTGCATCAGATATTCTGGCCGCCCTAGTAGTTAAGGTCCTAATGATGCCAATCTTCTGTTTAGGGTGGTGATGGGAATTTGCATGAAGATATCTTTCTGTATGGGTTTTCTTTCTGTAGACTTGGAAACCAAGAGACCCATCTCTTTTAGTTAGAAGGATATCAAGAAAGGGAAGTTGGTTGTTGTTTTCAATTTCAATAGTGAATTTTATATGGTCAGAGAGGCTATTTAAGTGATTGAGGAATAGGTCAAGTTTTTCTTTTCCATGACTCCACTTGGCAAATATGTCGTCAACAAACCTTTTCCATTCTTCAGGGGTGTAAGGAAATGACCTAAGAGCTTTCTGTTCAAAGTGCTCCATAAAGATGTTGGCAATTATGGGGGATAGAGGAGAGCCCATAGCCACACCATGAGTTTGTTCATAAATTTTACCTTTGAAGCTGAAGTAAGAGGATTTCAAGCATAGTTCCAGAAGATCCACAGTTTCTTTATCAGTGATGTTTCTCATGATCTCAATGGCTTCATCAATAGGAATCATGGTATAAAGGGATACAATATCAAAGCTAACCATAAGGTCTTCATATTTCATTTCTATGTTATTAATCCATTGAACAAATGAATAGGAGTCTTTAATATAAGAAGAGATATTGCCAGACAGGGGTCTGAGTTTATCCACTCCTCAAGTCTCCCTTCCATACATAAAAGGCACCATTGATAAAATCTCTAAAATTCTTAATAAACATAACATTAATGTAGCATTCACCCCTGCTAATACTATCAGACAATTATTCAACTCTGTCAAGGATCCCATAAACCCTAAACATCAAAAAAGTGTTTATGTGATTCCTTGCTCATGCGGTAAAGAATACATAGGCGAAACGGGTAGGTCTCTTAATATTAGAATTAAAGAACACACTGCTGACCTAAGAAGAGAAAGGACCTCTAAATCAGCCTTAGTTGAACATGTTCACTCTTCCTCTCATTACATCTGCATAGAAGACGTCAAACTGGTGAGAAAAGAAGACCACTATCTCAAAAGGAAAATCAAGGAAGCCATTGAAATAGAAAAAAGGAAGAATAACCTAAACCGGGACGATGGATTAAAACTAAGCAACACCTGGAAACCGTTAATTGAAACCTTAAAAGCCAATAATTAACTATATTCCATTAAAAAACTTTAAAAAGGTAAAAATAAACAAATAATAAAATCATCAATTATGTAATATCCTTCTTAAACAATACATTTAATTAACAATCATAAACATAATTTAGTAATAAATTTCTTCACATATAATCATTTGATATCATTAAAAAAAAATAACTAATAGAATGCATATAGGTGTAATTACTCAAATCTTCAAAAAAATAAAAATAATAATAATAATAATAATAAATAAACTCTAGAAATTACAGATAAATAACTCACTAAAACCAAAAAATAAACAAATAAATAAAATATAAAAAATAACAATAAAAATAAAAATAAAAATAAGTTAATAAACAAACAAATTAATCAAATAAAACAAATTAATCAAATAAATAAATAATTAAACAAAGAAATAAGTAAATTTAATTTAATTAATAAACTTATTAAAAAAATATATATATATATATATATATAATAATAAATAATAAATTTGTTAACTAATCTATTCATTTAATTAAATATAAAAAATTAGTTAATTAGTAAAACATAGTAATTAATCAATAAATAAAATAAAAAATAAAAATTATTTTTTTATAAATTTATCAAACCTAATAATTAATTCAAAAAATAGAAAAATAAGTAATTAATCTATCTCTGTAAACTTATTAATTAATGAATTAATTAATCAAATTAATAATGTAAATAAATGAATAAATATATTAATAAAGAATACATAATTAAATTAATTAATTTGATTAATCAAACAAACTAATTTATTATTTAACCAAATTAATGAATCAATTGAACCAATTATTTAAAATAGAATTAATAAACATAATAATTAATTTCTATAGATAATAAAATTATTCGATTAAGTTATCCCCTTGAATAAATTAATTAATTAATTAAAAAAAATAATAATAATAAATAAATAATTTAATTAATTAATTAAATAAAAAGATAAGAGCCGGCCTATTTTCTTATTTCTTTTGTTTAATAACTTATATATATACCCTAATTATAGCTCTTGGATACATCATTATGATTTTAAGAATATCTATTGACGCATTCTCCCTGATGATGGACTCACTTGGTCATTATGATTTTATATCTATTGACGCATTCTCCCCTGATGATGGACTCACTTGGTAGTCCAAAACGTTGGGTTCATAAAACTCTATCTAAAACTATCCTCCCTTGTATGGATTCATTATTTAAAAATATATTTTTGTTAATAATAACCCAATAGCACAATTGGCAGTGACCCTATGTTCTTTTAAGATTCCAAATTCAAACCTATTCAAACCTCCTCATAAGTAAGCAGGCCTAAACTAAAAATATAAATCGTTTTTTAATTGATAATAATAATTCTATAAAAAAAAATATACTTTTACCCCATGTTCTTTAAGATTCTCAATTCAAACCTCCTCATAGGTAAGCATAATAATAATAAATCTTCCTATAATAATAATAATTCTTATAAAAAATATACTTTTACTATTTTATGACTTTTTAAATTTTCGCACTTTTAATACCTCCTCATAGGTAAGCATAATAATAATAAATCTTCTTATAATAATAATAATTCTTATAAAAAATATACTTTTACTATTTTATGACTTTTTAAATTTTCGCCCTTTTAATATTTATTATAGATTGATTTCTATCAAATTTTACCAGAATTTATTAAGAGGAAAAAAATATAGTTTAATTTAACTTACATGAACAATTTAAAAAAAATCAAACCATCTAAAAAGTGAATAAATAAAAATTTAATTAAAAATAAAATAAAAATGTAATTGTGTATCTTTGTAAATTTATAAATTAACCTTGAATTCATTCAAAATTATTATTTTTTTACCATAAGCAAAAACTAATATAGTTTTTTTCGTAAATAAGAAAATATATTACTTGATAGACTGACAGATTACAAAAAGGGTTTTGTGGGAAAGAACCCGACACAAGACCCAGCAGAAAAGTTAGCGTTGGTCATAGCAAAGGTTGTATTTACAGTACGACCTAGACAAAAGAAAGAACAAAGAACAAAAGTGGAGCTGAGAGGTGCTCCCATAACAACATTTTCAAAATTGAGAAATTAGAAGCTGAGAAAGGAGAAGAACGCCTTATGGCGGCCGACCATACAGATATTTTTAACCTCTGCAATAGACAACCTTTCGCGGAGGCAGAACAACATACACTAGGGGAAAAAACAAGGAAGGAAACTGACTGCATCACTCCTGGTTGGTGTTGACCTGATCCTCATCCAGATGAATGGGAGTCTCCTGAGACCTTCCCTCCTGTTGCATGGTGATGACCTGACGACTCGTGGAGGCCCCAGGGTCCTCTTTCTTGATGCTCAGGGATCCTTCAGCGATTGATTGGACCTTCGTTGTCGACTTCTTATTCATGACAATGTAATTCGAAGCGTCCCGAGTGATAAATCTGCAATAATGGATGGCTTCCACATACACTACAAACTTTTCAGCGAGCCGGTCAATCTTAGTTTCCAGAGCCTTGCAACGCTCCTCTTGTTCCTGCATAGCAAACCCCGTGATGGTCTTCATTTGCCATTGTCTTTCAATTGTACACGCGTAGAGGTTTTCGTGCCCTCGAGTGAGAGCAGGGTCCGGAATCCAAGCAAATTTTGCGTCGACCTCCTTCGTGGTGATCTCTCTACGGAGAACATTTGCTTGGGCATCTAAGTCTAAAATTCATTGTTGAGTTTCTGGATTAACCATTGTCGTCTAGCACACAGTTGTGCGCCTAGCAACAGTGTCTGCGCGAGTGGTAGGGGCCTGACACAAACGCTGCCAATGAGAGGCAGCGCGACTATGCGCACCTCCTGTACTTGGACCAGGGGTGGAGCCATTCCTCGGGGCCATCAGAGAAACAGAGGGACTGGAGTGCATGGGGAACCAGAGAGTGAGGGGAAAATAAAGGGAAATGGCAATAAGAAGAATGAGGGGGAGAAGGGGGACGGGTGAATTTATAGATGCCAGGAGGAGGAGGGAGATCAGAATGAGGGAGAGGGGGCGGAAAGGGGAAGCATGTAGAGATCTGAGGAGGGGCATAGGAGTAATAGCATAGAAGAGAGGATGTGACTGAGAGACGACGGTCACACAAGGGAGAGGGGAGGTGGCATCGTGCGCTCTGGAGACAGAAGAGCCAAGGATGAGTCTATAGTCAAGCACCCTCCACCTGTCCTTCCCATTGGGCAGAGAATCAATCATGTAATGATGGAAGTACACCAAAAATTATTGTTCAGTAGAGTAGTTATCTTCTTCATTGATTGATCCGCATTGCTGACGAAGTTCCCCTTCCTCCAGTCCCTGCCATGCTCGGGACTTCAGGCGTAGCGTACCAGTCGTACCCTCATTCACCCGTCTTTTGCGAATTTATTTCCCTCCCTTTTAATTGCTTGAAAGTCGAGCCCTGCCATGGTGCCAATTCCCTGCTTGATTCATTGTATTATTTTGTTTATGTGCCAATTGTCTGAGATTTTGTCCACCAAGATACCTTGATGAAGCTTTTTGGCCAATTTGGGAGGCCAACATGGAATCTCCTTCAACTATAAGAGGATCTAGGTTTAGGTTGTGCGCTATGGCGATGCCATGTTCCAGGGCATGACATTCAATGGCATTGTTGGTGGTTGAACCTATATTGCCCTCATAAATCAAAATTATCTCACCTTTAGAGTTTCTGAAGACCCCTCCAAAACTAGTTGGGCCCAGATTCCCTTTAGTTGTGCCATCATAGTTGAGCTTGAAGGTCCCCTGCTCTGGCGGTAGCTACGTGTTATTTTTATTTTCATGCCTGGGGAGGGGAGTGACTTCACAAACCTTGATATGAAGGAGGTCCAACAATGAGAGAATTCTCAGTTTGAGGAAGGTGGGGGGGGCTTTGACAGTCTGAGTGGGTAGAGAGGTCACTATTTCATGGAGCGCGCTTTTAAAGACCAAAGAAAACCAATCCCGTAAATTGGACGCGAAAGGGCACAGACTTAACAGATGATTGAGGTTTTCTTCTTCTTGTTGGTAGAGGGGGCATCTCGAGGGGCCAATAAAGCTTTTTCTTCTTAGATTGTCCCACGTTAAAAAAAAATTGTTCATGACTAACCATAGAAAGATATAAATTTTCGGCCAGTGCTCCTTGTCCCAGATTGCATTCCATTTCAAATTTGGTTGGAGTTGGTCGTGCTTTGCTATGTATCTGTAGGCTTCTATTCAGATCAAATGTCTTGCTCAGTTTTTCCCCCATCTAAGTTTATCCTTAGAAAAGTAAAGTAGGATTTGTCATTTTTGTAACTCTAAGGAGAGGTCCGACCGGGTTTGGGGGTTCAAATGGGGAGTCCATTCCTCGTGATTGATCCAAATTCTCCATCTACCATTTTCTTCACTTTTTCCCCAGTACTAGTTGACTTTGATCTTCCCTCTGTTTTGCATTTCAACCTTGATATGTTGATAATGACCTTGATCAAGTTTCGGTCTTTGTTGCCAAGCATCCTCCCAGAAAAGAGCCTTGTTCCCATTGCCTACTTCCTAGAAACTATGTCTTTGAATGATGTCCCTATTCTCCCAAGCTTGATTCCAAATTACTGAACCTGTGATGTTTCCATTGAGCCTAATGATTTGGTCTTGCGTTAATGAGGGGGTGTACTTTGCTTTCCAGAGGGTACCCCAAGGGGAGTTGGGGTTAGCAATCCATCTCCACAGGTTTTTGGCTCCTAGGGCCTTTCCCAGGAGGTCTATGTCTCTAAGACCGAGGCCACCATCTTTTTGGGTTTGCATATTTTTTCCCATGCTACAAGAGCCCATTTATGTTTGACCTTTGCATCTCTCCAAAAGAAGCTCCTCTGAAGGTTTTTAATTTTGTTTTAAATCAATTTTGGAGCCTCCAGAGCTAAGTACATGTAAAGCTGGTTGGCCTGAAGGACATATTTAACCAGGATAAGACGACCAACCAAATTTAGAGATCTGAAGGTCAAGTTGGCCATTCTTTTCTCCAATTTGTTTATCAAGTTCTCCCAAGGGGCGTAGGAGAGAGGCCTATATGTAAGGGGAACACCAAGGTAAGTGGAGGGGAGAGTGCTAATAGGAATGGTCAGGAGTCTGGTGATGTTCTTACAAATGGGCAGCGGAGTGTTAAAGAAAAACAACTTGGATTAAAGGGGATTGGTGGAGGTGCCAGAAGTAGCAGAGAAGTCTGTCGGGATGGACATGAACAAGGCAACCTCTTTGATAGATGGGAGGCCCATGAGAAGAGTATCATCCACAAATTGTTGGTGAGTTGTAGGGGGGGCTAAGGCATGGGGATGGAGACCAAAGAGCTTATTTTCATGCAGGGCAGCAGTGATAGAGTGACTTAGCCCTTCCACCATTATAAGAAAGGGGAAAGGAGAGATTGGATCCCCTTCACTGATACCCCTTGTAGGATTGAAGGGTTGCAAAGGTGATCTATTCACGAGGATGGAGAAGAAAGCTCCTGACACCATAGCCATGATGCACTTGATGCTTTCTTTTTGGAAGTCGAATACGTCCAAGACCTGTCTCATATAGTTCCAGCTAATTTTGTCAAAGGCTTTGGACATATCTAGTTGAATCATCATACCATCTATTTTTTGGGATTTGAGAGAATTGATAAGCTCATGAGAGAGGATGATACTATCCATGATTTGTCTTCCTTCCACATAGCTAGACTATTGGTGGGAGATGAGGAGAGGGAAGATGACTTTAATTCGATTGGCGAGAACTTTAGAGATTATTTTGTATATGATATTGCAGAGAGCTATGGGCCTGAATTTGTGCAGGGAATCCACAGAGATTCCCTTGGGTATCAAAGTCAAAAAGGTGGGGTTAAAAGCTTTAAGTACAGTTCTGAATTTGAGATTCCTCCGCCAGGGCATGAACATCCAGCTTTATGATAGGCCAGCAAGCTTTGTAGAAATCAATGGTGAACCCATCCAGCGCTAGAGCATTTCCATTGGGCATTCCCATGACCACATCTTCCACTTCCTGGAGGGAGACTTTCCTTAGGACCATTTTGTTATGGTCCTCCATGAGGATTTTGGGAATATTCTTGGTGATCTTTCTTATATCCTGATCCTAATTATTCCTTGGCTCTTTGAGAAGAGCGCTGAAATAGTTGTTGAGCACTATTTCCAAATCCTCTTGAAAGTGAATGAGATGACCCTCGTGGTTCTTCAGAGCCAAAAAAATTTTGTTCCTCTTGTGATATATCATTGTTTTATGGAAAAACGTTGTCTTCCTTTCCCCATATTTCAGCCAATTTATTCTGGATTTTTGTTGCCACAACTTTTCTTCTTGAATGGCTCTTTCGTCCCATCTTTGTAGTCATTGTTCCTCTTGCTTACTAGTCTCTGTTAGCCCTTCTTCAATTATATTTTGTTAAACAAGTTCCAATTGGTGTTCCAAGTTTTTTTTATCCGTAATGATATTGCCAAATGTTTCTCTGTTCCATTTTTTGATTTCCTCTTTCATATGTTTTAACTTTCGTTGGAAAGTATACATTTTGTTTCCAATTTTGATGGGAGAGTAAGTCCACCATTGTTTCATTCTTTTCCATGAAATCCAGGTGATTCAACCAGAACGCCTCAAATCTAGAAGGCTTATTCTTCGAACTCATGGAAATTTGAATCTTGAGGGAGATAGGCGAGTGATTATACCCTGCTTGCGGAAGGATTCTCGCCTCTATTTCCCAGGAGGTGAGATAGGTTGCCTCAGATAGAAGGAAGCGGTCTAAACGGGAGGTTATTTGACAGTCTCCTCTTCTGTTATTCCAGGTGAATAAGCCATTGCTAGTGGGATTATTGGTTGAGGTTTTCAATGGTGGCAAGGAAAGCCTCAAAGTCCTTATCTAACTTTCAGATTCCTCCTTTCTTTTCAGATATGTTAGTTCTCGTATTGAAATCACCAACTATGATTTTGATAGGGTGTTGAAGAGGTTCAAGGAGATTGGATAAGATTTGGAGCATTTTGATACGGTCTATCACCTTGTGTGGGGCATAAACATTAGTTATACTAATGGTCTCATTAGTTATCATATTGAAATCACCAGCGATGATTTTGATAGGGTGGCGCAGAGGGTCAATGAGATTAGATAAGATTTGGAACATTTTGATATGGTCTATCACCTTATGTTGGGCATAAACATTAGTTATACTAATGGTCTCATTGGTGCCTATGATTCTCAGGATCACTATTAAGGAATGGTGAGTGGCCCGAGAAGAAATAAGGTTGAGTTTGGAATTTTTCCAAAAAGTCATTATGCCCCCCATTGTGCTTGTAGTCGTATTAGCCAAGAAGTTGTAAGGCTTGAAGCACGAGTTGAAAAGGAGGGGAGGGTGGGTTGAATCCAATTTCGTTTCTTGAATGAGTATGATGTCGGGATGATCAGACTTGACTCTACTTTTTAAGATGTGTTTCTTCCCAGGGTTGTTAAGTCCTCTAATATTCCAAGAGATGCAATTTATTGACATGGAGATGGGTATAGAGCTAGAGCCTTTACCTTTCCTTCATTGATTAGCTTGGATCCCAATTCTTGAAGGAGCTAACTAGTGGTTTTTCATCCTCGCTTTTTGTTTGAGCCCTTGAGGTTGAGTCCTACTGGAATGTTGGCTAATATGCCTTTTGAAGCTGTACTTTCTTGTGTTGGATAGTGAGCTTTGAGTTTTAATTCTTCCTGGAAAAATAAGCTCCTTCGATTTTTTGTAGCTATTGTTCTAATATGGCATTTATTCCTTTTTGTTTCCATTCCTCTGCAATTATTGCAAGGTCTACCCCCTACAAAGCTTCCTCTATTGTGTTATCCTCTAGTGTTTCATTTGTTTCTACTTGTTGCATTTTTGCATCCACTAGCGCCTGCTCCTTCCCTATGTTGGTATTACATGTATCCCTTTCATCTTGTTCGTTGTCTACTGGGTGCATTTCTTCCTCTCTCGCTTCATCTGTTATCATTTTGTTAGGGTCTATTTGCTCTTGGGTATTGTTTAGTTCCTTGAACTGATTCTTGCTTGCTTCTTTGTATAGGTTCTTCTCGAGGATAGCTTTTTTCCCGTAATTTTTGTCCCTGGCGATTACTTTGGTGAACCCTTCGTTGTTTTTTTTGTTTATTTGCTTGCTCTTGCATTTGAGGGGTTTTAGTCATCGGACTTCATCCCTATAGATTAATTTGATTGCTTTTGGCAAGGCACCATAGACGTCTATATATATACGCAGATTCGGGCGTAAAAAACATAGTGACCAGTTCTTGTGCCTTTAGACATTTTGATGTACTCCCCCAGCTGGTCTCTTATTCCTTTTAAGATTGAAGGAGCCCAATAATCAATTGGTAAGAAGTAGAGGTGTACCCAAACTGGAACCCTAGTAAAATCCTCTTTTTCTGCTGTGAAGTTCTCCCTCTTGAATCTTATGTATTAACCAGCGGAATTATAGAAATAGGGTCCTCCTTCAAAACTTTTGTCTATATCTTCTAGGAGGTCAAAGATGACTGTGAAAAATCCTTTGGAGCCCAGCAGAACTCTGATCTCCCCTTTGGGTTTCCATTTGCTCTGAATCCACCAGTTCAGGGCTCTTTCAGTTGGCCATATTCCCATGAACTTGCATATAACGACATGTTCCTGCATGTATTCTCTATATTCATCTACCCCAGGGTCCTGGATTTACAATTCTGGGTTTTCTTGGCTTTGTGATTACAGTTATTCTTGGTCTTTTTCCCCTGATCTTGCAGCGGCTCCTGAGATTGTGAAGGATTGACGTTAGCAAAGAAGGGCGAGTCTGCGGCCTTGCCCTTGTCTGTCCGAGTATCCTTGGTTGGTCTTTTCACTGTGTCACCGTTCCTTTCTGGCAGCTCGTTTTCCTATGGATGAGTAGTTTCTTCTTTGTTAGAGCTTCCTCCGGGTGGCATACAGAAGGCAGAGCTAGAAGCAAACTTTGTGAAGAATGAAGCTTGGTCTAACGACCGACCAGAGACCATATCCTTTAAAGAGCAGACGCCAGGATGCTGTTGCGAATCCGCCATGGCGGGCAAGGCCCAGAGGGCCAGAACCATAAGCACCTAGCGGAGGACGCGGAGCACACACAAGCCATCGTTGGTGTGATTTGGAAATTCCTATCAACCCAAAAAATTTGGTGTCAAAAACTAATATAGTTTAATTTAACTTTTGTGAACAATTTAGCGAAAAGGATAAGAAATAACAAAAGAATTAACAAGAATAAATAATAAAAGAACAAAAATGAATAAATAAAAATTTAATTAAAAATAAAATAAAAAATGTAATTGTATCTCTTTGTAAATTTATAAATTAACCTTGAATTTATTCAAATTTATTATTTTTTTCCTAATCAAAAACTAATAATTAAATTATTTATTTACTATTTTATGATTTTTTTTAATTTTCAAACTTTAATATTTATTATGGATTGATTTCCATCATATTTTACTAGAATTTATTAAGAGAAAAAATATATAGTTTAATTTAATTTACGTGAACAAATTAAAAAAATCAAACCATTTAAAAATAAATAAAAATTTAATTAAAAATAAATTTTATGATTTTTTTTAATTTTCACACTTTTAATATTTATTATGGATTGATTTCTATCATATTTTACTGGAATTTATTAAGAGAAAAAATATATAGTTTAATTTAATTTACATGAACAAATTTAAAAAATCAAACCATTTAAAAATAAATAAAAATTCAATTAAAAATAAAACAGAAATATAGTTGTATCTCTCTCTTTATAAATTGGGTAAAACTGTATTTCTTTACAAATTTATAAATTTAACCTTGAATTTATTAATTTTTTACCATAAAGAAAAACTAATAATTATTTAAAATCGTAAAATAAAGGGAAAAAATAAAAATAGATTTATAGGATATATTTTAAAGAAAAAGCAAATTAAAAATGAAAAGTTGCGTATATATTAAATATTTACCTAAGGTATTTTATCAAATTTTTAGATTCCTAGGATATATTTTAAAGAAAAAGCAAATTAAAAATGAGAAATTACTATATATTAAATATTTGCGATATTTTATCACATTTTTACACCTTAAAATTTAAGGCAACTTTATTCATTCTCTTTTACAGTGAAAATTTAATAATTAAAACAAAAAATAATATTTAAACCAACCAAGCACAAGTTAAAGAAAAAAAAATTAGTCACTGAACCTTAAAGAAAGACACTATTATTGCGGTCAAGAAAAGTAGCTTGCGAGAATAGCTATTGGATGGTTCTATATACTCCTTGGGATAAAGGTCGCCTTTAACCCTTGTCTCACGGTGCCACAGAACCATTTGTTCGGCAAATTCAGAATGCAATAAGGCTATGGTGATTTCGCTGCTCTATGGATGGAGTATTAATTCATTTATTTTCAAGCCACAGGATCTTCTGCCTGTTCACTCTGATCCTCTGGAGGTACAACAATGCCACATTAAAATTTATGACAAAATTTTATTCATAAACTTTTATGGTGAAAATTGAATAAATATTTATAATTATAAATGGGAAACAAAAAATAATATTTAAACCAACGAAACACAAGTTAGGGAAAAAAATTTATTAAAAATTATGGAAAATTTTTATTAAGTCTTAATTTGTAATTATTTAGAATTATAAAATGGAAAAGAGAGAATAATATTTAAACTAATACAACAAAACAATCTATATAGAGTTATCAAGTCTTTTGATTTCTAATTATTAAGAATTATAGAATGGAAGGGGAAATAATATTTAAATTAATACTCATAAGGAGCTAATAAAAATGATATAACACTAAGGTTAAATAAAATTGAAAACTAAGGTTTAATATGACAGTAAAGGTTAAATAAAATGAAATAAATGCAAACAAAAAAGAAGTTAAAAGGAACATAAATATGCATTGTGAGAAAAACAAATGAGGTGTTCAATATTATTAAGATACTCTAATCACAGAGTTGTTAGGCAATTGTCAAAGAAATTATTTTTTGTAAAGCCGGTTTGCATAAAGCAACTAAAATTTGCCACAGTAACTTCAAATGTGAAAACGCCCCCTTAGAACCATTTTTTTAACAGGCTTGCATAGGGCAACCGATTTGACCAAATCTAAAATTGCCCCAAAAAAACTAAAAGATTTAAAAACCACACAAGAATGAAAAATTTAATCAAGACCTTGACAATAACTGAATTTGATGAACACGTTAACAATGTAACATATTGAATGTGATCAAACACATTAACAATGTGACAAATTGAATTTGATAAATCCATTTGACAATGGAGCAAGTTCATCTTACCTTTAACGCCTTTAAATAGTCCTAAAAAGCATAAAAGCACAACATCCACTTTCAATATAATTGGACCAAGGAAAGTCTCTTTATTTAGTAATCTTTTGTTAAGAAAGGGTAAACATGATAAGTGAAACACCATATTGCAACTCTTGTATATCATCTTGGTAATTGGCACATGTCTTTCGAAAGCTTTCTTAAAGATCAGAAAAGACATAATAAAAAATGAATGTCCATCAGTTCATAAAAAGGAATTGATTTTGAGTTTCATGGAAATGTTTCATGTCCGCATGAAAATTAACCAAAAATTGCTCAGAACTAACTAGACACCAGGATCCTCAAATGATCAATATCTCTTGGGCCTATCACCTATCATTATACTCACCAAATCTGTGTTCCTAACCCGAGTGTCGGCATTCAACAGTTAGCACAAAGATTATGTTATAGATAACACAAAGAATGTGTACACATCTCTCTCAGATGCACTATTTCCAGGGGGGTGACGCCTGCCAACCATCATGAAAGAAAATGCAAGCATTTTTTGGTGTTGCTTCTCGTTTTCCTAGTTGAGAGTAGAAAGAGAATTTTACCCAAACGCAGCATTACCTAACCAGCATTTCCATTGTCAAAAGGTGGGCCAACTCATTCAACCAAAAGCTATCAATAAGAAATCCAGAAGCTCATAGTTGAAAACAAACCAAAACCTTCTAAAATCATACGAGTACTACCAAGCACACTAGTTTATGCTATCAAACAAGCCCACTGCTCTGTTTCCCAAAGATAAATGAGTTGAAAGGAAACCATATGCCATTGTAAAGGAACAAGTAGCTGCCAATTCCTTGTGCCCAAGGAGACTCCCTCAGTTTGGGTCCTGTATTCTGCTTACATAATGACCAGAGATTGAAGTCGAAGCTGACATACGCAAATGCTGCACAATAACCTCTAAACTTATTCTAAGATCATTGCAGAACCACTTGATAGAGTGCCAGTCATTAGAGAACTTCACAGCGAAGATGATCAATTTAATCTATTAGAAAAAGAATCAGATATTTTAATGACTAAAATTCAGTTATGACATTTGAGCATAATCAAAACATAGAACTTGCTGAATTATCCAACCATATGAATTGGAGAAAAATAACTTGGGAATTGTCGACACTGCATCCTTCACTGTTTCAACAAAGGGGAAACAGGTGCAAGTTCCACCTGCACCACATGCCTGTTTACCAAGCATCCAAATAAATTAAAAAACAAAAAGCTCAGTGACCATATCAGGAAACGAAAGTTTCATAATATCCTTCTGTGGAAACCCTCATGGCGGCCAAACCCATTTCTGAGGATGTCTACAACCTTCAACGTTTGAGTAAGCAGTGATGCTTTGTAATAAGCTCTTCGCCAACATTGGAAGCACTAAATAATATAAATACAAGCACCTAGGAGCAAGTCAATATATGAATTGCTGCAAGAAGCAAGCTTTAAAAAGCTTGTACAAACATCGCACCAGTAGTTCAAGCCAAATATCTGAACATATTAGGATTATCTTTGTCCCTCTCCAAGTATTCCCTTGTAATTAGATCTTCAATTCTCTTCTTGATTGCCTTGAAATCAGGCTGATCAACACAAGTTTGTTTCAATTAGTCAATCAGTAGGAAAATTTATTTTGGAAATAGAGTTATTCATTTAACTCACTTGATGCTATGCTAACTAAATGTATCATCCTACGCAGGACGTACCTTGAACATCCGTCCCAGTTGCTCAACGCACTCCATCACTAGCTGCTGGTGAGATAAAACTTTTCGGCTCTTCATGATTCTTACAATTGATGCATCAATAGCATAACGTCGATCTTTATCTACATCCTCAATAACTTTTTTCTTCTCATCCACTGGTGGAAGAGGAATCTGCAATCAAATAGAAAAGGAAAACAAATGTGTGAACCTTGATCAGAATCATTTGTTTTTAAATCAGAAAACTGATGCCAATATTTTTATTGCAGTAGAACTCAAACCTTTATTCTCCTCATTTTGTCGGTAAATTTTGCGTTGAATTCAAAATAATCTGTTTGTGCCACAGTTTTTGTGTTTGGTTCTTTATTGAGGATTTTGTATTTTGCACATGCAAGGGAGTGCAGCAATCTGACAATATCTTCATCGGTTAAATTCAACTGAGACTTGATTTCAGAGTAACTTAGCCTCTCTGACGCATTGAACAGCAAAAGTGCAGATGCCTGAAGGATCATTGCGATGCAGTAAGTTTCAATAGTATCATAACAAAAGGTTGGTGCATTCATAGATGACAAAGTGAAAAGCAACAACAAAATAAAACATTTGAGCTATCAAGTATTATATCTGATCATTCTATAAACCACTTATTTTTATTGCACATTTAAACTTCAAAGTAAGTATCACTAATAAAGCATAAAATCCAAAAGTCAGTACAACCAACAATGCAAAATTACAAGACCTGGTAAGTTGTCACAATAAGTTCCATTGGCTTAGGATCAAACTTCCCAATAATATTACAGGTTCCCAAAGAATATATCCATGTAAGCTTCCGATGTTTAGTTTTTGTTTGATAAAACTCTTTGAACACCTCAACACATTTAACCTGCATTGCAGTGGTAAAATTCAATAAAAAAATAAAAGCCATTTTACCTACTAAAATACTCTTGTGGCTGCTCAGTAAGTTGCAATAATATGCAGTATATGAAAAACTACATACCATCTCAGCAGGTAGATTAAGATCAAATGACTTGTAACTTGGCCAAAATCCAGTTGTCAAAACTGTCACAGTCAAATCTATTCCGGGATGCGCAAGTGGGTTCTCATTAAGATATTCCTCAAAATTATTTTGATTCTCCCTTCCTAAAGTTAAATCAGTAACCTGAACAGACCGATACAGAATAGACATGAAAACATAAAAATAAAAGCTCCAACTTTTATATGCACAGAACTTAGAAAATGGGAACAGATGAAAATGGGAAGTTTGACTTGGAAAATTAAAATAAAGTAGAAGAGTACAATGAAAGAAACTACAAGTTTATAATATTTCTGAGATAAACTACAGTAAAATAAGCTTGCCTAATACCAGTTACAATTACAATTTTTTTCAAATGGAAGTGAACTACTAGCATACCATTCTCTCCATTTTAGAAGTAAACTGGTATCCACACTGTCGCTTCAATTTTGTCAATATGTTTGTTTCATCATCATTTGCACTTTTAGCAAATAGAAGTCTCTGTGCAAGCTTTTTCCTGCAATATTGAACACGGCCAAGGTGAGTAGCCCAACATATAACAGAGCTCAAAGCTCAAACGTCTTTCAAAATATTATCACATCTATACTTTAAAAAACAATCTACAACATGGAACATGAAATAATTGACAAGATGCTTCTTATTATCACTAAATGGAAATGATGCACTTCCCCGACCTGGAAATATTACAATGCACTGTAGCCAGCTTACAATATTAAGGAAGATCCCATTGGCTAAGAAGCCAAATATAGGGGAGCATCAGTTCTGTCAGTCACCAAAGACTTGCACCTGGAACCATCCACTTGATAAACCCTACTTTGGCCCATGAGAGGTGAAACACATCTCTTACGGGATTTCAATCCTAGAGGAGTTATTGAATAACCCCGCTTACCATGTAGCCAAGCCCCCATTGACAATCCCCAACAACTTTGGAATGCATTATTTAACAACAAGACAGGCATTGCGATGAATGTATTTTCTTTTTATCTATTAAGAGGGTGGGTACTGAGAATGTTGCAAATGTAACTTCCATCAGATGTGACAAGGAATATGAAGAGTAGAGACTTCTATGACTTAAAAGTTCTTTGAATTTTCAGTATGCTTGTCCTAATAAATTGTGCAAAATTCAAAGATTTGTAGAGCTTAAGATTGATTTTGCAAAGCTTATGACAGGGATGATAGGTCCTTTGTCATATAGATGTTTCTGTTTGGTCCGAATTGTATTGCAATGGTGAAAACCCTCTTTTCTAAAGCTTCAGCCATTGTCTCAATTAACAACACTCTGACCAAATGCATTCCACTGCATCAATCAATCAGACAGGGGTGTCTTCTTGCTCCTATGTTTTATCTATGGATGCCTTAGGCTATTTATTGGAGTCTAAAAGGACGCAAAGGAGATTCCACAGAATCTCTCTTCAAGATGGATTGGAAATTATCAGTGACCATCTTGCTGATAATTCTCTTCTTTCTGTGTGCTTGGACCAGGATTTAGCACAAACTACTAAGGGCTGTTTGAATACTTTCCGTTGTGCTTATAGGTCTATGGTCAATGAACGAAAAACGGATTACTGATTGATCAAGCTTTGAGGATCCTCCAAGTTGGATTCTGTTTTATGGAATTGGATCAATCCTAGCATGGTTGCTCACTATCTTGGGATTTTATTTGATATTCACCTCTCCGTTGTTGATAATTGAAAGTTGAAACTAGTGTCTTAAGAGGTTGCAGTCGAAGCTTTTGGTTCAGCAACATAAGGATCTCCTTTTGGCCAGGAGGCTTACTTTGGTATCATGTTTTCTCCAAGCCTCACACATCTACTATGTCTCTCACTGGCTCCCAAGCAGAGTTCAATTCAAGAGACGAGAACAAATTCTCAAGTCCATTCTTTGGTCCAAATAAGATGGCATGCAAGGTCTTCCTATGGTTCTTTGGGAAGGAGGGTGGCTTTGGCATTGTTGATGTGGTGATGCAGGGTCATTTTGACTGCATAATGGACTGCCAGGTGTCTTGGAGGATCCACCCCAAGGAAAATTTTAATGTTCATAGATTCCAGTCTGCTCACCATCTACTTTTGATCTAAAGTCATTTTGAGTTGTTTGATCTTATCTCATACCTTCAATCCTTTAAGGTGTCCGAATCAGTCATCTATTGCAGCATATGGGAGGCTTGCAAGTTTGCTTCTCCTTTGGTTAGTTCACTATTACCAAGATTGTCCTCCTATGGGCCACTCCCACCTTAGAACCATGCGCCTAGCGGGAGCATCCATCAGAGCACGCTTCAAGCCCTTTTGGCATGTTCCCTGCCACTGTTGGGAGCACAACACTCACAAGGAAGGATTGGAGAGAACTGACCCATCAGAAGCCTCTTCTACCTCCAATAGACTGGCCATCAAAGGCATTGTGAGTTTGCCTCCTCCTAAGGATCGTTACAAGATGAATATTGATATGAAAGGATCTTTTGGAGAGATTGAGGCTAGAAATTTGGGTAGATATGGGAAGTCACTTCAACAATATGATTCCAAGAAGCTCTACTCTGATCTGTTTCGGTGGCACCCTCTTTCTCCAGTGTTGAATGCTTGATGGACATCTTCTAACCTTAAGGCTAGATGGATCTATTGGTTGCACAATGTCTGGCCGCTCCAAATGAGCTACAAACTCCCCCGTATTTGCATGGTCAGTTGTTTACTACGGGCATCCCTCTAAAGCCCATCTTGCCAAAAGTAGGTTGACAAATGGCCATTGTCCCTGTAGCAGCTGCTCAGATGTTCATCAGCGTGCAGCTCTTCTTGGTGACTCAAGGTCCTTGCTATTGTCAAACATTTTCAGCATGCCTTCAAATCACAAACTTATTTAAAATCTATGCAAATATGTTTTCTCTGATGATGTCAGATAGGTCCAATCTTTCTGTCAGTCATGGCAAGAAGAGGTATGTATGCAATTGTCTGTAAAAGGTGTTGAAAAAAGGGTAACTAGGTTCAGTATTTGTCAATGTAATTTTGATCTTTGTACTTGTCAAGAAAAAGAATTATTATTTTTATAAATTATATGAATGAGTTTCTTGCTCATTCTATAGGTCTAGGAAAGTTAAAGAGTCAAAATTATATTGAAGGGCTCTTCTTGAGTATTTATGTAATGAACATGAGTCAACCTAGTGTCAAGCAGCCCTCAAAGACAAGCACCATTCCTCAAAGAAGAAGCCTGCAAGCAAAACAATGAAGAGAACATCATGTCGGCTCAATAAACAGACACAACATTTCACACTGTATGTCAGCTCATTTATGGAGACGTGACTACTATAAATACCCAGCTGGGGTATCCGCAAAACACAGAAGAATATCCGTACACCTCTGATATTTCGAATGGTGCAGGAAGCTCTGAAATTTTGGCTTTCGGATAGGTGCAGGAAATACAGGAGGTACAGGATCTTGAATGTCTCAGGGATGACTGCAGTAAGGAATCTCGGATACCTGCAATGTTTTGAAGGGCTGTTACAGTATGTATTTCAGAAGTCAGTCCACCATATTTTCGTCCTCCTCACAGTCTCACAGTCATCACCATAGCAGCATAACAGTCTCAGCATACTTGTGAATGCAAGCGTCCTGAAGTAACACTCTTTGTCTCAGCCTACTCTCTAGATGCCACTACAGTCTCGGCATACTTACCGGTGATCTCATTCCAGCATTCTAGATACAGTCAAGATCAAGGTGAAGTAGCAATGATAGTCTCGGTCATGATCACTATCTCGGAGCAGCTCACATGCAAGTATAAAAGACCTCGTTGATATGGTGATGAAACAATGATCTAGGTGGAAGTACAAGCAATGGTGCAACTACAAGAACCTCTGTGGTACTATGATGATGATCTCTACAGTAAGAAGAGGATTGATGTCTTGGTCTTGGAGTGGCCTAGTAGGTCAAGGGTCAAGGTCTTGGTATTCGTCAATTGGAATCTCTATAAGAAGAATTGTGTGTGGGTTTTCCTCTCCAAGAGGGAGAGGTTTTGGCCCTGGCAGAAAGCCAACATCTTGTGTTCTTGTCTCTTTGTTTTGGTAGTAGTTTGATGAAGCAAACACACACTAATAATAAGAAGAAGATCAAGCTAAGATAAATTGTAAAAGCACTTCACAAATTGTTATCATGCTAAGAAGAATCACTCTAACTCTAACTGCCCTAGATTCTTCAACATGGTATCAGAGCTAAGGTTCAGAAGTCAAAGGAAGGGCAGCAAAGAGACATACAAGGATCAGTCTTCAAAGGCATCAAAGTAAGGTTAAGGGTTTTGTCAAGAATAAAGGATCAAGTATACAACAAGCAGTCTACATCAGCAAAGATTATCATCTTGGAGAAGGTCGAAAATCCGAGGAGCAGTCCTAATCTACACTACAACAAAAGGAAAACACAGTACCTTTCACAGTCTCGGTGCTAGCCTCAAAATTTGGGTGTCATTACAACCCATGTCATACCACAGCAATCTTAATGACTTAAGCAGTTTCGATGATTGGTATTGAACAATGCTCGAAGGCCACAAAGATCTTTGCTCATGCTAGTCAACTCAAGCAAGGTTCTACTCCAGCAAGGAGCATTGCAACAAGGTTACAAAGATATACAGTCACAACATACATTACAGCAATATCACTTCAGAAGGAGAACACAATGCCACATCTCGGGTGGACATCATGACAGTGCTCTCAAAATTCTTGATTTCGATTCCATACCCTCACAGTCAAGGAATCAAATAATCTCAACATATCATAAAAGGCAGTAGTGTTTGGTGCTAAACAATGCAAGGAAGTTGTGATGAAAGGACACTAATGATGGGCAGCTCAAGCAAAAGAAGCATCAAGGTGAAGATCACCTCTTCACACACCAAGTATGTATCTTTCAATTTTATAATTAGATTTGGTTAAATGATTTCATGATTGCAAGGGGATTTATAAACCGGTTAGATAATCGAAAGTCCTTGCATAGAATAAGTAGGATTGTCATAATCCTCATAGAAAAGAATAATCATAGATATCTAAAGGTCTATGAAGGTCAAGCATTGTTTGAATCCATCAAGAGATTCATAGGATTCATATGATATCACTCAAAAGTCCTCTCATACCTAAATAGCAGAAAAGGAGACGTAAAGAGAGATATATTAAATGCTAGATATACTCTCGGAAATTAAAGTAAAGAAGGTCACTTAGACCTACACAATAGTAAAGGTATTAAAGAATGAAGGAATAACTTCATGAAGATCTAGAAAAGATGATAAGAAGGTAGTCATCATTGATGAGCAAGGTAACAAATATAAAAAAAAAAAAAAAAACAAAGGAGGTTACCTCACCCGGCAATTTGTGGTCTCTATGCTAAAAAGACAAGTTGTAGTCTATAGTAGTAGAGGATAAAAGAATTCAACCATGTGCAGAAAGGAAAGGCAAGGTTGGTCCTCAAGCAAAGACAAAAATAAGTATAGTTAAGATTCAATGCTATAGAAAGATTTTGGAAGCTCATATCACTGAAAGATGGAGGAAGCTAAAAAAAGGGCCAAGGAAAGAGGGAGTAACAAATCTCTCCTATGAGTAAGATAGTATCCCTCACAAAAAGGTCCTATCATAAGCTCCTAGACGTTGTGTTATAAGATATGACAATGATAATAAGATGCATCATGGCATCATAGAAGCATTAGAAACAAGAACATGTAACATCTCCATAGGGATCATGAAGGACAAGAAATCCATGGCAGACAACACGTAGGATATATAGCTCTTGGGAACCTCAGTGGACATTGAAGGAAAAAAAGGAGTCATCTAAGGCTCATCATACATAGAGTTAAAAAAAAGAAGGAAACATCTGCCAGTTGGGGATATACAAGATCCTCAAAAAATTCTCTGATGGAATCCTCATCATAGGGTTCACTAATCTAGAGAGGAAGCAAGTGTTTCAATAGGAACTCCGACTTATGGAATCCATGTGATGATGATGTGATGACCTGAAGGTAAAACAAGGTATGTATGCTTATGTTTAATATTATAATGTCATGTCATATGGTTGCAGGTAACATGGATCATTGCTTCTATCTTGAGAAGCACGAACAAGACAAAAAGGATCTCTTCCTCTGAAAAGACGCAAGAATTCATAAGTCACACTAGATGAAATCCACATAATACGTCCTCATATGAAATATGAGGTGATTGACTACAATAAGGAAACTTTGATTGAAAGCTATGGAATGTGTGAGGAAGGAAGAGATCGTGAGATATGCAACCATGATGAAAGGCTATCAACATCCAAAAGACCACGAAGATTTGACTAGGAAACCTCCCAGAAAGATACAAAGACTCTGATGAAAGTCTGAACCCAGTAAGAAAGAATTAAATTAACAAAAAAAAAGATGAAGACCCTTGACAATGGATATCTTTGGGAGATATGTCAATAAGTGTGCAAGATGCTAATACCTACAAGATGTCATGATGAAGAGCCATCTTGTAAGGTATGATTTAATTTAATATGATGTTTTGATTTATTGAATAACATCGGGATGAGTTCATGTAGGCCTACTAGAAGAACACTTGTAAGTACAAATACAACCAAAATTCATGCAATGTATGGAAACTCCTGAAAGAAGCATGGAGAGAAAAGAAGTGGCCATATGAACAAAGTTCTAGATGTATGCCAAGAAGGCCAGTTTCCATGAAGAAAGGAAGGACATGATGGAATAAGAAGGAAAGTGATTAATGGTTGTTTCCCTACAATGAAGAAGCTCAACTAAATTTCATGGCATCAAGGAGAGAAGTTGATCAAGCGGCTGAAGAACCCACGAATAAGTTGTTGATGTATAAAAGGGTCCCTAACTAAGAGGGAGCTATGTTAGGTCCCTGATCAAGAGGGTGTTTGAATTAGATCACCCCTGATTACAAAGGAGTGACAATTGTGTTTTTCCATGTCATGTGTCATGGACTAGAGCGGGATTAACAGTCGTAAGTCTAGATGAAGGCCATGAATGGAAATGTAGACATATGATAGACACAACATTCTTGTCTTCACTTGGGAAGAAAGAATGGGAAGATTGGGTAATCATTTGGCATCCGATACTCTGAGGATGTGTAGGGCATCCAAGATAAAAGTAGACAAGAGGATCGATATTCTTTGAGCGCTAGGAACCCAAGATAAGAATAGTCCTAGAAGGTCACACTCAGTGAACACCCGGGTGGGTATGTACCTTGAGAGACAATGATGAAGGTGTCTATAAAACATTGGTCTCGCCAGCATTGTAGCTCATGGTCTCGTGGAAAGATGGATTTCTTAGTCAAGGCCTTGCACTATGACAATGTTGATTGATATGATGCTATACAGATGGGATTATCAACCTGATTCTTCTTATGAGAAATTCTTCAGATTGAGAATAACCAAGTACCATTGTAAATACCTCCCTAGTTAAGAGAGAGTGTTGAAGAAAAGGGTAACTAGCTTTGGTATTTTTCAATGTAATTTTGATCTTTGTAATTGTCAAGAAAAAGAATTATTATTTTTATAATTATATGAATGAGTTTCTTGCTCATTCTATAGGTCTAGCAGAGTCAAAAAGTCAAAATTATATTGAAGAGCTTTTCTTAAGCATTTATGTAATGAACATGAGTCAACCTAGTGTCAAGCAGCCCTCCAAGACAAGCACCATCCTTCAAAGAAGAAGCCTGCAAGCAAAACAATGAAGAGAACATCATGTCGGCCTCAAAAATATATATATATAACTATCATGTTGGCTCAATAAACAGACACAACGTTTCACACTGTATGTCTGCTCATTTATGGAGACATGACTACTATAAATACCCAGCTGGGGTATCCGCAAAACACAGAAGAATATTCGTACACCTCTGAAATTTCGGATTTCGGATAGGTGCGGGAAGTACAGGAGGTACAGGATCTCGAATGTCTCAAAGATGGTTGCAGTAAGGAATCTAGGATACCTGCAATGTTTTGAAGGGCTATTACAGTATGTATTTCGGAAGTCAGTCCACCATAATTTCAGCCTCCTTACAGTCTCATAGTCATCACCATAGCAACATAACAGTCTCGGCATACTTGTGAATGGAAGGGTCCTAAAGTAACACTCTTTGTCTCAACCTACTCTCTAGATGTCACTACAGTCTCGGCATACTTACCAGTGATCTCATTCCAACATTCTAGACACAATCAAGATCAAGGTAAAGTAGCAATGATAGTCTTGGTCATGATCACTATCTCCGAGCAGCTCACAGGCAAGTATAAAAGACCTCGTAGATATGGTGATGAAACAATGATCTAGGTGGAAGTACAAGCAATGGTGCAACTACAAGAACCTTTGTGGTAGTATGATGATGATCTCGGTGAAGCAGCAATTATGATGTGTTAGGATATTCCGACACATAGGAAATAGTTAAGTACAACTTGGTCTAGTATAGAGTTAGGTATAGAGTTAGGTAAAGTGTGTTTCTTTACCGTTGTACATTTTGTAACTTACAATCCGACGGTCACGATATGTAGTGATCCGACGGTTCATTCTCTCCTCGGTATTACCGACACTTGATCCGTGGCTTGACACCCGATTGGTCCATGAATTCTATTTAAAGCGCATGGAGGGTCATTTGTAGGGTAATCCGTGCATGAGAGAAGCTTATGTAAATTTTCATTCTTTGATTAATAAATTGCCTGAAGTGGCCGCGTTGGCTTAGGCCGTGGACTGTTTCCCTCTTTGAGGGTTTTAACCACGTCAAAAATACTGGTGTATTGATCTGTGATCTGGTTGTGAGCGGTGTCCTTTTGGTGTTCTTTCTGAGGACTTACCCTGTAAATTCCTACATGATGATGATGATCTCTACAGTAAGAAGAGGATTGATGTCTTTGTCTTGGAGTGGATTAGTAGCTCAAGGGTCAAGGTCTTGGTATTCCTCAATTGGAATCTCTATAAGAAGAATTGTGTGCGGGTTTCCTTCTCCAAGAGGGAGAGGTTTTGGCCCTGGTAGAAAGCCAACATCTTGTGTTCTTGTCTCTTTGTTTTGGTAGTAGTTTGATGAAGCAAACACACACTAATAAGAAGAAGAAGATCAAGCTAAGATAAATTGTAAGAGCACTTCACAAATTGTTATCATGCTAAGAATAATCACTCTAACTCTAATTGCCCGAGATTCTTCAACAAAAGGTTATCCCCAATCAAGGATTCCAAAGAGTAAAATGCTTTGGCATATTCTGAGTTTATTGTCGCCCTAAGGGTTATTAGGAAGCTTCTTGGGGACTCAAGGTCCTTGCTATTGTACCACTTTTTCAGCATGCCTTTGAATCATAATCTTATCTACAATCTATGCAAATATATTTTCTCTGATAATATCAAATCGATCCAATCTTTTTGTCAGTCATGGCAAGAAGAGGTACATGTGCAATTGTTTGTCAAAAAGGTTATCCCCACTCAAGGATGCCAAAGAGGAAAATGCTTTAGCATATTCTGAGTTCATTGTCGCCCTAAGAGTTATTTGAAAGATCATGCAAAGTCTGCAGAGGAACAATAGTGTTGCGTCGAGAGGACGTCGTGGACGTGGAAATTATGGTTGTAAGATGTGACAGGTATGATATGCGTTGGCAATGGTTGTGTGCAACAAAACAACGGATGCAAAACAGACGAAATAGTTGTCGAGGAGCAGTGTCTGGAGCATTGTAGGTGGGGTCTGTCGAGCGACTGGTCGAGCAGTTGAGTAGCAGCAATGATGGCAGCTTTAACAGTTTTTGTGTGACTTTGAATTCAGTATCCCCCCACCATTTTTTTGCTAGGTTTAGAATGCAAGCAGTGCACAACGGTCGAATGGTTGCAAGGAGGAACAAAATCGGACTGGGCGGCGTCAGGTGGTTGCAAGGGTCTATCGACTCTTGGCTGCTAGTGCGGATGTTTGTGTGTGTTTGTTGTGCAAGTGTTTTTGTTCCATGATGACAAGAATGGCTATGTGTTGCTTAGTAAGGGTCAACGCCTTAGTCAGAAGCGACAGGTCAATGCGAGCTAGGTAAGTTGGTTGTCTTTTATTTTTATTTTTATTTTCCCTAAGCTTTTTTGTTTTGTTCTTTTTTTGTTATATATATATATATATATGTGTGTGTGTGTGTGTGTTTTATATAAAAAATATTTAATACTTTTTTTCCAATAATTTTTTTCAATTTTAATTTTTTTAATACTATATTTTTTGTTCTTTAAATAGCCAAGGCCTGATAGCGAAAATGAAGACCCTCCAAAATCTTATAGCGAAATGATTCAATCACGACGACAACAAATTTGACGGAAAGTTGACGGCTAAAAGTCGGAATGAGACGTGGCTCTGATACCAAATGAAGCTAACAAAGTTCCTTATCAAAATTAATTACTCCAAAAGACTTGGAATATAAAGATATCCATCAGGATACAAATATTATATATTAAATGTATGAATAAGAATGATACAAATGAGAGCGAGAGGTCTGCTTATATATTATGCAAATGCATCTTCATGGAGAGTCATGTCTCATTTAGACATGACTCTTCAACCTAATTACTAATTAACTAATCATTATTTATGATTATTATCATTTACATTATTTCCTATATATTTATTCATAACATGAAGGCAACACCATCCATGTGTTCGTGTCGTGGAGTCTCGATGGCATGTACTTTTTCTATTTCATTTTTTTTTGTTCTTTTTGTCAGCTAACCCATGGGGATTTGAACCAGTGACCTATTACAAGGAGTGCCTTAGTAGTGCACCCATTCACCATCAATTCAATACCCTGTGGGCAACATGTATTTTTTTATTTAAAAAATAAAACCTAAATATTTCAAAGTGATAAAATTTCAATTTTATGACCATCGAGGCTTTTAGAAATGTTCGAAATTAGAATATGTCAACTTAGAATGCATCTAACACATAATTATGAAAAAATTATATTTTTCCTAACATTTTGATATTTTTCCATGTAAATAATCTTTTTTATAATGAATTAGGGTAAATTCAAGATAGATGCCACACCCACAACCAAACATTCAGTCAAATCCAATCCACATGAATGGCTCATGTAACCTTGAACATGATAAAAGTCAAAAGTAAAAACGAAAATGTTTTTCCTTATTTGCAGAAAGGAAAATCGGCACTTAGAGGAGTGGATCGAGCCATTAATCTATAATTGGGTTGGGTTTGGTGAAAGCAGGATGTTGTCACTGCCCCCACTAGGGTCCAAGTCCCAGAAGAAGCAAAATGTTCACTCCTCGTAGACCACCACAGCCCCACAAGGGCAACATTGAACAGCAGGAGCTATCATGGTCATTATATTTGGTCAGCTGGTCACCCAACATAAAGTGTGACACAATGTCCCACCTTTTAATAGGTGGTAGATGCTCAGAGCATTAAATGTCTTAAGCATCTTGTCCAAACACTTTTACTCAGACAAAAATAATGTGTTTTTTTGTGTGTGGAGGGAAGCGCAAAGTGGGGCATTAGCCCATCGAAAACCACTGGATGTCCCCATAAGACTATGAGATGTCCCTTGGGTGTCACCATAAGATAAAGGGCATCCCCAAGATAGTCCCATGGTACATGAGATCACCCAAGCACATCCTCATGCCATCCACTATAGATCAAGAATGATAGATAAGATAAGATAATTTTGCTAATGTTCAACAAATGACCACAAAATGTAGGTCAATGGGCCTAAAGAGTACAATGTAGGAGTGCCAACACCACTCCTAGAGAAAGCCGAAAAGAATCCAAAGAAACAAACCTACAAAAGTATAACATAAAAGCATCAAGAAAATATGTATAAAATCATGACAAAGGTACGATGATACAAAATACTAAGCAACTTTGTCCAAGACATGAAAGGTGGACAACCCAACTTGAGAACCTATCAATAGATTGAAATTTAGAGAAAGAGTTCAAAGGATGTTGCCAATGATGTCAAGGTCTCTTGTATCTAATCGTAGAGGGAAGGGAGGAAAACTAGCTCGTTGTTAGAGACTTCTGGGACAATTGAGGAGCTCGACAGCACAATCTCGGGAGTAGTGTTGCGGGGGAGCACCCCCCCGCTTTCTCGATCCCGCTCCCAATCCGTGCTCCAAACGGGAGCAACTCAAGAGCGGGTTGGGAGCGCGCTCCCTTAAAAAAATTTACACTCCCTGCTTTTTTTCAATTTGATAGAGGGAGCGTCGCTCCCATCGCTCCGGGAGCGATTTTTATAACCCAGGAGTGATCGCTCCCGACCGCTCCCGAGTTATATAAATTGCTCCCGACGGGAGCGACGCTCGAAGAGACGCGCGGAAAGAATAAAGAATAAACAACAACAACAACAAATAATTAACAACAAAACAAGAAAAACATTAAAAACATAAAACAATAAACAAACAAATAAATAAACAAAAAAAACAATAAAATAGTTAAAAGAACAACCAAAAGAAGAGAAAGACAAAAGAAACAAAAAAATAATAATAAATAAATAAATTTGGGCAGACAAGGAAGATAAATACAAAAAATAAAAATAAAAAATTGTGGAAATAAAATGAGGGAGGGAGGGTTAAATAGACCCTCCCTCATTCATTTCATCATTTTAATGAGAGTGAGAGTGAGAGAGTGAGGAGCAAGGAGAGAGCAAGAGAGATCAAGGAGCAAGGAGCAAGAGAGTGAGAGAGCAAGAGACAGCAAGGAGCAAGGGGAGATTGGACGCCAAAGAGGTAGGCTCTACAATATTGTATAGAGTGTCTAGCAATTTATTTTTAATGTTCATTCCTAAATAAATAAATAATTTTCTCTAATTCCCATTCCATTTTTTTAAATTTTGCAGATTCAAAACTTCAAATTTCAAACATCATGGTTATATTTCTTGGCACTTCAAATTTCAAACATCATGGTTATATTTCTTGGCATTTTCTTCTTCTTGGTTCCTTTTTTTTGTTATTATGGTGTTGGAGAGTAGAAAAATGAGGGTTGAAAATGAAGAAGGGGGTCATAGTGGATTTGATGAAAACCCCAGTGAGGAGGAGCTGGAGGAAAGTGAACATGAGTCGGGTCAAAAAACTAAACAAGACCAAACTCCATTGTGGAAATATGTTAATAGGCGTAAAGCAAGGAAAGGGGGTGGAACCACTAAATTTCATTGCCCCCATTGCAACAATAATTACACAGGTTCATACACCCGTGCCAAAAAGAACCTCTGCGGGAAAAGGCCATGGGATGGAGATAAACAAATAGGAATCAAAACTTGTTCAAGTGTGTCAGCAGTAGATAGAGCCAAATACATAAGGGAGAAGGAGGAATCCCAATACAAATCTAAAAAATCAAAGGGTTTCTTTGAACCAAGCTCACAATCACATGCACAAAGAACTCCTTCAGTATCCTCCCAAGGCAGTGGATATGGAGGCACAGGGTCACCAGGTTTAAGGCGTAGAAGCATACCAGATTTTCTTGATGAAGGGTGTAGGAATGATGTGGATTCAAAAGTTTACAGGTTTCTCTATGCATGTGGGATACCATTCAATGTTCTTCGCTCACCTTATTGGCACGAAATGGTTTCTGCCATAAATGACGCCCCTAAAGGATACAAGAGCCCTGGGTATGACAAGGCAAGAACCGTTGGACTTAATCATGAAAAAGCAAAAATATCACATTCTTTGAATAGAATGACAAGTTCTTGGACTGACCATGGGGTGTCCATTGTATCTGATGGATGGACAAATGTAAAAGGTAAGCTATTGATAAATGTTCTTGTTGTGTCTGTTAGTGGTGCCATCTTTCTTTCAGCATATGATTACTAAGACAAGTTCAAGACCGGCATCAACATTGTAGAAGCATTACTTGAAACAATTGACCGTATTGGGCAATACAATGTCATCCAAATCATCACTGATAATCCTCCTAATTGTAAGGCAGCGGGAGCAATTATTGAAGATAAATACCAATGTTGCACTACTCGCGATTTTATCGTAAAATCGCAGTTTTTTAAAACCGGCAATATTATTGCCCGATAAATACAACAATTTTTTTCGGCGATTTTTTGGAAAAATTCGGGGAACAACAAAAAAAAATAATAAATAAATAATAAATAATAATAATAATAATAAAATAAATAATAAATAATTTTTATTTTATTTTATTTTATGAGTAGGTGACACAACCTACCCAAGTTACCCCTATCACCAGTAGAGGACGTGGTCTACCTCCTGTAGCTCTTAGTTCTTCAACTTCTAGAGCACAGCAGAGTCCACTACCAACTCCAGCGACATCTACATCTAGAGGGGCAGAGGAAATCAATAGTATTAGACTTTAGTTATTTGGTTCATTTCATTGTATATGACATTATGACTCATGATATGAGATACATTATTATATTTTGTGTTGATATTTTGAGGCTGATTTGGGACTCAGGAGTCAGGACTTACTAATCAGGACATGATTCAAGGTTATGTGTGATGTAGCACTACAAATGATATTACACATCTTATATATTAGTTCTTTTATCATATTTATGTGTCAATGTATTTATTTTATGTTGTAGATTCTTTAGATATTAAAAAAATTGAAAAAATATGAATATTTTTGTATATTACGATTTTTCCAGATTTTTACCAATTTTTACGATTTTTTCCCATCGTCGATAATATCCCGATAACGATTAATGCATCATTGATAAATACCCCAACATATTTTGGTCTGGGTGTTTGGTTCACAAAAAGAACCTTTTGATACATGATATTGTTGAGAACAAAAACGAACAATACAAATGGATTGGTGATTTGTACAATAGAGGCAAACAAATGATAAAATTTATTACAAATCATAGCAATACCCATGGTCTTTTCCGCACTCACTCAAGATTGGAGTTGTTAAAGATTGCGAGGTCTAGATTTGGTAGCTATTACCTCAACTTTAGGTGCCTTTTGAAGGTAAGAGAGTCACTGGCTAGCATGGTATCAAGTCCACACTGGCAGGTATTAAAGGAAAGGGCTACAAATGCCGCTGACAGGCAAGGTTTTGAACAGGTGGAGGAAGTTGCTCTTGATGGTATGTTTTGGGCACGTGTGAGGCAAGTATTGGATTTCACCAAGCCCATTTATCACATGTTTCAGTTTGTAGATACAGGTAAACCAGTGATTGGCGAGGTATACCATGTTGGGGCAAATAAAAGATATTGTTCATAACAATGATCCCAACTTGTATAACCCGATTCAGGATTGTGTGTGTATACGGTGGGATAAACTTAATGTTCCACTACATTGCTTGGTGTATATCCTTACGCCAAAATACTACTCTACATCTTGGTTGGGCCAACCTGCACCAGGGGGTGGGGTTAGGGTCAAACCCCATATAGATGAAGAGGTATCTATAGGATATTTGCAAGCATTAGAAAAGTTGATACCTGACAGGGAGGAATGTGCTAGTGTGCGCCTTGAATTAGGCAGATACTTCAGTGGCACTGGTTTGTTTGGTACCTTTCATGCAATGGAAGATAGAGACAGATTTGATGCTCTCACATGGTGGGAATCATATGGCGGCCATGGACTTTTGCCAAAATTGGCAAAAAAAGTTCTCTCACAGGTTGTAAATACTTCTTCTCCAGAGAGGTGTTGGAGCACCTACAGCTTCATACATAATGTGAAAAGAAACAGACTTGGTGAAAACCGGGCAGAAAGCTTGGTTTGTGTGCACTACAACTTGAGGTTGTTGAGTCATTACTGTGATCAGGCTTATGAGGATCCAACATATAAAATTTGGGACAACCACCCAAAATATGACAATTTGGAGGATGGCACTATACATCTTGAAAAACTGGAAGCGGAACTTATGAGAGAGGAAGATGAAGCAACAACCATGCCACCTCCACCATCCAGTAGCAGTGCTCGAGTTTCAAGTCTTGTTCCTTTGTTGTTGCCGCCTCCATCTACACCCTCACGTGCCTTCTGGTTCTGGTCGTCGGTCTGTGCGAGAGGAGACTCCTAGAAGACCACCACGACCTGCTCATACATCAGACACTTCTCGTGGCAAGGGCCACATGAAGTAGTAGATAATAGATTTACAGTTTACTTGTCTTTTCTAGTTTCTATTAGTTTTCATAGCTGTTGAGTCTTGACTCTTTCATATCATAATGATATTTTTTGTAAACAATATATGGCTGTAACAATTTAAGTTTGAAGTCTGAAGTTGGCAATTATAACTTATTGGTAATGATTCTGAATTACGAATATGATATTTCGTAAAAGTCATTTCATAATTCATTTTATAACATTTCATTTCATGTTAGATATTATTTCTTGTAATGGTTAAAGCTTAAACTTAGCTTAGCTTACAAGTACAACTTTGGTGATCAATGATCATAAACGTTATATATTGAATTTTCAATTTTGAAAGCTTGAAGTTGAAACTTTAAGATTGATGAATCATGATTCACGAGACTCAATATGTTGTATGTTACTAACTTGTGGACGTGGTTGATGAAGATTATAACTTCTAGATGATTGATGTTATATGGTTTAATGACCAATCTATGTTTTTTTTATGTTTTTTATATCTAATTCATCATTCTACATGTTTTTGTTGACATATATGTATCAAAATAAAAAATAAAAAAAATAATAAATAAAAAAAAATATACATATATATATATATACTATATAAAAATCGCTCTCGAATTTGCTCCCAAACCGGGAGCTTTTGAAAATGTGGCTCCCGCACCCGTTTTCGCTCCCACTCCCAAGTAACACTGCTCGGGAGGGATGTATGAATGGGGGGTACTCCTAGCATTTGAGGTTGAAAGAAGGGAAATCCAAATGGATCTCTAGTTGCTCCTCTAGATCTAGGAGGTAGTTTTAGGACTAAAAGGCACACCACATTGGATCCATCTAGAGTTGATCTCTCTAATGCTCTGAGAAAATGTGCCCTGATGTACAAATCAACCCCTCTAAGTCGATCTTCGTAATATCAGGTGGTCTCTCAAAGGGCGAGGTTGAGGGAACCGAGGTATCACCATCCTACTATCTGGCATCCTCTAGAGCTATGCCTATTGTTTGTTGCTCTGATCAAACGAAACAAGTATGAGGTAATCATCCCAGTCATCCAAGGGTGGGGAATGGCATGCAAAATGTTAATTTTTAATAGCAAGTTTGATTTATTTTTCTTCAACAATTATTTTATATCCAAAATTATTTTGCTCAATAAAATTTTGAAAACTCCTTGAAATAAATTCACTGATATTTTATCTTCACAAGTATATTTGCAACAGAAATAAATAGAAAATCAGCCACAAGAAATAGCTATAAAATTATGCCCAACAAATTCTCTTTTCCTTTTAATTAACACAAGAAAATTAGGTCCTCCTTTAACAAGGAAATCCACCCACAAAGAATACACACAAAATATAGCACAATAGAACCTAATTTTTCAGCCACATGGGAATTCTAGCCTCCTAAAGAATTCAGCCTAGTGGAGATTCTTGGTCCTGGAAAATTTTGGCTTCTCTACCTACAAATCGCCAAAACGAACTCCCCTTTCTTGCTCTATACAGCCCCTTTCGCACTAGAGCAAGTCTCTCTTTTACCCATGTGCAAGCCTAGCTAGAAACTCTTGGCCCCTCCACAGATTTTGGCCTCCTAAAAATCTCGGCCCTCACTCTCTCTCCAAAAACTCAACCTCCTCTTTTTGCTCCTGAAATCACCTTGTTTCCCACCTTTCTCTTCTCTTCAGTATTTGAGTCTCACACTCTTGAGAAAACCACTCTCTCAAATGATTTGATGTGTCCCCATCCTCTTTTTGCTCCTGAAATCACCTTGTTCCACAACTTTCTCTTCTCTTCAGTATTTGAGTCTCACTCTCTTGAGAAAACCACTCTCTCAAATGATTTGATGTGGCCCAATCCTCTCCCTTGGGCTTCTTTTATAATTTCATCTTGAGTTAAATCCCTAACCCCAATCTCCAAAGTGATAGATGGGTAGAACTAATTCCAAACCCACTTAGATCATCAATGGTAGAGATTTGATCTAATTCACTTAAATGATTTAATTATTTATCATTGGAAACTTATCCCAATAGCCAACGTTAATCAATTTAATTAATTAATGTGTTTTCTCTAAGTTAGACTTGAGAAAGAATCATATTAATCACTTACACCTCATGACAAAGCACTAAAGCAAATATTGGACATCTTTTGCATGCTTCACACCTAGACCCTATGCAAAAGCCCGTGTGTGCTATAAACTTCAACGGAAAAGTTGGGATCTACGGCTAAAAGTATCGCTTAAGAAGAGGGCTAACCATCTTTGGTCCAGGTGTTGATTTTTTAGTGCAATTAAGGTTACCACAATATTTCTAAAATTTTGATAATTACTTTTGATGTAGATCTTCTTTTAACTTATTCCAATATATCATTCAGCAATTATACTTCAGAAATTCAACCATAAGGAATAGTAGAATAGCAGAGATCACAATGCACAAACAGAGACAAGATTTACCCTAGGAAAACCCACTAAGGGAAAACCCCAACAACCTCTTCAATAGAGAAATTCTTCTTGTTCAATGAGAGACACACCTAGACCTAAACCTATGGTCAAACCTGGTCTTCTCCTCCAAGTCAAGTCACCCAATCTGATCCTACACTTTAGAATTTCAACTCTCCTATAATAGCCACTTGCCACAAAATTTTAGCCTTGCAGCAGTTACCCCAGTAACCTAGAAAATTCCAGCCCCCTACAATAGTTGCCCCAGAAAATGCAAACCACAAAGAGAGAGATCACTTCACACGTGCGAGATGCTAGAGAGAGATGAGAGAAAACTAGTCCTTCTTTCCCTTCGCTCACTCGCCCAAAAATTGTCTTATGAGAGGAATGTGAATTTCCCAAAGAGGTTGAGTTGCCTTTATATAGTGGTCTGTCTAGGGTGAATGGACTTGTCTCTTGTCCGAGGCCAACTTGACTTGAAGTGAGGTTGACTTGTCAGTTTTGGAGCCAAAAATTACATTTCAAAAAATTCGATTTTACATATTTTTAAAAAAGTCACAATGGGACTTTGACTCAAACTAAAATTTCCTTTGACTTGAACCTTTATAAATATGCTTTACAATGATAAATACAATCACATCAAGTGACCAAATGTACATTATGAAGACCAACCATAGTTACAAATTTAACACTCCCTCTCAAATTGAACAGATTTCTCTAAAGAAAAGGTTACCCATTATTACCAGCATCATCATTTATCATGAGCATCTGCTAGTGGCCATATCTGGGGTGATACCAAACACATGGTAATGTCATCAACATATCAGGACTCACTCCTCCAAAGTGATAGGTCCTTGAATCTCATGGCCACTACCTAGGCCAAAATACTGAGACCCTCAACACTCGCCCTTCCTAGTGAGCACTATGGGCCAAGACCTCGCTCAACCACTTCTCGATTGGTGATTGGGTCTAGATGCTAAACAAGACCTCATTCCACCCTATTCAATGTGTCATTAGGGTCCACAACCTCACTCCACCCTTTTGGTGTGTGATCAGGGTCCAGATGTTGAACGACCTCACTCCACCATGCCTAGTGTGTGATCAAGGTCTAAGACCTCACTCCACCATTTATGGTGTGTGATCAAGGTCTGAGACCTCACTCCACCATTTATGGTGTGTGATCAGGGTCCTCTTCTAAGAGACACTCACTCAACACTTCTTGTTGAGCCCTCTGGGTCTCTCGGACCCATTCTCCCTTTCGAGAGAATGTCCATTCGTGTTGCAGCCATATTAGCACTCCCTCTCAACAAGAGTGGTGATCTCCAAGAGCCCTAGCTTGTCTTTGAAGCATTGTTTTACAACCCGGCGGATTCAACTCGGAAACGGCCGAGTCATACCGAGCCATTAAAAAATTTTATGACCCGGCCAGCAACCCGGCTCGGGAGACCGAGTCATAGTTGACTCGGTCAACCCGGCCGGGTCCGTATTGACTCGGCCGAGTCAATGAAACGACGGCTGGGCACGTAAATCATGAAATTTATTCACTTTTTTTTGGATTTTTGGTAAAGTTAAAATCAGTTTATGGATTCCAAAGGGTTTAGGTAAATTGTTAAGTGCTTTTGGGGTCCATTTCCCCCTCCCAAACCCTATTTAAGACAGCCAAATGCTCTCATTCACTCACAGCAGTCTTATGCATTTGAGTGAGAGTCTTCTTTGAGGATTAGTGAGCAGTTCTTGAGCTTGTTTTGGAGCAGCAGTGAGGAGTCTTGGAGGAGCATTGTAGCTGGAGTGAGGAGCTTCTTGGGCAGCCATTTGGAGCAGCATTGAGGAGCTGATTTTTGGAGCAAGCTTGAGGAGGCAGTTTGTGCCTGGAGGTATTTTTTTCCACCTCTATAAATCTGTTTTTGCTTAGTAAATTTTAGGTGCATATCAAGAAAGCTTAGAGAGTGTTTTTAGTCAAATAAATGAACATTGAATCAATTTTTTTTTTTTCATTTTCAGATTGTTTTCCTAGTCAAAAAATGGCACCTAGAGCAAAAGATCCTGCTTGGGCATATGTTGAAATGGTTGATAGTCAGATGTGTTGCAAGTTTTGCCATAGGAAAATTAAGGCAGGTCCTGGGGGGATTAATAGGCTGAAACAACACTTGGCAGGGATTAAAGGCCAAATTACCCCATGTCCCTCTGATGAAATTGAGGAGATTAGAAAGAATTTGTTGGCCAGCTTTGAAAAAATTAAAGAAGATAAGGCTACGCAACAAGAGATACAGGCTGAGATTGGGAGGAAGAGGGAGATACAAAGAATGATGGCTACCAACCCCCACTATGATTTTGAGGGTTCTTCCTCTATCCCTCAAACTGAGGCATCCAACCCTTTCCGTTATGTTCCTCCCTCTTTTGGTTCTGTTCAAGATAAGGGAAAGGGTAGAATGAAGGGTGATGTGACTATCAAAAGTTATTTCACTCCCTCCTCTCCATCAGATGCACATGGTCCTGAAGTTAATAAAGGTCAAATTCAGCCCACTTTAGATGACCATTGGAAGAAAGAATTGAGGGAGACTGCTTGTGACTACATAGCTAGATGGTGGTATGATGCTGATAACCCCTTTAATGCTGCTCGTTCACCATATTATGAGCCTATGTTTGATGCCATACATGCTACTGGAAAAGGCTTCAAAGGCCCTACTATGCAAGAGCTAAGGGGGTTTCGTTTGCAGAAAGAAATTCAATCCATTAATGAGTATTTGCAAGAGTTCAGGGACTCATGGGCAAGAACAGGGTGTACCATCATGTCAGATGGATGGACTGATCAAAGAAACCGTACCATCATAAACTTTCTTGTCTTCTGCCCACAGGGAACCATGTTTTTAAAATCAGTTGATGCATCTGATAAGGTAAAAGATGGCCACTTGTTGTTTCAGCTATTGGATGAGGTTATTGAGGATGTGGGGGTGGCTAATGTTGTTCAAATCATCACAGACAATGCCTCTAACTATGTTCTTGCTGGTAAATTGTTAGAGGAAAAACACAAGACCATCTTTTGGACCCCATGCGCTGCACATTGCATAGACCTCATGCTTGAGGATATTGGAAAACTAGATTGGGTCAAAAACACTGTAGATCATGCCAAAAGCATAACAAAATTTATCTACAATCATACACTGGTTTTGAGTCTCATGAGGAAACACACTGGAGGCAAGGATATTATTAGGCCTGCCATCACTAGATTTGCTACACATTTTTTGACATTGCAATCTATGCTTTCCCAACATAGAAACTTGCAAAAGATGTTTTCCAGTGATGAATGGAATCAAACCAATTGGTCTAACAAACCAGAAGGCAGAGAATTGAAAAGGAAAGTCCATGATGAAACTTTTTGGAGAAAGGCAGCAGAGATTGTGAAGCTTGCTGAGCCACTAGTTAAGGTGTTGCGGTTGGTGGATGGGGAAAGGTTGGCTATGGGCTTCATTTATGAGGCTATGGATCAAGCAAAGGAGCAAATAAAGACAGCATACAAGGATAGAGTGGCAAAGTATGGGCCCATTTGGGCAATCATTGATGAAAGATGGAACAATCAACTCCATCGCCCTATACATGCAGCTGGGTATTTTTTGAACCCAGGGTATCATTATAGAGCTAAGGAGTCAGGAGCTTTGAGGGGGGAGGTCAGAGATGGACTGGTTGATTGCATTGAACGCATGATCCCATCGGAGTCTGATCAGCTGCAGATACATCAACAGGTCACATCCTTCAGCAATGCAACAGGTACCTTTGGGAAGAACCTAGCAAAGATTGCAAGAGAAGCAGATGAGCCAGGTAAACAAAAATTTCAATTTTCAATTTCTTAATGGTTTTACAGTTTTACTTTTTTTATTAAAGACTAAAGTTTGTTAAATCATTTATAATTTGAAAGTTAGATATAATTTGTAATTGTAATTTTGTTGAGCTTCAGCCTTCATCTAACTCATAATTCATTACACTCCTATGTTTTTTGCAGCACAATGGTGGGAGGCCTTTGGTGGCCAGTGCCCTCAATTGCAAAAGTTTGCAATTCGTATTTTGAGTCAAACTTGCAGTGCATCTGGGTGTGAGCGCAATTGGTCTGTCTTTGAGAGGATTCACACAAAGAAGAGAAACCGTTTGGAGCAAAAACAGTTGAATGATCTAGTTTTTGTCCAATACAACCTTCGGCTCAGACGGAACCAATTGTTGAACAAAAGACCTGATTCAGATCCCATTGTGTTGGAAGACATTGATCCAACATCAGATTGGGTAGTGGAGAGTCGTGCACCAGAGTTTGATCCTGATGAGGATCTTGATGAACTTGAACTGGAACATCCACTTCAGCCTGTTCAATTGAATGCAGATCCCGATCCACCAACCTCAGTCTCACAGCCAGCAAGGACTCCGAGGAGTAGGACTCCAGTTGTAGGTGCTTCCTCTACTCAGCCACGACAGAAGCGCAGCCGCATATCTACTCTATCTCAGCTTGCATCTGCTGCACAGCCTGCTAGTGGTATTGGCACCACTTCTACAGTTGCAGTTGGAGACGATGATGATGAGGAGGAGGCATGGGGCCCCTTGTCTGACTCTGATGATGATGATGAGTCTGATCCAGAGATTGGTCGAGATGATCTTGGCTCCTCTGGCAGTAGCTACTAGCCAGTAGTACTAGTATTGGAGTCTGGTCAGCATCACAGTTTACTTTTGTTGTAGAGGCCATTTCTAGCCTCCTTGGTTATTTGTATTTTGTTTTGAGTCTTTGATCATGTATGACAGTTGACTATGTATTGCCATTGGGTACCATTTTGATATAATGTAAATGGATTGGTTCATGAGCCTACTTTGATCATATGTTGTCTTCCATCTATATTATAATGCTATGTGTTTGGAAACATGAATGAAAATCTTTAAAATTATGTTTAAAATATTTAAAATTACGTTTTTTTATAAAAAAAATAAATATTTAATGTATTTTTTACAACGACCGAGTCATTGAAATCGAGCCGGCCGAGTCATTACCGAGTCGGAGTCGGAGTCGGAGTCGATCCTCGGCCGAGTCGGAGTCGGAGTCGTAAAACATTGCTTTGAAGTACACAAACTAGTCCCTTGGCAACGGCTTCGTCAAAACATCAGTTGTTTACTCATCAATGGAGATGTACTCGAGCCTTATTGCTCTCCTCTACACCATGTCACAAATGTAGTGGTACTTGATCTCAATATGCTTCGACCTGTCATGGAACAAGAGATTCTCTGGAAGCTTCACACAACTTTGATTATCACAATGCCAAACAATCCTACAAACAACTTCCAGAGCCATACTGCTTCGGTACAATCCTCATTGGTTGTGATGTACTCTGCTTCAGTCGTGTTGAATGCAATCGACCTTTGCTTCATGCTCATCCACAATATCATAGTGGGATCACAAATTGAAGCATACTCCCAAAGTACTCTTCCTATATTCAGCACTTCCTACCCAATCAACATCTGTATATCCCTGAAGTTCTACATCCTTGTTTGCAACATACCTTAAGCCATAGTTTAATGTAAAATGCAAATATCTATGTGCCTTATTGTGATCCATTGTACATGTCTCGAATCTACCTAGAACTGGCTCAAGGTATTCACAGCAAAGCATGTGTCCAGCCGAGTGTTAACCAAATACATCAACATGCCAATTAGTCGCCTATACATAGATGGATCTACCAATCTATGTACCATGGGAGTTAGTTACCATGGGAGTCCCCATGGATTTGCAATCCATCATATAGAATCATCTTTTATGTCGTAGTCCTCGGAGAGATCTTTCCAACGAGTTATCATGCGCATCAAACGGAGATAATATGACCAAGTCGCGACCCCGGGAAGTTGGCTATCCAACTCAACCCCAATGGGGCCCATAAACTCTTGGTGTTACATCTCCTCGGGTTAGGGCTTTGGTTGTTTAGGGTTTTCTCTTATTGTTCAATAATAAAAAGGCCCTTGAGCCTCATTGTAAGGCAGTTTAGACGCATGTAGCCACCACATCTCTTCTCAAAGATAAGCTACCATCGCCCTAGCTGGTTTATTTCCATCCCTGTTTAAATTCGGATCGGTGGTATCAGAACGGTATGCTTTGTTTTTTCTTTTTTTCTTTGCATGTTTCCAACGAGGTCGGGACATAAGGAGCTAGGGCTTGAACTGGTCGAACCTTTGCAAGACCAGCCTCGCAAATCCCGACGACCTCCCATGGCGGAAGAAACGGAAGACGAGGAGGCAGGAGATCCTATCAAAATCTTGCTCGAAGAATCCCTCGAGCGACAAAGGAATGCGATGATGGACAGCTTTGCCCAGATCCTTCAGCGGCTACCCAGGGCCGACGCATCGGCTTCCAACAGCTACTCTGGAAACGCCACACCATTTAAAGTACAAGTTAATTTTAAAATCCCCATATTTGAGGGTCACATAGACGCAGATGTCGTCGATAAATGGTTAAATCTGCTAGAGGGTTATTCTTTTGTTCATGATTTTTTCAATCGAGAAAAGACTATTTTCGCTCTACTCAAAGCAACCCCCCACGTCAAGGATTGGTGGGAAACCTACTGCGAGCAGAAGGATGAAAGTACAGGCTCACTTTTTTCAGCTACACCCACTTGGAATTCATTACGGGATGCCATTAAAGAGCAGTACTACCCTATCGGACGCTATGAGGATCAATACATAAAGTGGACCACACTGCGGCAAGGAAGGGACCAAAACGTGCCAGAGTTTACCAATATTTTCCATACCGTTCGCACAAAGTTGGGTATCAAGGATACAGAGCAGCATATGGTACTCAAATACCGCAGCTGTCTGCACAAGTACATCCGAGACGAAATAGAATTCCTGAACATCTCCTTGCTCGGCACGACATACGGATATGCCGTCAAGGTCAGGCAAAAGTTTAAACAGAAGAAGCGAGACTTTGGATCTGTGAATCTGAAGCAAGGAAAAGGTGCCCCTAAACCGCAGAACTAAGGACGCCAAGGTGGGGCGACCCAAGACAACCCGGCAAAGCTGCAAGCAAAGAACAACGTCATGAAGCCAAAAAAGGACACGAGAAAGTGGTGTGAGTTCCATAAGAGCTCCACTCACAACACAAGTGAGTGTCGAGCCAAGCAGTCACTGGTGGCTGAGCTAAAGGTTTCAGAATCAGATGCATGTTCCGACTCTGAGTCAAAACCCGACAAGGGGAATGACAAAGGGAAGCAGATTATTGATGCGGAGCACAACGCCATCGTTGCCACCACGAAGATCCAGAAGGAGGAACCCGAAGATCCAAAGGACGAGGAGTGTCTCTTCGACTCCCAGATTTGGGTAAAGGGCTCCCCGCTACAGTTCATTGTCGACAGCGGGAGCCAAAAGAACCTCATTTCGACAGAGGTCATGAAGCGGTTGGGCTTACTGACCACAGCACATCCACAACCGTACACCATCGGGTGGCTTCACCAAGGACGGGATCTTCGCGTTAGCCAGCAGTGTCGCCTTCCATACAACATCAAGCCCTTCACAAATGAGGTATTGTGTAACATTGCTCCCCTCGAAGTTTGTGATGTATTATTCGGACAACCATACTTCTGGAAGCGACACGCTGTGTATGAATCAAGGCCCCGTGTTGTTATTGTTACTTTGGGAAATAAGTTGTATAGGATACGAGAGGTAGCACCGCCTACACCATTTATTTGGTCACTGCAAAACAATGCAGTAAGCTCATTCGCAAAACCGGGAAATTCGTTTTCCTAATGATACGCCCTCAAGGAAAGAAGAAGACGGTGGCCACAACCTCCAGACAGGGCCCCTCCGCACAACAACTACAGATGGACAAGATCGTGGAGGAGTACGAGGACATCTTCACATCCCCCGCAAGGGTTCCTCTGCACTGTCAAGTCAAGCACTCCATCGATCTGACCCCAAGTGCGTCACTGCCCAATAGACCAATCTATCGGCTCTCCGTTCTGGAGAATCATGAAATCAAGAGGCAGATTCAGAAGCTGCTGCAAAAAGGTCACATCCGTCCGAGTTCATCACCCTGTGGGAGCCCGAACATGTTGGTACAAACGAAGGATGGGACTTGGAGACTTTGTATTGACTATCAGGCGCTGAACAAGATCACTCTCTGTAACAGGTACCCGATCCCACGGATTGATGACCTCCTGGACCAACTGAAGGGGGCAAAATATTTCAACAAGACTGATTTGAAGTTAGGATATCACCAGGTATCAATCGAACCCTCCAATGTGTTGAAGACTACCTTCAAAGCCAAGGAAGGCCTTTTCGAATGGTTGGTTATGCCTTTCGGACTGACGAATGCTCCTGCAACCTTCATGAGGCTAATGGATGACATCTTACAGCCATTCACAACTCATTTGAAGTGGTATACTTGGATGACATCCTGATCTTCAGCCAGAGCTGGGAAGAGCACCTCCACCACATCTGACAGGTTCTCCAAACACTACAGCAACACAAGTTATGTGCCAATTTGGAGAAATGCACTTTTGGCATGACCCAGGTTCAGTATCTGGGATACATTATTGATGAACAGGGGGTCCATGTGGATCCAGCCAAGATCCAAGTCATTCAGGATTGGCCATCTCCAACCACTCTCATAGAGCTTCGCAACTTTCTAGATCTTGCCAACTTCTACTGCAGGTTTGTGTTGGGATTTTCAAATATCACTTGGCCCTTGAGTCAAGTCACCAAGGGAGGAGTGAAAGCAAAATTATTTTGGTCTGAATCTCAACAAAAGGCATTCACAGAGTTGAAAGATCGCCACTGCTCGGCATCAGTGCTTGCATTACCAGACTTGCAACAACCATTTGAGCTCGAGACAGATGCCTCTGACTATGCTATTAGGGCAGCCCTTACTCAACACGGGCATCCAGTGGCATATCACAATGAGACACTTTTAGACACAGTCCAGAAGTATCCCACTTATGACAAAGAGATGTATTCCATTGTGCAGGCCAGCCGACAATGGAAGCATTACATTTTGGGGAAGGAAACGGCCATCCACACAAACCACCGACCCCTACAATTCATATAAACCCAAGGGAAATTGCAGAATGATCACCATCAGAAGTGGTCTGCATACCTGCAACAGTTCCATTTGAATATCAAGTATAATAAGGGCAGCACCAATAATGTTGCAGATTGCCTCAGTGAGCCACCGATCATGGCATTAACCACCGTGCTCAACTCTTGTGGGCACGAGACTTCTGATTGGCCACTTCTCTACAAAAGCGACCCAGAATTCAGCCACACGTACCAGACACTCTTGGAGGGTCAGCATGTTCCAAATTTTCACATCCAGGATGCCCTGTTATGCCACCTGGGTCACCTTTGTGTTCCTTTAAGCAAGCGTGCCAAAATGATTTGGGAAGCACACTATAGTCGAGTTGCTGGGCATTTTGGGGTCGAGAAAACAATGGCAATACTCCAGAAGTATTTATATTGGCCGAATCTTCGACAGGATGTCGAGAAGTACATCAGATCATGCACTACCTGCACCATTGCCAAACCGACCATCAAAAAGCAAGGCCTCTATACCCCGCTACCTACCCCTATTCGACCTTGGGAATCCATCTCCATGGATTACATGTCAAGCCTTCCTTCCACTAAGAATGGAAATGGAAATCACTGTGTTTTTGTGGTCATTGGCAGGTTCTCGAAGATGACCATTGTGGCGCCCTGCAAGAAGAATATCACAGTAGAAGCCACTGCTAAACTCTTCTTTGAACGAGTGTGGGTACATTTTGGGATCCCACAGTCTGTCATCTCAGATCAGGACAGCAAGTTCCTTAATACATTTTGGTCCAGTCTATGGTCGATGTTGGACACCAAACTCAGTAAGTCCACAACCTTCCATCCTCAAACTGATGGCCAGACAGAGGTTGTCAACAAGATGATCGTACACATTTTGCACATGTACAACTCAAAGCATCCACACACATGGGACGAGAGCCTTCCCTATGTTCAGCATAGCTACAACCGAACTCTCCACAACTCGACTAGCCACAGCCCTTTTCAGGTGGGCTTGGGATTCTAGCCACTATGTCCCATTGATGTGGCCATGCCATTTGCAGCTATTCACGCAGATTCGTCTCATGTCCAGTCTGAAACAGATAAGGCAAACAACTTCATTGAGCACATCCAACATATTCGCCAGCAATCCATGACATTCTGGAGAAATAAAATGCCAAGTACAAGTAGCGACATGATCAACATCTTGTGCCACACAAGTTTCACGTGGGTGACAAAGTCTGGTTGCATTTGCAAAAGGAAGACCTTACCGGAGCCTATCGAAAACTCAGCCCACTTCAATATGGTCCTTACACCATTACCAAGGCTATGGGAGACAATGCATTTGAGCTCAGCATTCCCCCATTCCTTGGCCTGCACCCAGTGTTCAATGTGGACCGCCTTCGACCATACTTTCCACCATTACTAGACACATCCGACATTGCAGAACAGCTCACACCTACAGATTTAAATCCAGATTGCATGGAACAAGCTGCCACTGATCGGATCATGGACACAAAGATCAAGCACGCTCGCCAGCAGAATATTCAACTGTATTGAGTTGTCAAAGCAGGCCAACTCCTTCACCAGGGCAAGTGGCTCACCAAGAACCAAGTTCGGCTGAAGTTCCCTCATCTCATGGAGGAACTCAACGCAATGGGGACCATTGCTTCCTAAGGGGGGAGGAAAGATCCAGGTGGATATTGGTGGCCACCCCCACCAATTCCACTTGGACCCCCGCCATTGTTTCTTTCAGTTTTTCAATTTCCTTAATTGTAGCACAGTTTACTATTTTTAGCAGTTTTTTGTGTCCTAAACTTCCGGAGCCGTTTTGAGGCCCTAAACAATGTTTTTTTGGAAATCTACCACCAACAACTTTTTTATCTAAAATCGTCTTTTTTGTCGTAGTCCTCGGAGAGATCTTTCCAACGGGCTATCATGCGCGTCAAACAGAGATAATATGACCAAGTCGCAGCCCCAGGAAGTTGGATGTCCAACTCACCTCAATGGGGCCCACAAACTCTTGGTGTTACATCTCGGGTTAGGGTTTTGGTTGTTTAGGGTTTGCTCTTATTGTTCAATAATAAAAATGCCCTTAAACCTCATTGTAAGGCAGTTCAGAGGCATGTAGCCACCACATCTCTTCTCAAAGATAAGCTACCATCGCCCTAGCTGGTTTATTTCCATTCCTGTTTAAATCCGGATCACACCTGTCAGAAGCAAGTCATCAACATATAATAATAAGATCAATCATCACCACAGTTATCAAAATCAGACCGGCCATTGAACCAGTGGACACCTCGAACCAAGAATTGATCATAACCTAATGGAAATTGGTAAAAAAACCGGACCAAAAAGCCGGTTAACCAAAAACACACAAAATATTCAGATTTTGAAGTAAAACATATATATTCATGTGCATCCACATGACTCCAAACCATTTATACACAAATAAGCAGAAGTTCTCATTTATATAGCATGTAAGGGTGCACATAACCAAGATGGCACCAAGAGCAATCCATCTCTAAATCAAAAATACATCAACAAACAAAGCTCCACATGGCCTCTAGCATCTAGAAGAAATTTATGCTACAACAAATACGTACATATCATCAAAATCAATGCATTAATATTGTCATCAATATCACCCTCTAAGCATTAAAATAAGATAGAAAAAGCATACCATGTCAAGTTAAGGTTTTTTTTCGAGTGACGAGTACATTTCTAGTAGGCTCATGATAGAGGAGTTCGATAACCAATTCCACTAACATCAAGGTACATAGAGGGCTTGGTGCTCTTAATTAAATACTAGTTCCATACCCTTGAACATGAAAAAATCCAATGTAGCATTGCAATCCCCCCAATCCTGAAATCCTGGAACATTGTTAAGTATGTTGGATTTTGATTAAGGTCTAAAATTCTAGTTTCTCCATATGAAATCCAATGAGTTCGGAACCACTTTCAAACACCCTGAGTCATTTCATGCTAATGTTAAAAAATTTAAGTAAAAGGATGAAAATGAAAGCTCTGTCACTTTTACTTTAAGAATTTAACATTACCATGAATTGCATATAGCATTAGTAGGGAATACGGTCAAATACCAGGCTTTCCCTATCATAAATCATTGTGTTAATGACAAAAAATTGCATTCAAAGGATCGTTCGCAGCAATGTACAAAAACGGTCGGCTCAGAACCGAACCAGTGGGTTCAATGAAAAAAGGTTGGTCTGGTACCAACTCAGTCAGGGCTTGACTGATTCAATACTAAATCAGCGAAAAACGGTTCAGGTCACCGGTCGAACGGATCGGTTCGGTCTGGTCCTAATAACACTAATTATCACAGGTGCATACTTCACAACCTTAAAGTAAAGGTTTGGATCAGTTTCTCTTTTGGTAAATCCCAATTTCGTCAGATAGTTATCAATACAAGCCTACCAAGCTCTTTGAGCTTGCTTGAGTCCATACAAGGCCTTTTTCAACCTGCAAACATGAGACTCTTTTCCATATACATCAAATCCATGAGGTTGCTCTATGTACACCTCTTCCTCAATCACGCCATTGATGAAAGCAGTCTTTACATCCATTTGGTGCAGCTACCATCCCATAGAAGTAGCAAGTGAGATGATGGATCTAATGGAGGTGTACTTGGCAACTAGAGCAAAAGTCTCATCATAGTCTTCTCCCTCTTTCTGGGAGAATCCTCTAGCCATGAACCAAGCCTTGTATTTTTCAATACTTAATCTTAATTTTGCAACATGCTTAATCTTGTATATCCCTTTAGAAATCACCACTGACTTCCCTCCAGGCCTTGGCACGATTTCCCAAACATCATTCTACATGATTGACTAGTACCCTTCATTCATTGCCTCCTTCCAAACCTGTTGACTTGTTGCTTCTTCATATGTTGAAGGTTCTTCATCAATGAGTTTTGTCATGAGAGTCGCATAGTTGGAGAACCTTTTAGGTTTTTCCACCTCTCTAGATGTACCATCAGGCATCACAAGTCCTTCTGCCTTTTCCAATGTGGATCAAAGCCATGTTGGTCTCTTCTTGATATCTATAACAATGATTGGTTTTGTTGGATCTTGACTGGTTTTGTTGGCCTTCTGGTACATTCTGTAGAACTTGAATGCTCCTCCCTTGAGGCCTCCTGCATTACTTCATCCAAGGAATCTACAAAGACTTCCTTAGACCTCCAATATGCCACTTTCTCATCGAAGGTGACATCTCGGCTAACCTCAATCTATCATTGTTCTGGTCCCTGGAATGTATATTATGTAAGCCTTTCAAGATTTGTTATATCCAACAAATATGCCTTTCTTTCCTGAAGGCTCAAGCTTGTTCCTATTACCCTTAGGAACATGAATATATACGAAACAACCAAAGATTCTTATGTGCTAGACTATTGGCTTCCTTCTACAGAAGGCTTCTTCAGGAGTCATACCTTCCAAAACTCTATGAGGACTTCGATTTTGAATGTACACAGTTGTTCGTGACGCTTCACCCCATAAGAACAATGGCAAGTCCAAATCATGCATCATGGCCTTGACAGATTCTTCAATGGACCTATTCTTTCGTTCTACTACACCATTTTGTTGTGGATTATAGGGGACAATTAACTCCCTCTTAATCCCAGCTTGTTTGTAGAAAGCAACAAGCTCCTTCGAGGTGTATTCTCCTCCATTGTCAGATCTCAGTATCTTGATCTTTCTACCTATCAAGTTTTCCACTTCAGCTTTGAATTCCTGGAACTTGTCGAATACCTCATCTTTTGTCTTCAAGAGATATATCCATGTCTTACAGGATAAGTCATCAATAAATGTCACATAGTACAACGAACCACCAAGCGATTTTACAGGCATCATACCACATATATCAGAATGAATTGAGTCCAAGGCTTCCTTAGATCTGTTGTCACTGTTTGGAAATGGTTTCTTGATGTTCTTTCTAAGAGCACGGGCTTTGCATACACCATTATTCTTAATTTGTAGTTCAGGAACCCCTAACACTATTTCACTTAATTCATGCGATGGTCTAAAAACCTTCAATGCCATAACTCACTTGGATCTATTTTGTCATGTACTAGTGCTTGATCTAGTTGACTTACAAGTCTATACAAACTTCCATCACGAATCCCAATAACCCTAGCATCATCTATACTAGAGCCCTTTGACCAAACAAGTACTTTACCATCCAAAAAAGCAACCCTATCTCCTTTATCTTCTAAATAAGAGACAGATACAAGATTTTGGTTCGCAGATTTTTGTGGTGTGGTTTTTGAGACAATGACCGGACTTCAACTCTATGGATGCCTTTCCATCTCCTTTGACTACATAGTTGTTATTGTCTCGCAACTCAACCCCTTGAGACAGCTTCCTTTCTGTCATGCTTGAAAGATTCCCACGCTCTCTGGTCATGTGCCTTGATGCTCCACTATCTACCAGCCACATGTCATCATCATCTACAAATGAACTTGTCAAAGCAGAATAGTAGAAGAAATCCTTTTCACCTTTGGTCTTCTTTGGTTTTTCATCTTCTTCAACTTCTACTGCGGAAGCATGTTGTTTCCCTTTTCTTTTCTTGTTAGCCATATTAGGACAATCTCTCTTGAAATGTCCATATTCTTGACAACCATAACATTGTATCTTTGATAAGTCTTTCTTCTTCTTAGAGGAAGAAGATCCCTTTCCTGACTTTTTGTGTTGAGGTCCAAATTTCTTCTTTCCTTTGTTCTTGAAACGAGTTGCAAGGGCTTGAACTTCCTCATCTTGTTGATCTTTGCTCATTAATCTTGCTTCTTCTTGAGCACATGATGTCCATAGTTGTTCAAATGTAGGAGCTTCCTTCCAACTGCTTATACCTGCTACAAAGGCATCCCATGATCTAGGAAGACCACTGAGTGTTGTAATCAATAGTTCTTGAACAAGGATGGATTCTCCAAATGCCTGAATCTGATCTCTTATTTGAGAAACCCTTACAAAGTAAGAAGCCACAGTGTCATCATTAGTCATCCTTGTACTTCGAAGAGTTCATTCTTCAGGCTCATTGATTGACATACATTCTTAATAGTGTAGAGATTCATTAGGGCATCGTACATCATCTTTGAGGTATCAAGTTTTACAATGTAGGGAACCAAATGATCCCTGATGGAGTTTACTATGATGTTCATAGCACTGATGTCATATTCCTTGAACTTGGTTTTTCCTACATCATCTCCTGATTCAGTAACCTTCCCTATAACGATATCCAAAACCTTGTTCTTGGCAAGAATGTATATTCTAACTTATCAAAGCTCTGAAGTTTGATGCTCCCTCTAGCTTGTTTTCAGATTTCATAGATGTAGCCATCAAAACCAATCTGCAAGAAGAGCTTTGAATAAAATACTTTCTATGGTTTTTTCAAAGTGATATCGATGTTCCTTCCTTCCTTCACCAAATCTCTGATACCATGTTGATTTTCTAGTGCAATTGCAGTTAGCACAATATTTCTGAAAGTCTGATAATTATTTTTGATGTAGATCTTTTAACTTATTCCAATATAACATTCAACAATTATACTTCAAAAACAAACCATAAAATACACTAGAATAGTAGAGATCATAATGCACAAAAGAGAGAAAAGATTTACCCTAGAAAACCCACTAAGCGGAAAAACCTAGGAACCTTTTCAATAGAGAAATTCTTCTTATTCAATGAGACACACCTCAACCAATGGTCAAACATGGTCTTATCCTCCAAGTCAAGTCAACCAAATATGATCTTGCACGTCCAAAATTTTGCCCCCCTGTAATAGCCAGTTGCCCTAGAATTTTGGCTTGCAGCAATTGCCACAATAACCTGAAAAATTCTGGGCCCTTGCTACAATTGCCCCAGAAAATGCAAACCACAGAGAGAGAAATAACTTCACACATGCAAGATGCTAGAGAGAGAGGAGAGAGAAATCTCAGCCTTCTTTTTTGTCCTCCTACGTCCTTATTTCCCTTTGCGCACTTGCCCAAAACCTGTCTTATGAGAGGAACATGAATTGCCCAAATCAGGAGGTCGAGTTGCCGTTATATAGTGGTTTGTCTAGGGTGAATGGAAGTGTCTCTTGGCCAGGGCTAACTTGACTTGGAGGGAAGCCGACTCATCACTTTTGGAGCCAAAAATTATATTTCAAAAATTCAATTTTATATCTTTTAAAAAATTCGCAATGGGACTTTGACTCAAAATACATTTCCTTTGACTCAAACATTTATAAATATGTGTTACAATGACAAATACAATTACATCAAGTGACCAAATGTATATTATGAAGTGTGGCCATAGTTACAAATTCAACACCAAGCATTGGAAAAAAATAGAGATGGAAGCTCCCAAGTTCCCAGGTCCCCATATAGCGAATGACAACAACCTCTAATCTCATAATATGGTGGACACCCAAAAATGAAGTGCATCTCTATCTTTGGCTCCTGAAGGTGGCACACCTAGCAGATCTGTCTTTACCCAGAGTCAATAAGACCTGACCCAACGTTGTCATAGGAATCCTAAGCTAGTGCATCCAATGTCTGCACATATAAGGGGGAAAACAATGATGCCATCAAGAATCTCCAAGAAGTATTCTCGGTAGAAAGACATCTTCGAGCCCAAGCTTGTCAAGGTGAGATCCAAGTGAACTAAATGCATAGTATGTACATAACCTCTTTGATAACGTCATTCAATATTTGTCAAGTTGGCAAGATATGGTGTGGGCATCAAGGAAGAATCCAAACGCGGGGAGGTGCTCTAGAAAAATAGTAATTGACTGAAAAACTTGAGAAGATAGTAATCAAAACCAGTCGGTTCATAAGCTTTCGTTACCAAATTGGCCAATAAATTTGGTTCATCCCTTTGCAGGCCTAGGGTTTGCATCAAACCAGTCATAAACCAGTCGATTTATGACAGAACTAGTTGGTTCATTACTAGCGCAGTCGCAAACCCCACGCACAGTATTTTTGGGCATGCGTGATTGGTTTTAAAGGAAACTACGGGTTGTCCACTCCAAAAATAGTCCTCCAAGCCTTTAAAAGCATGCCTTCCCTCTCATCTGCCTCACACATCTCAACCCTAACAATGTTGCCGATCAATGGTAATGTTAAATTCTTAAAGTAAAAGTCATCCTATTACTTAAATTTTTAACATTACCATGAAATGACTTGGGAAGTTTGAGAGTGGTTTCGACCTCATTGGATTTCATATGTAAAAACTAGAATTTTTAAATCTCACTCAAAATCCAGCATACTTAATGATTTTCAGTCTTTTAGGATTTGGTGGATTGCAATCTTTCCATTTGATTTTGTCATGCGTGAGGGTATGAGACTAGCATTTGATCAAGAGCATGAAGCCCTTTAAGTACCATAATGTTGGTGGCATTGATTGTTGAATTTCGTTGATGTTGGTGGTATTAATTATAGAACTCCTCTACCATGCCCTTAAAAGAAATGTACCCTTCACTGAAAGGAAAATAATTGGTTGGGCATGCTAAGCTTTTACTGCCATATGATAAGGTTGAATAGATGAACCCTTCACTCAAACCAAAATCATTGGTTAGGCATGTTAAAAAATTTCAATTTTTACCATATTATAAGGTTAAGCAATCAAAGTGTGAAGACTTTGAGCTAGATGATGTTTATGTAACTCTTGTTGATGATCCCATTTCTAGTGGTGTTGAATCAATGATGAGTGATTTGTAGTTTTCATGTCTAGTTTTGTTTCTACTACTACTACTACTGAGGTTGCAAAGGAATCTGAGTCCTCAGACTCTGAGCCAAATGATGTTTATGTAGCTCATGTTGATGATCCCATATCTAGTAGTGGTGATGAGTTTGATCATGATGAGAAGTGATCATGTTGATCATTGATATGTAGACTTATAGTAGGCTAGAGGCCCATGGCTTGTAGCATTGTCTTTGGACACTACAAACTATTTAGAACCTCATTGATTATGTATTTTGTTACAGATATGTATTGCACTTGATGCCATTTTGATATATTCACCTTTACATGGTATATAGATGAGCAAACTTTGCATATTTTGTCTCTATTGGTTTGGAATCATGGTTTTAAATCTTAAAAATAGTTTTTTATTAAAAATTAATTATTTCATGTATATTTTAGAAGTGTTCATTAAGATCCAATGAGCCCGGTTTTTTCGATTCTAGTTCAAAAACCGGTTTGATAGGTGGACCGGTCTGGTCATCAATTCCAATTTTGAATACTATGCCCGAGACACCTCCAAGAACCACAATTTTAAAAACTGGTCAGTCTGAAATAGTTTTTCTTCATTGAAAAATAATTATTTTGTGTGTTTTTTAAAACCCGTTCACTAAGATCTAACCACTCTCGATTTGACCGATTCTGATTTGAAACCCAATTTATTAGGTGGACCGATCCGGTCACAGGTTTTGGTTCTTAAAACTACGCCAAGAACTAGCTTCGAGCCCAGCCAAAGGAAGGATTTGAAGCAATAGCCTCCGAGGAGCAAAGTGCAAGGTAAGGATATCGTTCCCGTCGAATGGAAGAGCCTCGAAGAGACCAAACTATGAAGGAAAGAATCCAAGCAAAAAATGACCTTCAGGTAGAAAAGGTGGACACCTAAGTCACCTAACACGTAGGGCACGAGGATTCAAGTGGTTGACACAGGCACGTTGACCCCCAAAACAAGACAAGTTATATATATATATATATATATATATAGTAAAAATTAGATATTTCTTACACAAATTCTCATTCATGATACAAATTTCATTGATTCAAACATAGATCTTCATCTAGATGTAAGTTTTACAAAGTAACATTATGCATACAAATACAATTGTGTCAGATTCATCAATGATCTAATGGGAGAAAGACAAGAAACTGCAATTTTCTCATTAAGTCATCAAAATCAAAATGTGTTGCATAGGTAGTGGCAATGCCAATGGAAAATAGAAATAGCAAATACAAATCAACTACAAGCCTCAAGGCAGTAGGTAGTTCATGAGTTATCAATCATTATCATCAAAATCAGCATCACTGTCATCATCATGGTCACCACTACTCTCCTCCTCCTCTGTATCCAATGTCATCTTTGCATCTATTGGTGTGGAGGATGACCCCTCAATAGTATCACCGTCACCAAAAGTGACAAGCTCTAGCACTTGCTTATTGAGATCCAAGTTGGCCAGTGCCAACTCAACACTGTTGTCCAAACCCATATCATCAGGAAAGACATCCCACATCTTTGTCTTTCTCATCAACCACTCATCCCTCTACATGAATATAAGACGAATCGCCTCCAAAATGTTCCCAAACCGTTTGCTATTCGCTCCCACACACCCATAGCAAGAGAGACTAAGAAAAGTGAGGGAGAAATGGCCTAAAACCCGCCTTTATGGGACATCAAATCAAGGGACATGTGTCCCAGAATCAAGACACGATTGACTTGTTCCCTGCACACAACCGAACACGATCGGAGGACACGTGTCCCACCGAATCGTGTCTAATTCTACTGATGAGGGACACGCAGAGGGTTTAGGAAGAATCTGATTTGTTAGGTGGGCACCAAACTCTGTCTGAATGATGGGTTGTGGATTGTCTACTTGCATTGGATGATACGCCAAAGGAGCAAGATTTGTACCCTCTCTAGCAAGGTTTGCAACAAGCTCAGTTCCCATATCTAAAACATCCCTTTGTCTTTGTAATGCAAGGAATGACGAGAAGTACCCCAGACCCTTTGTGATGCATAAGCAATCAAACATTGAAATATGACCACCAATAAATGCTTAAGCCATTGCAAACAGTGACCAGCTATATGAATAATATAAATGTTTACGAACGGTGATAACCAAAAGCGGCAAAGCTAAAACAAAGGCCTAGAAAAGAGATTCAAAGATTACAACAAATAACAGCTTTACAAGGTTGTCCCCTAGCCATGACTCTTCACTTCTAATTTAGTTCTCTCTTGAAATTATTGAAAGAATTCAAAGGTAAGCCACTCAACTTTCCTGAAATAAGAGCTTCAAAAACTCACCTCAAATTATTGCTCTTCATTGCCAAATCGATTTGTTTACAATGATTATTAAAATGAGCTCTAGGTGAATTGCTCAGACAGTCCTAGATAAAAGCCTCAAAAGATCCTCATGTTTTAATTTGTCTGTGGGGAATACATTTGTCTTTTGCAATTATTAAAAGGAGTCCTAGGTAAGACAATAAAAAACAAGTATGGTGTATTCACTATTGACGCTTATTCATGTTGCTCCTTTATTGCATTGGTTAGAGAGATATATTGTTGTCATTGTTAGGATGGCATTGGTGTGTTGGCATTGATGTCAACTTGATGCATTGGTGTGATGGCATTAATGTCAACCTTTGTGCAGTGATGTCAACGTCAATGTGTAGATGAGATGTTTGTGTCAAGGTGACTGTTGTCATGGCTATGTGTCATTGATTGAGCATGTTGGCTAATGTAGTTATTACCAAGACATAAGGGGGAGTGTTCTGGTAGTTGTAGTCTTTAGTCGAGAACCATCATAGTAACAGGTTGTGTGAAGAGGCCTCAAAATATTAAGACTCTAATTACTAGAGGTTGCTTCCTAGCTAATGCCAAGGTCAAGAATGGAGGATTTAACTTTGAAAGCATTTCTGCCCCACGATATCAGCTCAATTGCTCTTGCAAAATGCTTAGATAGATAAGGCCTGGAAAAAACTTTCCGATGGTATATGGCACTCTAAAAAAGACCCCTAGGATCGAAAGTTATCAAGGTTCATAGTTGGACTGTTTAAGGGGCAAGGTTCCATTTGATGGCAAGTTTTGGTTTCGCATGTAGCGAAATAGCAAACAACCCCCCCCCCTCCCCCCTCCCCACCCCCCTTGTTAACTTTCGAGCACACGAGGCAATCCGCATTTTGATCATGGCCACTCATTTGTGTAATGAAAAATTGATCTACATTTACCGTGAGCGCACGAGGCAGACCGCATTTTGATCATGGCCACTCATTTGTGTAATGAACAATTGATCTACATTTACCGTGAGCGCACGGTGTTGAAGTTGCACGAGGTTAATCATCCGCTAAGTGACAAATAGCAAACCCCCCTTGTTAACATTTCGGGCATACAAGGGGACATGTGTTTTAATCCAAGTCGCCCGATGAATTGGTGAATAAACTTTCAGCAGCATAATCATCTCGCCCAGTTGGGCAAGCTCGATAGACGAGAATGTAGTCTGTCAATTGTCGTAAATATTGGCATCCCGACCCTTTGCATATTGAAGCAAAAGTGTATCGGTGGTGTGGACCCATGGTCTGAGAGCCTGATAAACAAGAATGGAGTTCGTAGAGTGCCATAAACATTGGCATCCCGACCTTTTTCATATCAGAGCTATTTCGTGGAGGTCGTAAGTGTAAAAAGCCAAGACCAAGAGCCCGATAGATAGAGATTTGGTTGGGAATGAGTAGAGGCACTTTACTCTAAAATTGGCATACTGACCTTGAAAATTTCACAAAAGGAATTCGATAGAAAACCAAGGCTTGGGACCCTCCCCCCCCAGTAAAGGTGAAAGCATGGTAGAATGAAATCAACACAAGGTGATGTGTCACCTCAGGCAAGTAATACGTGGCATGCTGATTTGAAGTTTTCAGGTATCCAAGTGGCATGTTTCTGGGTGACACGTGGCACCACCAAGAGAGGCCATATGGCTTAAATGACATCAACATGATGACAGCAGCTAATGTGGCATATTCTTGTAGACTAAACCAAGGGGGTTAGTTTGGTAAAGTTTTCACGTATAATCAAAATTGGCCAAGTAAAAAAACTCAAGAGAGGAAGCGTTGTGGGAAGACCAACAAGAGACAGAACCATTCTTGTTTCGTGCCATGAAATATTGTTGTCTCGCCTTGGCGTGTTTGGAAAGCACACCTCGGTGGTTGGTAATGAAAAAGGCCGAGAAACATAGATATTGTCGTCTAGTTCTAGTCCATCAAGGTATCGAAGATCGTGCCCATGGATGTGTTTGGGAATGTTTTTGTGTTTTATTGGTTTACACATTTGAACAACACTTTGGGCATAATAAAGTGTTTGTTCACATGATAAGGGTGCGAGAGTCTTAGCCGATCAACAACCTTGATTATAATTGGTTCTAGCTCCGCAGACATATGAAGCCAAATCTTAAGGGCGTGGGAGCTTAGTCTTGCATGAAAGTAAAGCGCCTCCAATTGTTTGTTCAAGCTCATAGCACCAAGACACATGTGCCAAAGGGGCAATGTTAACGTGTTCCATAGTTTGAATCAAACGTTGTTGACAGTGAATTGAACAATGTAATGAAACCGCAAGGACCACGATATGCAAGGACTCGACTCTATGACAATCTGTGTGTGGACTTCAATCTACAGTCAACGAGCATGGGCACAACACTCTTTAAACGATAGATAAGAAGCACAGTGGACTTCAGGTGTAGCATGCAATGGTACAGAGCCTTAAAGGAAGTAGATGAAGTTGGTGGCCTTCATTATGAATTCCTTCCCTAACAAGCTATGTTCTATGAATGGGTGCCATACTAAAGCACTGCAAGCCATAATGGAGTAGCCTTCATGCCACGAAGAATGAGAATGAGGAATATGGAACAAGAGCGATCATTGTATGAGTGGATAATGCAACAGCACAGACAGTCTTGTAAGCTAATTACAGTGGTGGTAATCGAGACTAGTCCATGGTAAGGTAAACCACACTAAATCCCATTCTTTGAATTAATTCAGTTTCAGTTACTGACAAACGGGACGAAACGGGAGAATGGTGAGCCATAACCACTTATACCCCGCTGGAGGACAACAAGCTCTATGTGATGCATGTGAGATTTTGATATTGTTGCAGTCACTAGTTATTATTCACCTATCTGTAAATATTATTTGTCTTTTGCAATTTATATGCGACAAACACCGAATAAAACACTATTGCAAATTCACGAAAAATAGATAAACCACATGAACTGAGAAAATATTGCACACACATAAAATAATGAACACCGAAGGGAAAACCAGTGCTGCAGATGAGGGTTTTTATTATTCTTCTTTAGCAAAATTTGGGATTGAAATTTTACAAGTGCTTGCAGTAAATTGGCAACGCTCCTGTAAATTATTTTCCCTAGTGGTATAAAAATACCTGGAAGGAACTCGGCCTCCCTCTGCAAGGGCGTACGACCTCACATGTGTTACCCTGGCTAAACGAAATTCGACCTTACAGCCTCTGGAAAACTCAACCTCCTCCAGCAACTAATCTCGGCCTTACCTCTCGTCCTTCCCTGGATAAAATCGTGCTCAAAAACTGCCTCTTTCTCCCACACCTGCAAATGCAAGCTCGGCCTCCAGAAACCCTTGCACAACAAAAAAATCACGGCCTCCTGCAGACAAGTCAAACTGGCAATTTTCTCCCTCTGGATCTCAGAAACTGGAAGAAACTGATGAAAAAATTATCTCTGAAAATATTCTACTAAATCACCGCTGACTCCTCGCTGCTTGGGGTCCACAAGCTATCACTGTGCCCTTGCTCTCACTGCAAATTTGTATCTTTAATATGTTCTCTAAATGCCCATCGATTTCCTCTTATAATCTCTCATTGATCAACTAATAACCACGAACTAATCTCAATCGATGGCTAATATCATCTCGACCACATCACGTGACTTGTTTAGAAGTCACCAGAGAAAAATCAATTTAACTCAATTAATCCTGATTAATTAAGCCATTTCCCTAAGTTAGACTTGGAAAAGTAATAAACTGATTAATTAATCTACTTAAATTAATTTCCTTGGAAATGTTTTCCGGGTATTGGAGAAAATTAATCCACTGTGTTCCTTAGCCTCATGGACACCATCTGAGACTAGAACATCTGTCCAAGCTACATAAACTAACAATGCAGACATGAGTCCCTGCATCGATCCATGTGTATCATAGGAGAACAAAACACTAGAATGCAGAGTGTAACAGGTGGTTGGAATGCAGCAATGGCTGATTTTCTGAGTGAAGAAGCTGTTGAGTGAGACCAAGGATGCTAGTGAAGAAGAGGGAGCCAAGTTTAGCTGATATGCAAACTGTACAAGGACAGAGTGCAGATAGTGGACTGATGAAGTGTTAAGAATACGGAGGCCTGCTGATAGAGCCATTATGTGTGTTGCTGAGAAGAACAGAGGGACGAGTGCAGTTAGAGGCTGTGTTGACAGCGAGAGAGCAGAGCAGCATTGGTAAATCCAGCAGAGGATGTGTAAGTTCAATGTTGTTGCAAGCAGAGGGAGCTGCAGAGAGACAGATCAGATCACATGTTTCAAGATGCAGCGGTAGGCCTAAGTTCTCAATTTGAAAATTGTATGAAATAGTAGAACTCTTGGCTGTAGTGGGAGTGTGCCTGCAATTAATAGAGGTTGGTGCCTCTAGGCAAGTTAGTGCTTGCTGTTTGAGGGGGGTTGGGGCCTCCTCTGATTGGCTGCTCACAAACATATGAGGTATCTTAGTAGCTTTAGATTTACATCATAACAAACAACATTGGTGGTTCCACGTTAAATCTCTGTTGTTCATGTTGTTTCTGTTTGTTCATGTGTTGATTCATATTGCTGCTACATGATATATTGTTGATGGCTCACACGAATGATTGCCAGGATTAAATGAAAATATAAATTGCCATTAAAATTAAAATTGCCTTAATACTGATTCACCCCACCCCCTCTCTTCAGTATTAATTATTGTTTCCAACAGATATTGTTTGGCATAGTAATTTTACTACCTTAATTCGAGTAGTTGAAGGTTCCACCTACGACTTTCCACTAGAGTTGTTTGTGCTAATTTCCAAATTGGGCACTGAGCCCAGGCTTGAGCTAAACTAACTTAAGTATAACTGTAATCACTTACAAGAAAACCCCTAAATAACGTCATGAATCAATCTTCGAGCATCTGAAACATGTTTTACTGATATTGTTTCTGTGCATACTGTTCCCTACATGCAGCTTAAAAAATAAATTCAAACAAGAAAATAAATTTCATATTACAGAAAGCAGCATGAATTTTATGATTGCAAAATATTTCCTTCACTTTATAAAAAGTGGAAGGAATTTTACCTGTAAAATTCTGCAAATAAATCTTCATCACTAACATATGGAAGAAGCTTGACTACCTGTAGCAGTATTTAACCATCAGATCACTAACTCAAATCAAATTGCCACCTGCAAAGTCTGCAACATCCAAATCAAAGTAATGCACACCTCTTCGAGGGTATATTCATCATTTAATTTTTCACTACCACCCTTTTTCAAGATGTTGTCAAAAAATGTAACCAATAATTCTGCAATCCTTTTTCCTGTAACTTCCTTGTTACAAAATACCCCAAATGCTTCCTTCAGTGCCTGCAAATAGAGTTAACATCCATAGGGAGTGTTTCCCAATGCACTGTATTTTGACAAAAAAAAGGCATGATAAACAATATTTCCTTCAACCTACCTTATGGAAAAGGGAGTGGTTCATAAAACACTCGTTCACATATTGCAAGTACTTGTCATGCAATTCAATAACTTTCCTCACAAATGCCTGAAAATCAACCATGTTAGTTAAAGAAATTGCAAGCTCAGGATCTATCATCTCCACAAAGGCTAATGTCTTTGTGCAATGTTCAGCATATCATGTTTGGTCATCATCTGCCAAATTATAACAATATGCCAAGTAACCCCCAATAATACATAACGTCATAAATTTACCTTCATTATCAAAACATTCAAATGGAAAGAGATTAAGCCTACAAAGTAGAAGGAATCGCAGATAAATAAAGTTACAAATAAGATTGTACCCTTTCTTCTGCACCAACCTTATTTTCTGCCTGAAGAACAACTCAAAGTAATACAGATATCAGACAGGCCACTAAATGCTGGAAATGTAAGCTATTATATTTTGTAGAATATAAAGAAACAGGCCATATCTGCTCAAACAGATATAACTAATAGTTAATTTAACCATCACGACATACCCCATAAACCAATAAAACCTTAAGACACATCCAACTTGTAAATCAAAATTACCTTTTTATTGCTTGCTGCATCTTCCGCATGCTTGACTAATGATGTACCCTCACCAGTAACATGCTGCAATGACAGAAAGTAGTTTGAATAAGGGGAGGTAAGTTAAAAAACAAAACCCTTTGCCTGCCAAGTGGAAGTAGCTGATCTAGGATATTTTCAATCAATATGCACCAATTGGTGTCAACCTGTTTGAAAACTTGAGCCAAAGGTTCCAAGCCTTTACGTATCCTACAAAACAACCTATACATCCTTGAAAGATCATCTACCTGTACAAAAAGTTAAATCAGGAAATCAGCTTTTTGACTAAGGAATTATTTTGAAAAAACAGGTTCAGAATCCCCAACAACACAGCAATAATCAAATGAAAATGCCATGGCACCTTTTCATCTCTTAGCAAGGCATGGCACCCTGGAAGCTCCTTCTCTAGAAGTTGACTCTCGTACTGGGAAAGTAGCTCATTTTCTACTTTCTGCAACAAAAGCCAGCAACAGAAAAAACAAATATCTCAGCTGTTCTTTAAATTGTGTGTATGATGAGTTAATCATGATGGTTGAAGTAGTGGAATATATGTACTTCACCGAGTAAAAGAAACAACGAAAATAATTATTTCAACAATAAGCTAAATGCAAGAACTTTGGATAATGGAAAGAAATTATTTTTAACACACTCACTTCCAACAACTTTTGTTCACTGCTTGAATGTAAATAATAGGAAGCTCTTTCTTTTACTCGTTTCAGACACTCTTCAGCCTGTAGTTAAAAAGGAGATATACATTAGCTTCTTGAAAGACCCAATATCCATTCGATACCAACACTCTGACACATGTCTACAGCACTAGCACCTATTTCTCCACTGACCTTAAGCATATAATCCGTACAAGAATCCTCTAGAATCCATGATGCAGCTTTTCGAGAATAGTAAGAAGCAATGCCATCCAACATCGCTGACTCAAAGTCATTCTCATAAGCATCCATGTTACCCATCCCAATCTCCACGAAGATTCCCAGAACATTTTTCAGCAAACCTCGATCAATTTGCTCTCCTTCAGGTTCCCTATCAACCTGCCACATAACAAGCACAATAGGTCATATACCATAAGCAATAAAAAAAAAGCAATAGGTCAAATAACTAAAGAAAGTTTTCGACATTTCAAGGCAATACAAAACGTACCAGAGTAATCACAGCATCCCTTACATTATTCTTAATTTCTTGGTAAACCTGCAAAACAAGTGAAAAGGTTGATTTTAAAAATAGTTTATCGCCTTTATATTTGCTAAGAGCCAGGATATCCACCCTAATTCCAAGATATCGTCATCTGAAGTTTATTATAATCATTGGAAGAAGAGAAAAATCATAGGAAGAGAGAGAAGGTATAAACAGAGAGAACTCTACACAAAGTATCATCTGATGTTTACCAGATCACGGAAGCACATGACACTAACTTCATTTAGTGCAGGAAGAGAACGCCTTGCAATGAAGTAACGATCCAAGTAATTAAAGAAACGTGAAAGCCACCGAACCATTATTTTGTAATTTCCCCATTGCTTTACAAGTTCTCTCAGCAAAAGCTCATCATGTTTCTCCCTCAATGCAGGTAGTACCTGAGGAAAACAACCAATATATTTCAACTATAGACCAAGATATATTCAGATATTATCTTACATCAGTGTTTCACCAAATAGAAAGCTCGTAAAATTTTCCAACTAATAACAGCAAATGCATCGCTGTGAAAGATGACAGCACAAATGCATGAAGAATGAGGGAAAGCAATTGCAAACATCACATGTAGTGGTAACAAATATGAAATCTGCCACATTACACATGATTTAAAAATTCTGAATGACCAAACTAGAACTGAGTTGAGCAATCTGGCTCTAAACCGTACTTCATTCTTCAATACCAAAATGGGGATAAAACAAACACTTGTATGCATCACTAAGGCCAAAATGTTAGCTGTAAGAAAATTGAAAAATCAGAAGACCTTAGATGATTCGGAACAATGTAAACTGACGCCCAGTTGATAAATCTGCCTGTAAGCAAGATGTTGATATTCCTTTCCCCATATCAAAAAGGGAATAAATGAATGACTAGTTTGCATCAATAAGCCAAAAAGAGACAGGTGCAAAAACTTTCCAAACCAAAAAGAAGTCAAACGATTAACTCTAAAATCATGCACATTGAAAATTAAGCAGAAATGTGAATCACATAAATATATCATCTTGTTTTCAGATGTAACATCATGAACCTCTTAACATTAAAATTTAAAACTTAAATGAAGCTCCTAAACTCAGTATGCCGCATAGATCCCACCTATTTCCAACCTTGTGAGAGCCACTGGTATAATCATACTAGGAAATCTACTACTTGGAAAGTTTCATACTGGCTCCTCGTGAATGGCTCATTTAGAATATAGCACATGGGAACTTCTACAAGATACTACATCACAGCCATATTTTCTTCAGTGGGCTTCATCAGAGTCAAAACTTCTAGAGAATTGATGCCTATAAAATGCTCGGATTACACATAGGACATTCCTGGCATCTTTGTTGGCTGTTGTTCATATTTGTCTGCGGTAATTAGTATAATGAACACCAAGCCTGTGCATTGAAAACCTTATCTTCACTTTGGAATTTTTTAACATGCATACAGGCAACAATAACAAATGGAATGACATACACAACAGTAGAAAAGCTAGAATGCTAGGATAGACTATTTGAGGGAAAATTAAAGATTCATTTTTATCTCAGTGACCAATCTTGAAACAATTTTGAAAGCATAAACATTAAAGATACAGTATGCCCTCATACACTAATGTTCTACACCTGGCGTCTAATATAATCATCCATTCTTCCAAACTACCATATGAGCAATAGAACCAAAGATCTTGAAATGGCTTACCTTCGATTTCCTTCCGGACCAAGCCTCCTCAAGTTTAACATCTTTCGCTTCTCTTGAGGGCTTCCTATTCAACACACAAACTACTTCAGGTACTACTTCCTTCCACACTAGTATATACAACGCTTTTGTCCAATATTTCTCTAGACATGACTTTCCCTGCAACATACTCTTTGTCATCTTTATAACCACATTGCATTTTCTTTTAAGACTAGAGGTTTGTCTCTATATTCCTTATCTCTTGCAAACGCTAGAGAATCCATTTCATTAGAGAAAAAAATTGTTGGTGTGCGTGGTAGCCTTGAAAGGGCTTTTACAGAGGATTTGTGTCTTAGCATGCGGAAGACATTATTTGCCTCTTCTACTGATCTATGTCTTCTTTCCTAAGTCGAACTTGGGAAAAATACAATAATTAAAGTAAATTAATTATTGTTGACTATTGAGATACCTTTTAAAGATAAATAATTTAAATATTAAGTAACTTATAAGTAATCTCAATCATTGATCTCCAAGATGGTTCTAGAAGCGAGATTGGAATTAGGGATTTCAACCTAATGAAGATTATAAAGGAAGGCTAGCAAGGAGGTGAAAACACACGAAGAGCACAAGTTGTGTGAGCGAGTCATTATTCAGAAAAAGCGATTTTCTCCAAGTGTGAGTGGCTCAGTCGACCAATGCACAGAGAAGGAGAAGTGCGAGTGGGTTTGTGCGAATCCAAGAGGGCCAAGTAGGAGGAGATTGTAGGGCCTAGTTGCCAGAGGGAGACTGAATTCATTTTGAAAGAGGCTAAGTTGCTAGAGGGTTGAGTATTCCCTAGTGCGCATCAGTGGCATGCAAGGAGGGCACAGGTCGAGTTGTCGACAGAGTAGTTGGGTCGAGTTCTCCAGGTAGATTTCATCTGGGGGCTAATTTACTTGAGGTTGAGTTAACTTGGGCCAAATTCAGTCCGAGGAAGTCGTATTATAGGTTCCAAGGTTTTGTATTTTTCCTTGTATCTTTGTCGGTCAAAAAACCCATATTTTTCAGATAATGAAATGATGGAGAATTGTTGTGGGTGATTTTATTTTGCAATGTGTGATTGATCTCTTTGTTTATTTCCACTGCATATATTTAATTCTAGAAGTTGATGTTGAGAAATCTATAGGGCAATAGTTAAGATGATTTCTCTTTCTATGATAATTGCTTGTGATCTCTTTTTACTTTTTCTTACTTTATTAGCTTCTTCACTTATTATTATGTTTGAATATCATGAAATAGGTACGAAAACAAGAAGAACCATAGTACACAAGAACACAGAATGTAGGTTGCAAGCCAGGGCCAAAACCTCTCCACTTGATAGGAAATCCCACAAAATCTCCTCTTCTTATAGATTCTTCAATTGACGAATTCCAAGACCTCTAAACCAAGACCAATACCCTGTAAGACCATGTCCAACATTTTCTTAATGATGTGCTTCCCATGTCCAAGTCAAACCCATTCAGATCTCTTCCAGCAACACAACTTCAACGACCAGCTTCAGAATTTATGCCCCTACTATAGGTTTGAAATTTTCGACCCCCTGCAACTCCTACTGCATCCACATGTATGAGCGAAATTAGCCTTCCAAGGCCTCCCAACAACTTCGCTTGCCTTGTTTCCTTGTCTAGGGCTAGTAGGTGACCTAGTAGACCCCTTCTTCTAGCAGATTTGATCCTCTTCCAACAGATAGAGAATTTTGACCTTGAAGCAGCAAACCCTAGCTTCTCTTCTTCGCACGTGTGAGAGAGAATTAGCCCAAAAACCATCTTTCTTCATCCTCTTCCTTCTTCGCTTGCCTTCTTGTTCTTCTCCTTTACTTGAACGAGTGATGAATGTGTCTCAAGGAGGTTGAGTTCCCTCTTTTATATAGGATTCTCAAGGTATACGTGGCTCCTCAAAATAGGCCGACTTTCCAACTGCCACCCCAACTTGGCCTTGAAGGGTTTTCTGACACTTTTAATGACAAAAATAATTTTCTTTACAAGTTACAATGTGCCCGATGAAGTCTTCAACTTATGACAATGACTCTTTTTACTTCTTGACCTAAGACAAATCCTAGAAGCACTCAATGGGTGCTTGACCTATAAAATAAAAGACCTTGAGCATGAAACCCATGCTCCAAAAATAATAATATTATTATTCTTCATTTTACAATATACAAGAATCAAAAGTACATTTCATATTTATGAAGACCGAACCTAGTTACACATTTTCCAATAGTTAAAATACCAATGATTTTATTTTTCGTTGATTTAGTAATTATTTGGGTAAATAAATAAATTGTTGGGGATAAATTAAATTGCTGGGCTAGTATTAGAAATTTAACATGGTATCAAAGGAGTCTAGAAGACACTGAAAGAGAGATCTGAGATCACGAGCATTTGCAACAAGGAGTTTTTCCTTTTTGCAGTGACAGAATTATTTCTTAAAATTTTGTAGCTAGGTTTTGTGGTTGTGGTTGATTTGTGGAGATGGTATCATTGAGCGGTTTGAGATACGAAGATAGGTTGGACGGGGTATTAAATTTCAATACTTGGAAGGAGTGAATTACCTAGATTTTGAAAATGAATGGTCTCTAGGATTTAGTGAGCAGAGGCATGCAGGTTCCCTCATATCTGAACCTTGCAGCTGAGCATAAGGCCAAGGATATGAAAGCAAACTACATAACTTTGGATGGTGCGAGGGATAATATAATTCCTCACATATCAGGGAAGGAAACCAAGAGACAAATGTGGGTAGTGTTGACCACAGCTACGTCAACACCCCAAGAAGCAGAGTACATATTAGCAAATAAAAAACTTTCAAAATCATCTTCATCATGCAGCTTTCAGATTATCATTGTAATCCAAATTTTGCGGCCCTGTGGGCCTTTATTGTAAAAATGATTCCAGTATGACTATTAAGCCCTGTAACAAGACCTAGCTAAGCATATGATTCTTCTCAAAGGGTTTCACTCTAGGGAGTTTTTTAACCTCCCTAATTATTTGTGTTCCTAGGAACAAATAATTAGCAGAGTTTTTCTCCCAGATATACCCCAAAGCTAGGGTGGAACTCATTGATGAGGTCTTAGGTGATTCCTAGTGTTATAGAGTCTATGTAAATTTTCATACTAGATCATTCTTCGGTGTTGCAAAATTTGGTTAGGTATAAGTGTGTATTTTAATTATTAAAATTTCCAAGTGGTCGAAATTTTAAATATTTGGATGCAAATTGTAAAATCAAATGTTTATAAAAGTTGAAGGGGGTAAAGTACTCATAATTAGAACCTATACACCTCAACTTTGTGTTTAGACATCTTTTGAGGGTTGAAATTATGTCTATCCCCTCGTTATTTTTATTTTTCATTCTTTGGCAAAAAAGGCCAAAATATTAGCGAGAAAATAGTCGAAAAATTAAAAATGAGAGAAAATAATTCTCTCCAAGTGGAAAAACAAATTTTTGAAGGTGATATTCCACGAGGAAGAATTAAATTTGACAAACTCAATTCCAAGGCAAAAAAACCAACGAAAAATTCAATGGGGCCAAAAAATATTTATTTTTCAAAAAAATCAATTTCCTGGGTCCAATTGGTTGCAGAAAATTCGTGGGTCCAAAATAAGTTAATTTTTCAAGGTCCTCCATCAAAGGAGAAATCAATTTTTTAAGAAAAATTAAACTTATGGACCAAGGAGATCAAGTCAAAAGTGACTTTTTGAGGAAAAAAGTTCAAAATAATATTTTTGGGACCATGAAAAAAGGAGTTTATCATGGAATTTGAATTTCTTCATCTAGATCAAGGGACGGGATTTATTTTTGGCATGGAACAATCATCAAGTAGTTTTTATTATCTGCGATCAAGTCATCTTCTATATAAGGAAATTATTGCCTCCTCATTTGACATCGAAAGTTTTGTAATCAAGCTTTGCTAGTTGTAATACTTTTTTATCAATAAATCAAAAGCCTTTGGGGTTTACTCTTAAAGGTGTTCCTCTTCATTTTCTTGTAGTAATTTTTCTGGATCATGTGATTAATACTCTACTGAATAAATTTTATAGATTATTATTTCTCTAGCCATTTGTTGGATCAACTATTTAAACAGATATCTTGCATTAGTTGATGCGTTTTAGAAAAACATGTTAATTTGATCTATCTAGTAGGTATCTCTAGATTTTGAAGGTTATTATGTTATCTATGCCTCTATTGATCTAATAATCTGATTTTAAATGTGTAGAGACTTCACATATTATGATTTTAGGTGTACGAGGAAGCTAAGTTGCACTGAAACGGATATGGAAACGCGGTTTGAAACGGATACGGCAAATTTTCAAAAAATCAGGATACGATATGGCAAGGAAACGGCATATATATACATATGACAATAAAACTTTCATATTACCATTCATCTTATAGAATCTAGATTCTATATTTAAAAATAAATAATCATCATCATGAATTCCACATAGACAAATCATCATCACCAATTTAGCTTAAACATTGTCATCATCATTATAGATTATTATAACATTCAACATATCCTCAAGTTTATGTTTCCAATTTCAATCATCAACATCATCACCAAAATTAATAATGCTAAATGCACACTACATAGTACAAATTACAAAACTGAAGTATGTATGGCTGGCAGTCTACTATCATATGACATATTATGGTATTCAATGTCCATTGTTCAAAAGTTTAAAACATCATCATAAATTACTTTTACATATCATCAAATATGTTTTCATCCATGTAACTAAGATTCACATCATCATTTGGATCCTATCCATGAGTGGGAGCATTGTTGCCATGTCCACCTGAAGATGCAATTATTGGTGCCTCCTCATCAAACAAAATCATATGAGACATGGCCTTCAATGTCATATCCAAGTCAAGAAACTCTGGATACAGATCCAAAACCCTTAAAAATGCTCAAAACATTTCAAAAATAGGATCTTGCGTTTCCAAACAAACGGAAACACTCCAGAATTAGGATCCTGCATTTCCAAAGAACTGAAACATTTCTGTGCCATTTCCGAATCACTGAACGGTGTTTCTGGGGTTTGTGAGAGACGTTTCCGGTAACTTAGCGAGGAAATCTTCAGCTAGACAAACCCACTCTCAAGTCAAGAAACCTCACGAGCCCATATAATTAAATTTCATGGTTTATCTAATGATTTGATTTGCAAGGATTTTGGCTATTGCTCACCATAAATATTTATTTCCAACATCTATTTGAATTTATTTGTGCACTAAAATAGATCTACTTATAAGAGCCATGAACCATTGTGAATATTGTAGATTATTCTTGTAAATAAATTTTATCTAACCCTTTTTTTGTATATAGCTTCTAGGGTTTTGTTTGATTTTTTGCAGATCTGAAGGGAGAAATTGAATTTTTGCACTTCTAGCCCATACCTAGCCTGGACGGCTAGGATTTGGGCTCATATTATCATTTCTTGATTGATCGTCTCGTTTTTTCTGCTCTCTCTTTCAAGGCCACAGAGATTTCAGGGTTTACTAGCCCTCCAAAAGTCATCAATCAATTGCTCTGTGACCCATTTCACGTCAAGAATTTTTTTTAAAAAGGCCACACGGATTTAAGGTGTTTTCGGTGGTCTGATCTGGATTACGGTGACTCTCTTCATCAAAAAAAATTCTTAAGGGAAGCTGCTAGGCCTAAAACCCTCGTCTCAATTCAAAGATAAATTTTCTCAAGGGTTTGACATTCAGAAATTTATAAATAATTTTGGTAAATTTATTTTTTTTAATTGCTCTTATTAAAATTCTAACTTGGGTTATGATTGCAGACAGACATTTGATATTTTGTGATTCAAGTTTGATTTCAGGGCCTCTTGAGGCAGGCTGCAAGGCTTATTGGCCAATTCAGGCCTAGCCACAGGCCTGATCAGGCCTTGAAGCCGGCCGCAAGCTTTAAAAACCACATTTCCCTTTGACCACAGGCAGATTAGGGTCAAACCCTATCTCTGTACCACATTTTTGCAGAAAATGCACCACAAAAGGATCAAGAAAAAACCCTGTCTGCAGTCCTAGAGGGATCATAAAACCCTAACGTCTGAGCATTTGAAATATAAACAAATCAATTGCAATATTTTTTTCTGGGTTAACTTGTTGTTTTGCAGGCTTCAACGAAATTTTTTAGGGTCTGTTATCAATTTAATATCTGATGTATTGGATCATTGGATTAACATTTGTGTTGCAGCCTTATTATCATCTTTGGAAAGGTTTATATTTTCCTCTCTTGGAATTGGGTTCTCACTGTCCATCAAATCAGCTTCATAGCCTTAACGCAGGCCTAGAAGCCTCTATAGGCTGCTCCACAAGCATTTTGAAGGTCTGATCACTGTTGCATGTCAGTGTAGGGCTAATATTCTTTTGGTTGCAGGAACAGTGTTGCTTTGTGGAAATATTTCATCATTTGCTTGAAGCCTAGGCCTTGACAATTAGCCTATAGACTTGATATATCAACCTTTGGTATGGGGTTGCAAGGCATTAGAACCTTGATTCTCCTCCAAAGTCACCTATTGCAGACTGTGTAAAAATATCAGACCTGAAGCATCACATTCAGAGCTTAATCACATTAAACATTAACAACATTACGCCTAGAACACTCAAGAATTAATCACATTAACAGCAAAACGGCAAGTACTTTCTGGCTATGGTTCTTGCATTTTGTGGACTGATCTCATCTTGACAGTGGTATTTTTCAGGTCTGTTGCACTTGCTCTAAGCATTAGAGTCGATCATTGTGCCAAAAGTGCAGTAGATTGGTATTGGCATTGTTTTTTCCTTGTTATCTCATCAAAGCATCATGGATAGCATTTTCTTCGTGTCAGATTACTAATCATCTCATTCTAGGGTTGTTTCTCCTCTGTCCTTGACTTGTTTCCATAACTGTGATATCAATATCTTGCAGGAGTAACTACTAATATTTTTGTGCAGGACCTTTGGAGGAAGGTTGCTGGCCTATTGCATTTTTCCACTCAGAGAACCCCTTGGCAATCGGATCACTAGTATAAGGTGACTATCTAGCTTTGATTTCATTGTATTGCAGGACCCTTTGTCACTGGATTTCAAGCTCCACTTGCAGCAAGGACCTGGCATTCTTATCATCTATTGCATTTGAAGATTTTGCTCCTTAGGCCATGAGATTTCTTGCTGTCATCAGCTTGCTCGAAGGCTGAAGTCATTCATAGTTTGATCCTTGAAGCAGTTTTGAACTATCTTATGTGGATCTTTTGAGAGGATCTGTGTTTGTAAGGCTATCATCTTGTAGAGAAGTTCCTTGAAGAAGAGAATTTCTCCTCTCTACAGGACATCTTCTGCTATAATATCATTAATAAAAAGTGTTTATTTTTCTTTTGGGGAGCTTGGGATCTTTATCCCTCGGCATCCTCCATCTCCGTATTTAAAAGGGAGAATCCACTAAACTAACTTGCTAACTCACTAACCTAAATTTATTCACTAATTTCCTCCTCTTACATTCGCATTTTTAGGTCTAATTGCATTGCATCTTAAGGTCTAATCGCATTCCTATCTTGCATTGCTACTTGATCTAAGTGCTCTTGAGTATCCTGTCTATTATCTAACTCAATTGAAGATTAAGTAGTAGTTTCATTTATCTCTTGTTAGCAATCTCATTTGCCATCATACAAGCTGTTACATTTCTATAAATTCTTGATTGTTCAACTGTCCAATAAGTAAGAACATCTAATAGGCACACTATTATCCAAAAGGCATTTAAGACATTGCTATAAATCTAATTGCATCTCTAGTTGCTTCTTTGAGTCACATTTGATTTGCTTCATTGGTCTTTGTTGTGAGCTAATTACCGTGTGATCTAAGTGCTACTGAATAATCTCGGTTATAAGCAATATTGATATTGAAGCATATTTTCCTAATTGAAGCAATCTAATTGCATATTGCACCTCATCGCATTCTAGTCTTAGCATCTTAAAATTTACCTCCAAGCATAAGCTTGGTTGTATAGAAATTTTAGGAACACCATCTCCATCATTCAATTTGAGAAGTTAGACCCCATTCAACGGTTAAAACAGGTGAGCTTGCAGTTTTCTTGTGGGCAATCACTTGTAAGAACGGATGCACTTGGATCGTTAGAAGCAAGACGAGGTATCCTTAATAAAGCCCTAGCTTTCTTCCTTGGACCTTCTTTCTACAACCTTGTCTGCGACTAGCTTCAAAATAATCGAGGAGAAGGCTTACATAGATTAGGCATATAACTAAAAACAACCAAGATCTTTACATCTCATTTGTCTAGCTTTCTCTCTTGTGGCATACTGTTGATTTTGAGCACTATATTTTCCTTGCAACATTACATTACTGCTCTTGTACTTATCTTTACATTACTTGCTCATTGTTCCTTCAAATTGTCATATTCTACTTGAGCATTTCTCTTGAGGTACAAGTTATTTCTCTTGTAAGTTACATTTATCTGCTCATACTTTAATATTTTGTCATTTTCTTACACTAACACTTTCCTTGCAGCACTGCTTATCTTATAACATGGAATATTATCTTGTGCAAGTATTTACATTTGAGCATTGTTATTAGGGCAACAGTTTATAATTTGTTAATCTCATTATTGCCATATTGATCTTAAATTGAATCTATCATTTAATACAAATACATTGCTCATTAATAGTTTCACTTGCTAAATCTATCCCACTCCAAGTTGTCTAAAGAAGTAGTGATCTTGCCTTTAGTCTCCTAGGACTTGTTGTTCCAACAAGTTTCCCCCCTCATCGTCATCTTTAGGGACTACCCCCCTTGACTTAGCTAGGAGAGACTCTAAACAAAGCGAGTAAGGATCAAAGTAGCAACCCCTACTCTGAGCGTTGCACCTTAGGTGTACACTTTAGACGACAACAGGTAGCTGTAACTAGTCCTTATCAGAGTACAAACGAGAACAGAAAAATGGTGTTGCAAGAAAAGTTAAACAACATTAAGATGAACGGACCTGAGACCATGACATCTTATTTCACGAGGGTCCAGTAAGCTCGCGATGAGATTGCAATTGTTGGGTAAACTGTGCGTGATTCAGAGTTCATCGAAGTTGCTCTAAAGGGGTGTGTAAAGCAATGGTCCACTTTTGTGGATGGGATTCTTGCTTGTCAATAGCTTCCTAATTGGAGCTAGTTATGGGATGACTTCTCCCAAAAGGAAATCTGGGAAAACTCATTAACTGAAGAATAGTGAAAGGGAGCAGAAGAGAAAGATCAACTTGCTCTTGTTGCACAAGCGAAAAAGGCAAAGCAAAGGCCAAGGAAAACCAGGGTGGAGGAGCATCTTCTCAGAACAAAAAGGAAAAGGACATGAGCAAAGTAAAATGCTTTGTTTGTCATAAGTTCAAGCATTTTGCTAGTCACCATCATAACAAAAAGTAAGACAAGGGAAAAACTACTACAGTAGCTACTGTGCAAATGGAGGAGATGGCCAAGAAGTATGAGAAAAACTTCACCTAGGTATCTTGCCTTTCTGGAACTGTCACAAGAGGTGCTCGGTTCGTGGACAATGGATCATCTCATCATATGAAGGGATCTCGAGACTTCTTCACCAACATGATAAAGGGCCCAACGATGTACATGCGGAGCTTGGTGACAAGGCCAAGTATGTATTCAAGGGCACTGGGAGTATCAAGTTCCAAATGGAATCATGTGGCATCATGGAGGTGAACGAGGTGTTATATGTATCAAGATTGGAGAAAAATATCATTTCAGTTTCGGCCATGGAGAACAGAGGATTGGAGGTCATCTTTACGAGAGGTAAAGTGGTCCTTGGGCCAAAGGCCCTGATTTCAATAAGCAGAAGGTAATTGGTAGAAGTGCGAGAGATCTCTATCTGTTGAAAGGACAGTCGGTGATGGCTCTCATACTTGAGAGTGAGAGCCAGAGCGAAATTTGACATAGGAGGATGGGGCACCTACACTACAGAGCTCTTCCTATGGTGCAGATGATGGTTACTAGTTATCTAGAGATCCAAGTGGAGCAAGCTGGAGTTTGCAAAGGGTGTGCGTTTAGCAAGCAAGCCAAGGTTGTTTATCCTCACCGTGAGACTGAGACAAAGGGAGTGTTAGACAAGGTGCACTCAGATATTTGTGGTCTCATGTTTGTAACGTCGATCATAAGGTCCTTCTACTTTGCAAAGTTCATGGATGATTATTCCAAGAAGACTTATCTACTTCCTAAGGACCAAGGATGAGGTCTTTCATCGATTTCAGTAGTTCAAAGCTCTTGCGAAGAACCAGACTGGAAAGAAGATCAAGGTGCTAAGATCGGATAATGGGGGTGAGTATACCTCCATCGAGTTCTAACATTTTTGTAGGGAGGCAGGAATTAAGAGGGAGAAGAATGGGGTTTCCGAGAGGAAAAATAGGGCCATCATGGAGGCAACGAGGGCAATGATCTATCATCAAGAGTTTACTATGTTTTTGTGGGTGGATGTCTACAATACAGAAGTGTACATGCAAAACAGGAGACCATACAAGGTATTGGAGGACGTGACTCCTGAGCAATTGTTTACAGGAATGAAATTGGATGCGAGTCATTTACGCATATTCGGTAGTCTAGTTTATGTTCATGTTCCTACAAAGAAGAGGACTAAGTTGGAGCCCTTATCTGAGAGGGACGTGTTTGTTGGCTACAACGAGGTCTCAAAGGCTTACTGAGTCTACATTCCAAGACAAAGAAAGGTGATCTTGAGTCGGGATGTCATATTTCATGAGGCCAGTACCATTAAGAGATCTTGTGAGAGGGAGCCAACAGTGGTAGAGGAGCAGGAGCAAGAGACTCCTAAGATTGAGCAGGGACCAACAACACCAGCAGGGACACTGCCAGTGGATTCAAAGGATGAGCTGGATATTTCTTCAAGCTCTACCAAGAGGAGGTTGAGATGGGCCAAGCAGACATTGAGGACGTTATGGAGCATGTGCAAGCTCCTAACAACACTTTCAAGCAGAGCAGAAAACCGACCAGATATTCCAATTATTTGGCACTATCGAGTAACGTCTGCAAGTATGAGCCATCTACTTTTGACGAGGCTATAGGCGAGCAGGTTTGGAAAGATGCCATGATAGAGGAGTCTAGCTCCATCATGACCAATCATGCCAAGACCTTGTTGAAGAATCTAGGGCAATTAACAAGATTCTTCTCACCATGATAACTATTTGTGAGGTATTTTTAACTTTTTCTTAATAGCACAATATTCTCTTGATATTATTAGAGTGTGTCTTCTTCGTTCATCAAATAGTTACCAAAACAAAAGAGACAAGAACACAAAAAGTTGGCTTTCTTCGAGGGCCAAAACCTCTCACTCTTTGAGACGAAAACCAGCACAAGATTCTTCTTATAGAGATTCCAATTGATGAATACCAAGACCATGACCCTTGACCTATTAGGCCACTCCAAGACCAAGACAACAATCCTCTTCTTTGTCACTACTAAGATCATCATCATCACTGCTGCTACACCGAGGTCATCACTATTGCACCACTAAGGTCATTACAGTTGCACCATTGTTGCACCTTCACGAGATATTTACCATAACAATGAGATCTCTATAGTGAGATATGTATATATATACATATGAGACCTACATCGAGATCTTCATTGTGACCTTGTCTTCATCAAGACTATGACCGAGACCATGATTACCACAATGCCGAGACCATGATTACCACAATGCCGAGATCATGACCGTGCCTAGTATGTCGAGAGTGTATTATTGTGGGATCACTAAGATCCTTCTCATCTCAACTATGTCGAGATTGTGACTGTGTCCTCTCCCTGCACCGAGATCTTCATCATCACAACTATGCAGAGACTGTGATCATCATGATTGTGAGGATGCCGAGACTTCATCCTTGTTCTGTACCTATCCAAAAAACACAGAGATGTTGTCCATCCGAAAATTTGAACCTCACTGTAATGCGAAGAATCTTAGACCTGTACCCATCTGAAAACTATAGAGAATCTGAGGTTTGTACCTTCTACTTTTGCGCAGACCCTAGCTGGGTATTTATAGTAGTTTGTCTTTCATAAATTAGCTGACTTGAACCAAAGAAGAGATGTGTCTTTCAACTGTAAGCCGACGTGACTTCCCTTTACATTGTTTGGAGGCTGACTTCTTCAAGAGGGATTGTGCTTGTCTTTGGAGGGTTGGTAGACATTTCTATAGACTTGTATACATTGAAAATAGGCTCAAGAAGAGCTTCTTCATATGACATTGACTCTCTGAATCAATAATAAATCCTAAGGCTCTCAATGGGAGCCAATAACAAATAAACCTCTTACTCATGAAACCCATGTAGCAAGGCATACAAAAATAATTTCATTTCTTTCATTTCATCATTTACAAAGATCATGTCATTATGAAGACTGAACCTACTTACACTTTCTTCAACAGACCGAAAGGAAAGATTATGGTCAATTCTCAATGGATCTACAAGATCAAACATGCAATTGATTGCAACCATTGAGAACATTGAGGAGCGTCTACAAGCTCCTAGCAACACTTTCAGGCAGAGCAGACCATCGACTAGATATTCCAATTATTTGGCACTATCAAGTAGCGTCTACGAGTTTGAGCCATCCACTTTTCAGGAGACTATAAGCGAGCAGGTTTGGAGAGATGCCATGATGGAGGAGTATAGTTCCATCATGAGCAATCATGTTTCGGACATCATGCCAAGACCAAAAGGAAAGTATCTGGTCAATTCTCGACGGATCTACAAGATCAAACATGCAAATGATGGCAGTATCGAGAAGTATAAAGCGAGGTTTGTGGCGAGAGGGTTCTCCTAAAAGGAGGGAGTAGACTATGAGGAGACATTCACACTCGTTTCCAAATATGTATCTATTAGAACAGTTATGTCCATTGCATTAAATATGGGATGGAGGATACATCAAATGGCTATGAAGACCGTAGTTTTAAAACTAGGCCAGTCTGACTTGGAATCGTCCTGGTTCACCGTGTAATACCCTTGCCCGGACTGACTAGGTCAATTATCTAGTTCAACAATCGGTTTGTTACCGAACCGGCCAAGTTGGTCATTGATTAGGTCGGTTCGATAATGGATCAACCAAACCGACCGAGCCCGACTTAAACTAGTGAGTCTCAACAGCAGGAAAAATGGTGGGTTTGGCGGACTTGAAATCATTTTTTTTGTTTAAAATATTTCCTAGCCCCTCTACCCTTATCTCACACCTATAAAGGTGACGCAACCCCCTCACAATTATCTCATTGCATTTGTGTGAGCATTTGTGAGAAGTTTGCGAACAATTGGAGTTCATTTTTGGAGCAGCTTTGAGGGGTTCTTGGGCGATCTGTGGAGCAACATTGAGGATGTTCTTGGGCAATCTTTGGAGCAGCATTGAGGAGTTGGTTTTTGGATCAGTGTTGGTTATGTGTTTTTGTTCTGATCTCTATAAATTACATGTATTGGACAGTGCACTCGGTGCCATTTTGATATAATAGATATATTCGTGAGCATGCTTTAATCAAGTGTTGTCTTCTCTCTATTATTCTAATGCTTCGAGTTTGGAAACACGAACGAAAATCTTTAAAAACATGATCTTTCATTAAAATTAAATATTTAACGTACTCTTTACAAAGACCGAGTCATTGGGATCAACTGGTCCTAGTCGATATCGAGTCAGAACTGACCCTCGATCGGTTCCAAGTCTGAGTCTGAATGGTGAAGACAGCGTTCCTCAACAAAGTAATTAAGGAGGGGGTGTATATTGAGCAACCTTAGGGTTTTGAATCTTGAGGTATATGGGAGATATTCCAGTGTATGCTAGTTGTAGAAGACCCTTTATGGGCTGAAGCAGGCCCTGCGCACATAGTATGCCAGGATCGATGGATATCTTCTTGGTATGGGTTTCATCAAGAGTGGGGCAAATCCCAACTCGTACTATGTACTTGTTAAGGGTGAACCGCTCATCTTGGTATTATATGTGGACAATATCTTCTTGACATGATCAGAGAAACTCACAGGGATGTGCAAGGAGGATCTTGCTTCAGAATTTGACATGAAGGACATCAGCTTGATGCATTACTTTTTGGGATTGGAGGCGTGGTAGTGTTGAGAAATCAATGCTTAGGGTTTGATTCCTCTTTCTTGATAATTAGTTGTGATTTATGTTGCCTTCTTTTACTTATTTGTTAGCTTATCTTTCATCAAGCAATTACCAAATTAAATGTATATGAAGATCACAAGAACAAGAGACACAAGATGTAGGCACTCTGCCAGGGAAAAACCCCTCCAAGGAGAAAACCTAGTCCAACTCTTCCACTAATAGATTCAAATCAAGATGAGACAATCCAAGACCTTATAGACCTAGACAAAGACCTCCTCCAATCACCAAGTCAGCCCTTCCTTCCAGTAGATGATCCCTGCCAAAGTCTCCAAATGTCAGCTTCACATATGCAACTTCAATCCAAAACTTCGGGCCCTAACTACAAAATTTCAGCCCCCGACTTTAGAATTTTGAACCTGCAGTAGATTCAAAAATTCGGCCCCAGCTAAATTCCAATAACTTTTCACATGTGATATATAGATGCCCAAAAACTTGATTCGTGACTTCCACAGCTTCTTCCTTCTTTCTCCTCAACTTCGCTTTTCTTTTCTGCATCTTTCTCTTATAGATCGAACTTGTTGAGTGTGTGCTACAAATGAGTCGAGCTGCCTTTATATATACTCTTTTTGTTGGGTCAAATAACCCTAATCCAGGCCACCTTCATGAGAACAGAGCCAACTTGGTGTGGAGGTGACAAATGACTCTTTTCACTTAAAAATAATTATGACAAAATCTAGAAGCCTTCAATGGAGGTTTTTACAAAGAAAATAAATAAAAGAGCATGAAACCCATGCTTAAAAATATTTTTTCTTCTAAGATAAATGTATTTCCTCTTTCTTTCATCAAGTAAAATTATAAAGATCGACACTAATTACATTCTTCAACAGATAGCAGCCAAGAGAGATTTGCCTTGGGCAAGTCAGGTATGTAGTGGAGATCTTGTAGAGATTCAAGATGGAGGATTGCAGGCCTATATCTACACCTATGATCACAAACCTAAATAAGTTGAGCACTTTTGAAGGTGAATCAGTGGATCTCACACTTTATAGGCAGCTGATAGGTTCCTTGATGCATCTAGTCAACACTAGGCCGATATATGTTTTGCTATGAACACACTCAACCAGTTCATGGTGGAGCCCAGACAAGTTCATTGGGTGCCAACAAAGAATGTGTTTAGATGCCTACGTGTGACAGTAGACTTTGGACTAAGGTAGGTCAGAGTTGGAGGGGTGGAGTTGTAGGGGTACACAGATTCTAATTGGGCATGAAGTGTGGTGGACAAAAAGTCCACATCTTGATGTTATTTTAGCTTGAAATCAGCCATGATCTCATGGTTCAACAGGACACAGCAATCAGTGGCACTCAAATCAGTAGAGGCAAAGGGCATGGAAGCGAGTATAATGAATTGTGCGGCAATGTGGCTCCGCAAGATGCTTGTGGGAGTATTTGAGCCAAGACAGGTTCATTGGGTGGCAGCAAAGAATGTGTTCAGATGCCTATGTGTGACAGTAGACTTTGGACTGAGGTATGTCAAAGTTGGAGGAGTGGAGCTGTAGGGGTACACAGATTCTAATTGGGCATGAAGTATAGTGGACAAAAAGTCCACATCTGGATATTGTTTTAACTTGAAATCAGCCATGATCTCATGGTTCAACAGGACACAGCAATCAGTGGCACTCAAATCAGCAGAGGCAGAGGGCATGGAAGCGAGTAAGGTGAATTGTGAGGCAATGTGGCTCCACAGGATGCTTGTGGGATTATTTGATATACAAATGGGATCAACGATGATCCACTATGAAAATCAGAGTTGCATTAAGATCTTTGGAAATCATGTGTTTCATGATCGGTCCAAGCATATCGAGATCAAATATCACTTCATCAGAGACAAGGTCCAAAGGGGTGTTGTCAGATTGTAGTACATTTCTAAAGAGGAGCAAGTGGCAGATGTTCTCACTAAGCCTCCAGTAAAAGGGAAGCTTGTGAAAGTATCGAGATAAGCTAGTGGTGGTGGAGAATCCCTTCTTTGCTAGGAGGAAGTGTTGATGTGAGTGGTAGCTTCAGAAGATCTTCTACATAGGTTGTGTGTCTTAGCATGTGGAAGACATTATTTGGCTCTTCTAGTGATTTTTGTCTTCTTTCCCAAGTCTAACCTAGGAAAAGTAAATTAATTATTGTGGACTATTGAGTTATTTTCTAAGGATAAATAATTTAAGTGACTTAGAAATAATCTCAACCGGTGATCTCGAAGATTGTTCTAGAAGGGTCATTGGGGTTTATGGATTTGGACTCAAATGAGAATTATAAAGGAAACCTAGCAAGGAGGTGAAGACACACAAAAAGCACAAGTTGTGTGAGTGATTCATCATTCAGAGAGAGAAATTTTCTCCAAGTGCGAGTGGCTCAGAGGACCAGTGCACAAAGAAGAAGTGTGAGTGGGTTTGTGCAAATCCTAGGAGGACAAAGTTTTCCCTAGTGCGAATCAGTGGCATGCAAGGAGGGCATAGGTCTAGTTATTGGCAGAGTAGTTGGGCCAAGTTCTCTAGGCATATTTCATCCGGACGTTAATTCCCATGAGGCTAAGTTACCTTAGGTTGAATTCATTCTAAGGGAGTCATGTTACATGTTCTCAGGTTTTGTATTTTTCCTTGTATCTTTGTGCGTCAAAAAACCCATATTTTCCAGATAATGAAATGACATAGAATTGTTGTGACTGATTTTACTTTCCAATGTGTTATTGATCTCTCTATTTATTTATGTTGGATATAGTTAATTCTAGAAGTTAAAAATATCATTGATTTTATTTTTCAGTGATTAAATAATTATATGGGTAAATAAATAAGTTGTTGGGGATAAATTAAATTGTCGTGAGAAAATAAATCTAGTTGGTATTAGAAATTTAACAAATTTGAGGTCTAAAATGGGCCTTCTAAGAAAAATAATAAAGTAATAATTAAAATAATAAAATAGAAGACATGAATTTTCAAAGGGAAAGAAAAAAAATATTTCTTATCATATTGTTTACTTATCACCTTACATGTTTACTCAAATTCCAAGTCTAGGCACTCATTGGATGTGGATTTAAATTCCAAATTCAATGAATACCCACTCTCCATACTTTTAACATACCCACACTAAGATAAGATGAAAATACATGAAAAAGCATGTTTCTTTTCACTATGTATCATTATAGGTCTCTCAAAAGTATGCAAAGTGGGTACTTGTTGGATGTAAAATTTAATTCACACCCAACGAATGCCCACACTTGAAATTTGAGCAAAATTGTGATGAAATAAGTTGAAAATACAATAAAAAATCAATTTTTACCTTTCACCGCAAAACTATTTACCCTTGTGGTTCACATCATCATCTTGAATCATATTTTTTGTCTTAAAGTGGATGTGGATAGAACATTTTTATGTTTAAAGGCCCATCTTCTACCGCAAAATTTCTCCAATGGCTAAAAATTTCTCACAATTATCTCTCTACAAAACTCTTGTATATATGCCAAATTCAATTGCAATTGTAACCGACTATTCTTTAAATGCACCTAACACCTCTGACTTCTCCTTGAAAAAATACATGACGAGCACCAATGGTGTCGTATTTAATGGATCGCATGCCTCAAGATGCCCAAGCTCCTACAACACAAATTGGTCCAAATTTTCCCCATGTTAATGTGTTATTCCACTATAAAAGACATTGCACAAATCCCTTCCTCTTCATAAATAATAAGGCATACTAATGCCCATCTTTAACCTACACAAAAGTGAAAGATATTACAAAATTGCTTAACCCGTGCTCTTCCATAATAGAAGCAATAATCCTCACTATATCCACAACCCCCAACATTGTTTGCTTTCCAAATTGTCTTTGTGTCAGAAACCATGTGTTGTTCCCCTACCAACCATGTTGTACACATCCCTTCCTCTCCCTAAATCGAATATTAATGCAGATAATGAAAGTCAAGATGCCTATATCTTTGATGCCAAAGGAAATTGACACAAGACTCTATATTGGCCACACCCTGAAACTTGTACAACCCATGATCTCCCACTACAATAATCCTCTTGCTATTCTTTTTCACCAAACATTTGACTGCTTTAAACACAAATTCAACATGTGGACTTTAATCTACAATCTATCCATAAAGGAAAGGTTAACCTATACAATTTACAAAAAGCACAATTCATATTAATTTCTTACAACTTGTCAAATGTAATTGTACATGCCCATGCCCTTCAAACACAAAGTTTCAATCGTGGACCTGTCTTCCAGAAAAGAAACCAACTCGTCCTCCTTATATGTCATATGCTTTTAAATTCCTTAACTCAAATCACCAAAAATCCTTCTCAAGCCTTCAAAAATCCACTTACTGCAATTTATTGTACTCTTCACCATTGAACTTTTAACAATCCAATATTGTTATAATTTTAAGGTTTGTTTTTTTAAATTTAGAGAAGAAAAAATTAAAATTAAAAAATAATTTACCTAAACAAATAATAACCCTGAGAACAAACATTGAAACTTAAAACCCAAAACAAACTCCCCTCAACATTTTTACCTCCTTTGTGTGTTCTCTCCTATGTGGACCATCTTCCAACAAACAATAAATACCAGTGATGATAACATTGGCAAGATATCGCCAATAATCAAAAATATCGTGATATTTTTAGCGAGCCAAAATATCGCTGAGAAAATATCGCGATATTTTGGCTCCCGAAAATATCGTGAGCAAAATTTCGCAAGACTGTAGAAAATATCGTCGGGCATGTTATGTTGTGGCTAGAAAAAGGGAAAAACGTTTATTTCTTCATTTCTTTTTCAGAGTGTTGGAGAAGGAAGGGGAAGAGTTTTGTGGTGGTTGTCAAGGAGGGACTGATGATCACAACGATTATCACCACCAACCAAGATTTTTTTGTGGATCAAAGATTGAAGAACAGTGAGACAAACTTCATTTCCTCCATTAACAGGGATGTTCTTAAAAACCCCTATGTTAATGATTTTTTCATAGATTTAGGGTTATGCTTGGTTGCCTCTTTGCCTACCAACATTTTGTTTCTTTGCTTTTTTCCATTTGCTATGATTTTCATGCCCATGAGCCAATTGAAGGGTTTTCTCCATATTTGGAGAGCAAGCTTCATTTTTTTTTCAACTTTCTTATGCACCCTCTTATTGCCATTTTTCATTCACATTGCAAAATGCAAATAATGTAGTAATTTTTTTTAAATGAGGTGGTTATTACTTATTATTTTTTGTGTTGGGGGGTTTAATGCCATTTTTTTGTTTTTTTGTACCCTAGGTTTGAATTAGTTCACTACAAATGTCAAATATGCGAAAAGCCTTGGACCCATTTTGGGAATATGTTGAGGCTGTTGGTGGGGCAAAATGGGCATATATATCATGCAAATTGTGTGGGACCAAGATGTCAAGTGGGGTTACGCGATTGAAATACCATCTGGAAAGACTCCCTGCACATGATGCAGATGTAATGCCTTGTATGGTTTCTAGTGCAGAGGTTATACAAAAAGCTCTTGAAGCAATTGTTAAACAAGACAAAAAGAAAGCTGCTAGGGAGAGGCCACTCGTCTCAGATAGATAGTTGCTAGTTTTATTTGTTTTGCTACATATAAGTTTATAACTCATAATGATGAAATACTTTTAAAGTTTTATATCTGTGATGTTATTTTGTTTGAGTCCTTGATTGGACAATTATCAAGGATCAGCAGGATATGTGATGTTATTTTGTTTGAGTCCGTGATTGGACAATTATCAGGGATTAGCAGTATTTGGTATCGCCTTTGAAGTTTGATGTATCATTTCTATTTGACATCATATATATCAATGCTTTCTTCATATTTATGTTCCAATGTGTTTAGTTCATGTTGTTATTGCTTTATATGTTTAAAAATCTGAAGAAAAAAAATGAATATATTATGCATTTTTTATGCTTGCAGATATTTGCCTATATTTTGCCGATATTTGCGCTGATATTCTGGACCCTCGCCGATATTTTTCCAATACCAATATTTTCAACACTGATAAATACGACTTAACACTATGGTTGCCTTTTGGAGTGTACCTCTCACCTTTAACAATGGCCTTAATCACCTAGCAATGTATGAAACTACTTCTTTCTTGTACTTTTCTCTCACTTTCTCTCTCTCTCTCTTTCTCTACCCAAGCCATTTTGCACCCAACTTAATTCACACCTGGCACCGATTTGTGCTTCACATATTTGCTTCAAGTGGTTCACATTGCGAATTATAACTTGAATAGGAACTTCAACACATGTTCAGTGTGAACGAGTGAGAAGTAGCTAAAGATATTTTCAGACTGTAATTATAATTTTGGAGAAATAATTCTATTTTATAATTCACTTTAGTAAACAAGTGAAAATCTTATTTGTAAGTCGAGTCAAAAATTGAACTTAGACTAGGAGTAATCTTAAGAATAGATTATTCTTTAAAACTATAAAAACAGGCAAGAAAGAGGCTTTTATGCACACACTTGAGCAGTTGAGAGAGAGAAAGCAAGTAACCATGAAATAGGCATTCCCAAATAGGACGTAGTTCAAGGCATAATTTTAGACAGTCATACAGGTGTTTGAAGAGATATGGAATCCATACAATAGCATTGTAGAACAGTCATACAGTCCATACAACCAGTGTTGATAATATCGGTATCGGGAAAATATCGGCGAGGGTCCGGAAAATATCTTATCGGAAATATCGGCGAAAATATCGGCAAAATATCGGCAAATATCGGCAATCATAAAAAATGCATAATATATTCATTTTTTTCAGATTTCTAAACATATAAAGCAATAACAACATGAACTAAACACATTGGCACATAAATATGAAGAAGGCATTGATATATATGATGTCAAATAGAAATGATACATCAAACTTCAAAGGCGATACAAGATGGAAAACAAGATGGAATTGTATTTGCTGGACTAACTCTGTGATTGCAGGCAGACAAGATGGAAAACAAGGCTCAAATGAAAGAAAAACCTGTGTTCACTGTTTACAGGTGAAAGTAAAAATTTGGGACTGTAGGTGCATTTGAGAATCTGAGATATCTCTGCGTTATATTGAGACAAGAGTAGACAACAGATAATAACTCCCAACTGGAATAATAGAAGGAAATTATAAACCATTCATCATTATGCAGAGTTCCAATAGCTGTTCCAAATCAGACCATAAATCAATCACCAATGGCTGTTCTAGATGTGCAAGACTGATCATTAAACAATATATCTGTATCATAGGTTATTATGCTGTTTATTATGTTCAAGTTTTAATGATTAACCAGATCAAGTGCTTTAGATATCATTCCTTAGGACAGCAACCTCATTTCACATGAAAATTCAAAATAGTAAGGGGTTGTTAGTAGTTACATTCCAAGATAAAGGAAACCGTGAAATTCAATGAAAGAAATGTCTGTAATCTCGAACTGGATATTTAGATCAGATCCAACTCATTTAAAAGTTTAAAACCATTGAATGGTAACTTGTTTAAAACTTTAAAGCCCTTGGTCTCAGTATTACATTACAAGCAATTTTGATTACCATTAGACAACCTTAAGCTGTGTCTTAGAATGGTTTAAAGTTAATACAGTTAGCAAGCGCATGGTCTATTGAGCTGCCTCAGAGTGGAGCAAGCAATTAACATGAAACTTAGCACAATCAGCTGATATTTGTCTGGTGCAGGTTGTCCAGCTGCCATATATGTTTTGAATTAATCATTAAAATGAATGTATCACTGTACTTTATCACGTCTTTTAACTATCTATCCATGTTTTCAACGTAATTTTTAAAACATACAGTATATACTTGGATCCTTGTGCTGCATCCTGTATGGTACATGTATGTAATTCCTTTCGTGTATTATTTAATTTGATAATGAAAGCATTGCCATCTTATATGCTATTCTGCGGACTTGGATTTACGATGTCTCAAAACCTTCATGATACAATTTGTTGGATTCTGTTATACGTGATTTGTGATTGATACAGGGCCTAGATCACCATATATACCAGCACGGTTCCGTCTCCAGCGACCACAAAAACGAAATGACGCGACTTTAAAAACTCATAAACCGTTTTGAGCTGCCTCAGAGTGGAGCAAGCAATTAACATGAAACTTAGCACAATCAGCTGATATTTGTCTGGTGCAGGTTGTCCAGCTGCCATATATGTTTTGAATTAATCATTAAAATGAATGTATCACTGTACTTTATCACGTCTTTTAACTATCTATCCATGTTTTCAACGTAATTTTTAAAACATACAGTATATACTTGGATCCTTGTGCTGCATCCTGTATGGTACATGTATGTAATTCCTTTCGTGTATTATTTAATTTGATAATGAAAGCATTGCCATCTTATATGCTATTCTGCGGACTTGGATTTACGATGTCTCAAAACCTTCATGATACAATTTGTTGGATTCTGTTATACGTGATTTGTGATTGATACAGGGCCTAGATCACCATATATACCAGCACGGTTCCGTCTCCAGCGACCACAAAAACGAAATGACGCGACTTTAAAAACTCATAAACCGTTTTATACAGGCCGCCGGCGATATTTGCTGTCGTCTCGCGATATTTTAGAAAATATCGCCGATATATCGGAATTCTCGCGCGAAAATAAAAACAGGCAAATATCGCGATATTTTGGGGGCGATATTTCGGCTCGCCGAAAATATCGCGATATTTGCGAATAACGCCGATATTTCGGCGATATTATCAACACTGCCTACAACGATGTTGTACAACAGGATTGTTCTTGCTGATTTTTCAGCATCTGTACCTCTCAAACAGCTTGTAGAAGCACAAATTCAAAGTGTTTTTTCTATCCATTCATGCTGTTTTTTTTTGGGCAACGTGGGGGAGTTTCCCTGTAAGTTTTTTTGAGGGAATGAAAAGCTGATTTGAAGAAGTAATTACCTATGTGAAAGAAATTAAATTTTATGCTTCTGCTATTTAATTTATAGCTATGTGTGATTAATGCTATGGTCTGAAATTTAATTTCAGCACATTAAATTCAGCAATCTACTTATATTTTTGAGCTAACAAGAGGAACCTAGGCCCTGAAATTTTAAAGTGGTCTCAAAATTTGATCTCTGATTGAGATTCTCAGGGATTTGCAGCAATAAATCTATGCACAGAAGGACCAGCAATGAGAGTATTTCGAAGCTTTATTTTTGATTCGGTAGTTTGTGCAATAGATCTCAGAGATGGCAACAGCGGGCCTATAGTTTGTGGATAGATTGGATGGTGCCTCGAATTTCTTAGCATGGAAGGTGAGGGTTACACTCTTGCTAAAAGAGAATTATCTCTAGGATATTGTCAAGGTCATTGTGACTCTGCCTATAGATCTGCAAGACTTGGCAGCTCACAACAGAAGGAACTGAAGGCCAAGCAAATGATCTTGGGTGCCATAAAGGACCATCTAATCCATCATGTATCCAAGAAGACTATGACAAAGGAATGCACAATGCCCTAGTTATTTTTTCTAAAGTCAAAACATAAACAAGAAGGATGATATTGTGGAACAAACTCAGATCCATAGATATGACCCCATCAGACACAATCACCAGTTACCTTATGAAAATCACACATATTCGTAATCAACTTGCCACAGTTGGGGAGAAGGTTGCAAATGCAGAGCTTGTTAACATGGAAATCAATGGTTTCTCAAGGAGGAGACATGGATGGAGTCAAAGGCCAGCAAGAAAGGGTGGTGATAAGAACCTAGCTCTATTTGGTCAATCAAATAAAAAGAGAGGTAAAGGACCCAGCAAGGGTAAGCGAATAAGTTAGGAGTCAACCTCATAGGCAGGGACAAAGCACTTGAGTAAAATCAAGTGCTTTGTTTGTCATAACCACAGTCATTATGCATCACAGTGTCCAGAGAAGAAGAAGGGTAAAGGGAAGGAGGAGCAGAACCAAGTAACAATCTCTGTTTAAACCGAGATGAATAATTTTGTTTCCTAGTTCAAGAGGAACTTCTCAATAATATCTTGCCTTTCCAAGGATTGTGTGGTTTGTGGACAGTATGGTGCCTTTACATATGACATTAGCCTGACAATGTTTTCTAGTCTAAAGATGCAGGACTTAGGAATACATATTGAGCTTGTTGATGATGCCAAGTACCCAGTAGCGAGAGTTGGTACTATTCCTTTCCAGCTCAAGTCAAGTAATTCTTTAGATTCTGACAATGTCTTGTTTGTTCTAGATCTAAAAGAATTTGCTTTCAGTTTCGATCATGGTGGATAAGAGCTTTGAGTGGAGTTTAAGAAAAAACAAGCCTCCATCAAAGCCTTCATTAGGCCGAAGTTTTCTAGCCCATATACAACACACATGATAGGGGTTAGAGAAGGTAACTCATATAGGTTGCAATGTGAACCTGTTCAAGCTTTGGTGCATAACAATAGAAGCTTGTTCAAGTTGAGGCAAAATAAGATGGGGCACCTGCATCACAAAGCATTGCCTACTAAGACGGAGCTAGTAATGGGTCTTCCAAAGTTCAGTATTGAAAGGCATGGTGTATGCAAGGGTGCAAGGTTTGCAAGCATGCCAAAGCTACTTTCCCAGCAACAACCATAAGTCTAAGGGGATTCTAGACTTAGTATATTCAAATGTTTGTGGATTGATATCAATAGTGTCAATGACAAGAAGCATGTATTATGTTTCCCTTACGGATGATTTCTCTCGCAAGACTTGGATCTACGTCTTAAAGATCAAGGATGAGGTCTTTCGCAAATTTCAAGAGTTCAAAGCTCTAGTTGAAAAGCAAACAGAAAAGGAGATAAAATCTTTGAGATAGGATAAAAGAGAAGAGTATACCTCCAAGGAGTTCAAAAGTTTTTGCAACGAGGCAAGAATTAAGAGGAAGTTCACAGTTCCATACAACCCACAACAGAATGGCATAGCAAAGAGAAGGAATCGATCCATTGTAGGGTCAACTAAGGCCATGATATATGACCATGACTTGCCAATGTTTCTTTGGGGACAGGCATCCAACATAGTAGTCTACATCCATAGGCGGTGTCCCCACAAAATCTTAGAAGACAAGACACCAGTGGAGGCACTCATGGGTGTGAAGCCAGAGGTGATTCATTTACGCATCTTTGGTTGTCCAATTTATATCCATGTTGTTGAAAAGTGTAACTAGGTTCGGTCTTCATAATGACATGTAATTATGATCTTTGTAAATAATGTAAAGAAGAAAATAAAATTATTTTTTGTCATGCCTTGCTTCATGGGTTTCATGAGCAAGAGGTTTAGTTTAGATGGCTCCCATTGAGAGACTTAGGATTTGTCAAAGAGTCAATGTCATGTATGAAGATTTGTCGGATGTATAGACTGTAAAATGGCCCTCCAAAAACAAACACGATTCTCCTTCTCATGTCGGCTTCAAGATGAGGCAAAGATCTCATGTCGGCTTCAAGTTAGAGACACATCCCTTCATTGAAGACATGTGCTTTCCACCTACTCATGTCGACTTATTTATGAAGACCAACCACTATATATAGGGTGAAGGAACTTCGCATAAAACACAGTTCACAAGTTTGGATTCTTCTGAAGTTTCGGTGATGGAGTATAGTCAACAGTTCGGATAACAGTGATGGGCTCAAACCTCTAGTACAGTAATCAAGCAATTCGGATCTCTGGTTTTGGTGGATAGTTACAGTCAAGTAAATTATGATGTCATTGCAGTAAGAGGAATTCAAATCCTTCTGAAGTCTAGTAATCAAGCACGGTGATTACAATGATACGAAGGATAGTTCGGTGTCATGGTAGAGTTGCAATTCAGTGATGCGTTGTAACCTCAACTTCAGGTCTCGGTGCTACCTTCAAGGAAGGACATCAATACTAGATCAAGGGAAAGAGATCGATGCCATCACAGAAGTAAGATAACAGCAAGGAGGTCTCACAGAAAGGAGATCTTGATATGAAGACAGTAAGAAGATCTCGGTGGTGACAAGCATTCCAATGCTAAGAAGATCAAAGAGGAAGAGAAGAAGAGAAGACAGTCAAGAGAACTAGTGTCTTGGTCTTGGAGTGGTTAAGGGTCTTGGTCTTGGTATTCGTCAATTGGAATCTCTATAAGAAGAATTTGTGTGGGTTTTCCTCTCAAAGAGTGAGAGGTTTTGGCCCTGGATCATAGCCTACATTTTGTGTCTCTTGTGTATTCATGTTCATGCATTGGTTACTGTTTAATGAAGAAGAACACTAATAATCTATCATGAAGAAGATCCTAATCAAAACAAGTAAAAAGCATTCACAAGCAGTCACTAGTATAAGAGAGATCACTTAATGTTAATGCCCTAGATTTCTCAACATGGTATCAGAGCTAAGGTGACAGTCAAGGAAGGGCATTTAATCAAAGAGACACTCAAGAATTGAGTTTCAAGAAAGGCATCAAAGCAAAGGATCTACATTAAAGAATCAAACCCTAGATCAAAGAAGCATGTCTACTTAGGAAGTCTTGGGGTCATCAAGGCAAATAGACCTACAAATAAAAGCAACTAAAAGTCTATACCAGCAAGAGTGTTGGATCTTATATTCGTTAGCAAAAGACCACCAAGACCCTCATCAAGTTATCTACAAAGCAAGCTAGCTCAAAGTACTTTAAAATCGAAGATCACATCATCTTGGAGAAAGTCAAAATCCTAGAAACATTTCTGATCTGCACTACAAAAGAAGTCAAAGTATCTTGGAAGCAAGAAGGCGTTATCGTCATCTTAAAAAGCAATAAGGCAAGCTCCCTATCATTGAAGCAAGGATCCCCTCCTTATCCTTAAAGAAGATCATCCAAGGAAGCATCAATGCATCTTCTTAAACCACCATCAAAGTGAAGTTGAAGAGTTCATCTTCACTTGTCAAGTACGTATCTTTCATTCTATAATCAAATTTGGTAAAATGACTTCATTTTGCAAGGAGATCTATAAGTCGGTTGGGTCATCAAAATTCTTTGCATGAAAAAGGAGGATAGACATAGTCCTCGAAAGTGAAGTCATTAAACATATCTATGAAAAGGTCTCCTCTGAATACATGCAAAGGGAGTCTTATGAAAGGTCTCCTCTGAATACATGGAAAGGGAATCTTATGAAAGGTCCCCTCATATAGCAGTATTGGAGACATCAAAGCAATGTGTATGATAAACACATAGAACTATTCTCTGAAGATGTGATAAAGCAGGTCATATCACTTAAGATCTGATCTACACAGATTGAAGCTATCAAAGGATAAAAGGTCATCGTCATAAGATCTAAATTGCAAGATCTAGGAGAGATAATCCTCATTGTTCTAAAAGCACTAATTGATGAACAAGTTAATAGGAAAGCTATCCCATTGAACAATTTGTGACTTCTATAGGAGATGACAGGTTAAGGGCAAAAGTGTTGAAGGATCAAATGAAAGAATTCAAACATTTGCCAAAAGGAAAGAAGATCATAGCTAAGAATCAATGTTGTACAGGAAAGATTGTCCTAAGCTTAAGAAGGGCAATAACAAGGAAGATAGAAAACAAGTCCATTTCACCAAAGAAGTCAAGGAAGCTGAAAGAGGAAAAACATTAGAAGCAAGAGCTCGTAGGAAAAACATGAAGAACAAATGGAACAAAATCTATGACAATCAACTTTGAAGGATATATCTCTTAGTGACCTAATTGAAAGATCAAAGGAAGAAGTCATCCAGGACAAGTCTCATCAAACATCAGTCAAAGGGAAACATCTGCTAGATAAGGATATGCAAGATCCTAAATATTCTCTGATGGAATCCTCATCGGAGGATTCACCAATCTAGAGTGGAAGCAAGCGTTTCATCAGGAACTCCAACATGTGGAATTCATGGGATGATGGTATGATGACATAATAGATGAGGCAGATCAAGGGGTTGAACCTCTTTTCAATCAAGGAAGTTGTTGAAAGAAGCCTAGATGACCTAAAGGTAAATGAGGTATGTATGCTTATATTCGATTTTATGAAGTCATGTTGTATGGTTGCAGGTAACTTGTGTTGAGAAATCTAATGCATTCCAAGTTAACAATTTCTCTGCTTGATAATTGCTTGTGATATGCTTTTACTTGTTTAGATTATGTTCTTTTCTTCTTTAGCTTATTAATGTGTTATCTTCATCAAGACAATTACCAATATGCACAAATAAAGACAAGTGACACAATATGTAGGCTTCTCGGCGAGGCCAAAACCTCTCACCTCTTGAGAAGAAAACCCGATCAAAATTCTTCTTCTAGATCTTCAATTGATAAATACCAATACCATGACACAGACCCTTGACTCTAGTATCCTCCCAAGAACCTTGTCATTAACCTTGATGCTCTGCCTCTTCCCTTTCTCAACTTTCTTATGCTCTCCTTGTCTCCTTCTAGAGAAACCCAGTCTCTATCCTTCACTCTGTTTTTCCCCTAGAGAATCTCGATTTCTAGGTCTTCCTCTAGAGAAACTCGGTCTCTAGATTTCTACTTCGGTCGCCTAGAAGAATCTTCCTTTGATGCCCCAGAAGAAACTTTGCTTCACTATTCCGGAAGAAACCCTACTTCACAGATCCCAGAAGAACCCTTCTTCACAGCAAATCCCAAAAGAACTCTTCTTCACATGCCCAAGAGAATCCTATCTTCGCACTGCTGAGAAGAAACATTTCCGCATGCCCAGAAGGAACTTTTTTTGCTGCCATCTCTTCGCATTTCTCTTCTACCTCTTCTTCGCACTTCTTTCTAACCCTTTCTTCGCACTTCTCTTCACACTTTTGTCTGACCGAATGCTTGACGAGTTGCTTGGTTCAAATGGAGGTCGAGTACATCTATTTATACATATTTCTACATGGTATTTAGGCAGACTTGACTGTTGGACTTAGGTTGACTTCATCTAGCATGTTCTTCCATCATTTGTAGGCCGACTTGAAGAGGATAGATGATAAGTTCTTGGAGGATACTTTACATAGACAATATTGCCCTTTTACAAAATGTATCATTCATTACATGACAATGACTATCATTTTATAACTAGATGACAAATAAATCCTAACGACTCTCAATAGGAGTCATGACTCAAAAACAAAATCCCTTGCTCATGAAACCCATGAAGCAAGTCAATATAATAATTTTATTTTTCGTATTTACATCTCATTACATAAAATCATAATTACATGTCATTTTGAAGACCGAACCTAGTTACACTTTTCAATAACTTGGATCATTGCTCTATCCTGAGAAGCACAATTAAAGGAAAGGAATCTCCTCCTACAAAAAAATGTCGGAAGACATGGTTCACACTAGACGAAATCAACATAATATGTCCTCATATAAGGTATGAGGTGGTGGTCTACAATTGAGAAACTCTGATTGGAAGCTCCTGGGAAAGAAACGTGTGAAGAAAGGAAGGAAGAGATAGTGAGATGTGCAACCATGGTAAAGGCAATCAACATCCAAAAGACCAAGAAGATTTGACTAGGAAATTGTTATGAATATAATTCATAACAATTAGCTAAATAAATAAATATAAATAATTAAATATTATTTAGGTTAAATAAGTCATTAATTAAGTGAAAAGGCATGTCTAAAAGACATGCCCATTCACGAAAAGTCACCTGCTAAGGTATAAAAGCAGGGTCCTCATTGTACATTCAAATCATTTATACATTATATATTAATAAATTATTATTTAAATACCTGTGCGTATTTTTATATTAAAGTCTACAAGCTATCAGTCTTTTCGTGCTTCAACATAAGTTTTTATGCTACAATGGTATCAAAGCCATGGCACACGATATAATCATGTGAGTCTTCGAACGTTGTACGCAGCACAATGTACCATTGCGTTCACATCCTAAATATGTTGAGCAGTTTAGTATTCAAGACGCAGTTCAACGACTAGAAAGATCTTTTGCAGAAGTTAAAGAATGTCCAAAAGAAATCGATAATAAGAAAAATGATCTAGATCAAGTTAATGATTTAGATGAAGATGATGTGGATGAGGACTATCCTGAGAAACAAGAATATGAACAACTGCCTTCTGTATATAGTGGCATTTTTAGAGAAGCAGTGGCTATAAGCAGAGATTCTGAGACCAACAGTCAGAAAAGTTGCAGAAATGAAGTACACACTAGTAGAGACTATGAAATCTGCCATACAAGTTACAGATATGAGAACCCGGGACACAGAAAATCTAAAACCTTCGCCAAGTTTGGAAATATGGCCGGATCTTCATCATCTTCTTCAGACCACGCCTCTAATTTTATAGATGGAAATATGGTTTCTTTCAATTCGTCAGACGACGGACGTGCAGAAGTTCTGAGAATAGGAGTTCCGCGGTGGACTAGAAAAGCAGAAAGATCTTCTTTGATGGGCCAACATAATAATACCACCTATAAGCAGAAGCGAAAGGGGATAAATATTGGAGCAGGTGAGTTCGATGAAATAAGGGCTCCAACGAATTCAGAAAGTTATTTCCAGATTAAAAGTGGGAATGAGACACAATTGCCTGTAATGAATGGAGCCGAGGCAGCGTCTATGGAATGTGGTTGTTGTTATTGGCCATATCGATTTGAAAGAATGCTACAGTGTCGAAGTGGGCATTGGTTTTGTTTTAAATGTATAAGGAAGCAAGTCGATCAAACCATTTATGGAGGTGTCAAGGCACATGACTATTTACCCTGTATGGCTTATTATGTCGAGAGAGTAATCCGTGAACTGGTAATTCATAGCCAAATCAGTCACCCTTTTGTGGTGAGCCTGAAGGGAATCATGCGACCTGCTAGTCAATATAGCTTTGACGACATTTATATGGTCATGGAAGCCATGGACCAGAATTTTTTTCACCGCCTGTTTGACGAGCGTGAGCAAAACGACAGCACTGTTGAAGGACAAGAACCGCGCGATTTCGAGGTGAAATTGATTATGAACCAGATACTCAAAGCTGTTCAGTACTTGCACTCTGTCAATGTTCTTCACCAAGATTTGAAGCTGGGCAATATCCCGGTGAACGAGGACAAAAGAATAAAATTATGTGACTTTGGTCTGGCTCAAATAGCCACACCTGAAATGACTCAGAAGGTCAGTCACTCACCATTACCCTGTGAAGAGGTTGACAAAAATTCTGAGACTGCTGTTTGTAGGGCAGTAGAAGAGAGGATGACAAAAGTTGTGATAAGAGAATGTAACATTTGCCACGCGGAGTTAATCAAGACGTCTGGATGCAATAAAGTGAGATGTAAGTGTGGAAACATAATGTGTTACATTTGCAGACAGACAGTTTCGTATTCGGATGAGTCGCGTCATTTTTGCAATTGTCCTCGATACAGTGGAGCGCCGGGGAAACCTTGTGATGTATGCAACAGGTGTAGTTATATAGAGAATGAGATTGAAGATAATGCGGCTCTGGCTGCTAGGGAGGAAGCATTGAAGGAATTGGTAGACAACAAAACTGAGTTGCTTGATGTGGAAATTGGGCCTCCCCTAAAAAGGCGAAGACGACAACGTCAAACTGACTTGCTTGATGTGGAAATTGGTCCTCCCCTCAGAAGGCTAAGACGACAACATCCCGCAGAGCAGCAGGGGCATCGTATACAACGTTTGCCTCGATACGGAATTACACTAGAATTCCAAGCACACGGTGATCGACCTGCAAATATGGCCGTAACTCCACCACCACGTACGCCGCAATTCTTGAGATTTGGTGAGCAGAAAGGAAACATGGCTGTACCTCCAGCGTTACGTCCAGCAGAATTCTTCAGATTTGGCAATCAATTCTCAAACATGGCAGTACGTGCACCGTTACCTCCGCCCGAATTCTTAAGATCCGGTTATCAGGTTGCAAACACAGTTGTATCTCCACCAGACGTCCACCTGCACCAACTTCCGACTTCGTATCTAGAGTTTGAGTGTTCGAATGTCATGGGGTTTAAAGATCAACCATTTTATCACCAGAACTTGCAGCAGCTAAGTTTAGTGGAACAACAACAATTCGAATCCCATCTCATCGCCTCTCCTCCTTCCATTCTCGGCAGCACCATGTCAGCCCATCTGCCAGAGACTTATTCGCTCTAATGTGTGAAGGACGTGTTGTGATTGTCAAGAGACGTGTCATTTAGGGTTCACCATCACACCGTAAAAAATTAAAACTATTGTCGTCACCTGTTTTTTTATGAACATATTGTATAAAAGTGGTTATATATATATATGAGACGAGGTTAATATAAAATGGACAATAAACATTACATTAATAATGATCTTATAATGACATAATTTAATTAATTAAAATTATTTAATTAATTAAATTATTATTAAAAAAATCTTGAAAAAAAAATTATTATTATTAATAAAAAATAAATAAATAAAATATAAATTATAGAGTTATAAATATAGAGTTAGAAAAAAATAGAAAATTAAAAAACAAATAAAATAATTAAAACAAACAAAAGAAAATAAAAAGAAATAAACAAAATCAAAAAAAAAGAAACAAACAAAATACAAAACAAATAAAAACAAAGAAAACAAAATACAAATAAAAAAAAAATAAAATAAATAAATAAATAAATAAACAAACACAAACACAAAAACAAACAAACAAACAAACAAACCAAATAAAAAATAAAAATTAAAGAAAGAATAAAGTTAAAAATAAAAATAATAAAACAAATTAACAAATAAGAACAAAGAAATAATAAATATTGAAAAAAAAAATTGACTTGTCATAACAAAAAATTAAAAAAAAAAAAAATCAGTATTAAAAAAAATAATAATAATAATAATATCCAAGGAAATAGTACTAATAAGCTACCTGACGAATCAATGACCAAGTTGTATACATCGACAGCAACTAAGTGAAGAAAACCCAAGTACTAAAGCTTTGAGGACAAAGCTTCCGAAGGAAGAGGCTATGTTATGAATATAATTCATAACAATTAGCTAAATAAAATAAATATAAATAATTAAATATTATTTAGGTTAAATAAGTCATTAATTAAGTGAAAAGGCATGTCTAAAAGACATGCCCATTCACGAAAGGTCACCTGATGAGTTATAAAAGCAGGGTCCTCATTGTACATTCAAATCATCTTATACATTATATATATTAATAAATTATTATTTAAATACATGTGTGTATTTTTATATTAAAGTCTACAAGCTATCAGTGTTTTCGTGCTTTGGCATAAGTTTTTATGCTACAGAAATCTCCCGAAAAGATATGAAGACTCTGATGGAAGTCTGGAAAAGATGGAGACCCTTGACAATGGATATCTTTGAGAGATGTCTCAACATGTTTGCAAGATGTTGATACCTATAGGAAGATGTCATGACAAAAAACCAACACAAAGGTAATAAATCCTAACAACTCTCAATGGGAGCCATGACTCAAAAACAAAATCCCTTGCTCATGAAACCCATGAAGCAAGTCAATATAATAATTTTATTTTTCGTATTTACATCTCATTACATAAAATCATAGTTACGTGTCATTATGAAGACCAAACCTTGTTACACTTTTCAACAACTTGGATCATTGCTCTATCCTGAGAAGCATGATCAAAGGAAAGGAATCTCCTCCTACAAAAGAATGTCGGAAGACATGGTTCACACTAGATGAAATCAACATAATATGTCCTCATATGGAGTATGAGATGGTGGTCTACAATTAAGGAACTCTGATTGGAAGCTCCTGGGAAAGAAACGTGTGAAGAAAGGAAGGAAGAGATTGTGAGATGTGCAACCATGGTAAAGGCAATCAACATCTGAAAGACCAAGAAGATTTGACTAGGAAATCTCCCGGAAAGATATGAAGACTCTGATGGAAGTCTCGAAAAGATGGAGACCCTTGACAATGGATATCTTTGAGAGATGTCTCAACATGTTTGCAGGAAGTTGATACCTACAGGAAGATATCATGATAAAAGACCATCACAAAGGTAATTTTGATTTAAGTGTTCATTTCTTATTTTTGAACAAATATTTGGATGGGCTTATGCAGGGCTACCGAAGGAAAGAACTATGAATGTCATCCATGAAGAACCATGTAGAAGGATGCAAGAACCTTCCGGAAAAGAAACGTGGTGAAGGTGGCAGAACATGAAGCAATGCCAAATAAAGACTAATGGATCACTTTCCGATGAAATGAATGATGACATGACAGATGGATAAAAGTGATGGATGTATGCGCCCTATGAAGAAGTCCCCAAAAGATAAAGACTCCACAACAAGGAAGAAATTCATGACATCGAAGAAAATAGTTCTTCAAGCAGTTGGTTTCCTCATCATCTCCACCTGAGAAGCTGCTGAAGGTCCCTATTTTGAGAGGTAGCCTGGAACGCTTCTTACTTGGAAGAAACTTGGAAATTCTTGAGCCAAGAGGGAGCTTAGGTACATTCCTTGCATAGGGAAGAGTAAAATCCTTTATGGAATAGATATGTCCTCCCTAATTGAGAGGGAGAGATAGACACATCATTATGGTCTTCACCTGGGAAAACAGAATGAGAGGATTGGGTAATCATTTGGCATTTGATACTCTTTGAGGATGAAGGCATCCAATAGAAGAGTAGTCGTGGAGGACTGATATTCATTGAGGGCTGGCAAGTCCAAGATAATAACAGTCCTCATGGGACATATCCTAAGTACGCAGGTAGGGTATGTTCCGAGAGAGACAATGATGAGAGTGTTTATAAATCATTGATCTCACCAGCATTAAGCTCAGATCTTGTGGAGAGATAGATTTGTTAGTCAAGGCCTTGCAATGTAACAATGTTGGTTAATATGATGCTAGATGGGTTACCAATCGAATTTCTTCTTATGAGGAATTCTTCAAATTGAGAATGACCAAGTACCATTATGAAAACCTCCCTAGCTAAGAGGGAGAGTTGAAAAGTGTAATTAGGTTCGGTCTTCATAATGACATGTAATTATGATCTTTATAAATAATGTAAAGAAGAAAATAAAATTATTTTTGTCATGCCTTGCTTCAAGGGTTTCATGAGCATGAGGTTCATTTTACATGGCTCCCATTGAGAGCTTTAAGATTTGTCAAAGAGTCAATGTCATGTATGAAGATATGTCAAATGTATAGACTGTAAAATAGCCCTTCAAAGACAAGCATGATTCTCCTTCTCATGTCGGCTTCAAGACGAGGCAAAGATCTCATGTCATCTTCAAGTAGAGACACATCCCTTCGTTGAAGGCATGTCAGATTTCCACCTACTTAGTCGGCGTATTTACGAAGACCAATATATAGGGTGAAGGCACTTCGCATAAAACACAGTTCACAAGTTCGGATTCTTCTGAAGTTTCGGTGATGGAGTATAGTCAACATTTCAGATATTTTCGGATGGAGAAAACAGTGACGGGCTCAGACCTCTAGTACAGTAATCAAGCAATTCGGATCTCTGATTTTGGTGGATAGTTACAGTCAAGTAAATTTGGATGTCATTGCAGTCACAGGAATTCAAATCCTTCTGAAGTCTAGTAACGTAGCACAGTGATTACAGTGATACGAAGGCCAGTTAGGTTTCATGGAAGAGCTGCAATTCAGTGATGTGGTGGAACCTCAACTTAAGGTCTCGGTACTACCTTAAAAGAAGGACATCAGTACTAGATCAAGGGAAAGAGATCGATGCCATCACAGAAGTAAGACAATAGCAAGGAGGTTTCACAGAAAGGAGATCTTGCTATGAAGACAGTAAGAAGATATAGGTGGTGACAAGCGTCCCAATGCTAAGAAGATCGAAGAGGAAGAGAAGACAGTCAAGAGAACTAGTGTCTTGGTCTTGGAGTGGTTAAGGGTCTTGGTCTTGGCATTCGTCAATTGGAATCTCTATAAGAAGAATTTGTGCGGGTTTTCCTCTCAAAGAGCGAGAGGTTTTGGCCCTGGCTCATAGCCTACATTTTGTGTCTCTTGTGTATTTATGTTCATGCATTGGTTATTGTTTAATGAAGAAGAACACTAATAATCTAACATGAAGAAGATCTTAATCTAAACAAGCAAAAAAAATTCACAAGCAGTGACTAATATAAGAGAAATAACCTAATGCTAATGCCCTAGATTTCTCAACACATGTACTAGTAGAGAAAAGGGACAAGTTGGAGACCTAAAATGAAGGGTTTATTTGTGGGTTACAATGACAATTCGAAGGCTTATGGGACCTACATTCCAAAGTAGAGAAGACATAGTTAGTCAAGACGTAAAGTTTGAGAAAGACTTTGCAACTAGGACGTCCCATGAGCCTATTACAGTGACAAAGGTTGAGGAGCAAGAAGTATTAAATTATCCTAAAACCATCTATCTAAGCAACATATTAGATGTAGTTGCTCGCTAGAATTATTAACTCTTGCATGCAGCGAAAACGAGAAAAGCAATCACAGTGCATAATTATTTTTGCTCTTCTAGATCAATTCATCATTTAAAAATATCTGCAGAACTTACAAGAGCTCCCTTACAAGGAAAATGGCTCCGAGAAATTAATCTAATAAACGACAAACCTGAAAATTTCACTTTGCACAAAAATCAAGGCAATCTGCTCTACAATCCATACTGCCTTCTTTGCAATTTGTACGACTACTCTTCTTGTTGTTGATTGTCTGTCATCTCCTTGCTGAACTAACACTGAAAATTCCTCGCCAATCGCTGAAAATCAAATCTCTGATTTTCTCCTTCACTCACGTCATTTGTGAAATGAATGCTCTGTGTGTCTTGGAAACCTAGAAAAATCTTCCATGCTCAATCTCGGCTATAGTTGTAATGGCACAATTCGGCTAGCTCCAAAATTTGGCCTCTGGAAATACTGAAATGACTTGGCCTTCTTAATGATATTCCGTTGTCCCCAATTAACTCGACCTTTGTAATGAAATTGCTTTTCCCAGAATGATCCCTCTATTGCAAATACGTCAATTTCCTGAACCCTATATTTTGACAATTCCCAATCCTCCTTCCTCGTTAGGCATCGAAGAACCCGAAGTAGTGCCCCCTCTTGACTAGCTAGGGTGGGTGTTTCACCGCCAAATATACTTTTGATCCCTAGGGAGGATAGTTTCACCCTCGAAGAAGAACTACACTAAGGCTACAAACCCCCATACAAAGCTCAATGAACCCCCAAAATCAATTAACCAATTCATCCAATCATCATGCCTACAAATGAACTCTTGCTTCTCTTTTATTACGAAGGCTTATCATAATACCATGGGTCACCTTTTCCTTTATTAAATAAGGTAATTTTTTAATAGTCTTTTCCTATATCACTTTTTTAGTTAATTCCTCCGTACAGGTGGTTCTGCTAGGTTATATGGTTGCTTTTTACTTGTTAGTAACTGGTTGCTTTTTACTTGCTAGTAACTGGTTGCATTCTCCTTGTTGAACTACTTCTGAAATCCTAGCCAATGGTAAAAGTCAAATCTCTAATTTTTTCCTTCACCAATGTGACTTGTGAAACGAATGTTCGTTGTATGTCTTTGTCCTTTGCCCTCTCTTTCTTTTATAGCTTTGACATGAGTCAAAAACCTAATCTTCAACGGTTAAGATCTAGCGTGAGATCAATGGCTCCCTTTTAATTAAATCATTGAGTGACCCACTTTAGTCACTTTAATAAAAAAACATTCATTTTATTAATTAATAAATGATGTGAAAACCATAGGATACATTTAATTGCAATTCCATAAATAAACACCCTCATGGAAATTCTTGAAACACTAACAAGATATAATTTTGGAAAAGTAATAGTATTTCACTATTTTGTAATTCACTATAGTAAAAAAGTGAGTGTCTTATTTTTAGTACTTCAAATCTAAAATTGTGCTTAGACTAGCAGTAATCTTAAAAATAGATTATCCACTAAAACTATATAGGCAGGGCAACGTATAGATTTTGACACACACATTCGAGTAGTTGAGAAAATGAGAGAGAGAGCAAGCAACCAAGGAAGAGGCATCCCAGATAACACATAGTTCGAAGCAACAATATTGTATAGTCATATGGACATCCATACAACCATACAAACAATACCATATGGATCCATATAGTTGCATGGGATCTGTATAACAGAGAATTTCTCTTGCTGAATTTTTCAGCAGCTGTAACTCTAAAATGGTTTGTAGAAGCTCAAATTCAAGGTGTTTTTTGGTACCCTGGAATGCTGTTTTTCTGGGGCATCATCTCGAGGTTTCTTGGTAATTTTTTCCAAATGAATGAAAAGCTGGTTTGAAGGAGTAATTACCTATGTGTGAAAATTTGATTTCTAAGCTTCTACTGTTTAATTTCTAGCCATTTCAGAATGATGCTATGGTCTGAAATTTAATTTCAACGTTAATTAAATTCAGCAATCTACTTTCTCAATTGAGATCATAAAGGTATTAGTCACCTAGGCCTTGAAATTCTAACAGTTCACACCCATATCTCTTGATACGATTACGAATCTGAACATTTTAGTGTTTATAAGCATAAGCCCTAAACAACTGCAAAAATACACATACCAACCAACATATCCCTTTCACAATGTATCCTAACATATATTCCTGGTGCAGCCAATGAGAACCCACTCCCATGCTACCCACATCCTATCTCTCATATTGATGGCTGCACAAAGTGTTGAAGTTAGACCCTGAAGCATGTCCACGTGCTACTAATTAAATGTTACGTAATTTCTCTGTTGCACAACTCTTCAGTGTTCCACGGGGACTCACCCCCCCCTTAGGGGTCTAGTTTCCTCGCTGCCCCGCGCTCCGGGGACTTGGGGACGTTTCCCCACGCTCCCAAAATGGAGGAAACTCAGGGGGACGTGCCAGGGAAACGTTTCCCTTACCTGAGGGGACTTTTCCCCACGCTCCCAAAAAAATGGCCTTGCTTATAGTTTATGATTTAATAGACCTAAAGTGGTACAAAGCTACTCATGTTCTGTATGGGGATAACGTCTTGTGCTGTCTTTTGGTTTCAAAGAGCGTTATTTTAGAGGGTCAGTATCATGGAAATTTGTTGGACCATATAGCACGTACATGAATTTTCCCTTTTAAAACTTCTCCTTTTTTTCTCAAGTGATGGCTGGATTACAGTGGGGAGATAACTGGAGTGACAGGCAAAGAATATGAGACATTCAGTTTGTGTTTTTAATTTGCATGACATTTGACATACAAACTATGGAAGCAGCACCTATGTCATGTGGGAAATAATTGGGTGGACTATAGACTAACATGCGTTTACTGCAAGCATGAAAAAATACTATGGGCAGCAAGAAATCTCAGGAACTGTCGTTATATATGAATTTATACAGTTACAAAATTTACACAGAGCACAGTTGCTCAGCTTGAATTCTCGGGTCTGAAAATTATTTTCACCCCTGAAATACACTGCGAGTTTGAAGCTGGAACTGCATGGCATTGCTCTAATAAGGTAGACAAATTATCCATGCCATCGTTGGTCACCCAAGTTGGTTCGCAGATGGTCATCCTGCAATCAATGTCATTTGATAGTAAACTGTCAGAAACTCTTTCATGTGATCTTCTCATCTCTCCTGGAACTAAAACTCTTCTTTCAGCATATGGTGTACTGTCTATATTATATATAATATAACAAACTTTCTAGCTGTTGGATCCAATACAGCTGGACAACCCATTGTAGTTGCCCCTTCTACTGCCAATGCAGTGTTCCTGATCTGTTCATTTACCTTTTCACAGAATTCAGTGGCTACCTTATCAAGCTGCTCTCCCTCTGTCTGACCAAAATCTAAATTAGAATTTGACCAAGCTGAATTAGAATTTTAAATTTATTATTTTATATGATATTATAAATTTGGATAATGTCAAATGATATTCATATCAATGATCGTGCTTTGCAGCTTTTCAATTCAAACCAAATTGTCATAGTGGACTCAATTAATAAATTATATTTTATATTTATAAATTTTTAAGACCCTGACGCTCCCCCACGTTTCCTAAAAAATGGTAGGGAGCTTTTGCATAGGCCGCTCCCGCGCCCCCTCGCTCCCTCTGCCCCTCGTCCCGGAACCTTGGTGGAACATTGCAACTCTTCCCACGTGATATTTTTCCTCCTACATGTTTACTATTGTTATTGTATATCTACAAAGGCTCTTTTCGACCACACTGCCACCTAATTGCACTAACCTTCATGCCAAACACACCTATTCTGTCATCAAACTCATGCACCAGCATTGAAAAGAACTCAAAATTGTACATGGTCTCGTGCTACCCATGTCAGCATTCCTGTGACAAAGTTTGATTTTATTAACCCTCCAGTAAAGTATAGATTCAAGCAAAAATTAAACTTAAACTTAATCACACACTTTAATCTGTTATATGTGCAACACTGCTGACTTAAAAGCATTTTTTTCAGCATGTGAGGAAAGTAGTTGGTATTTAGTATAACATCTTATTATTTCATTGTTAAATCAACTTTAAATTAAATGAAATATGACGTTTTTAAAATGCTAAATACATTGATTAGTGTGTATAGAAATCATTTTTTGATCCGTAAAAATAATCATTCTATTAAATACAGAAGACACAATATTTATGAGGAGCCAGTAGGATACATTTGATTTTTATGTTGAAATTTGGTACCGGAGGACATGTGGTTCCCTTAGGCTTTGATCTTTGGCCTAGGGAAAAGTGTCCAAAAGAATTTCATTTTTCTCCTAAAGTAACTTTATAACTTTTTATAAAGTTAAATCTAATTTAAAAGTGACTTTAAGTGATAAAGTTACTAAGTCTAATTTTAAAGTGACTTTTATAAAGTCAATGAAAAATTAGAAAGGAAAAGTGACTTTGGAAATAAATGACTAAGTGGGTCTTTATTAAAGTGGGGCGAATTAAAAAATAGAAAGTGATATTTAAATGAGGATTTAATCTCAGCCATTGATCTAAATCTATTTCAGCCATTGGATTTTGGGATCACCCAAAAGTCACTAAGGGTTGGCTTAAGGGAGGAAAAGGAGGAAAAGATCATTCATTCTTTCATGAGAAGATTGGGAGAAGGAGAGCAAGAGAGCAAGGGAGATTTTTGGGCAAGGAGGAGAAAAAGGCAGCAATTTGGCACACATACCAAGGCAGCACTTCAGCAAATCCGTACAGCTCAAAGAACAAGCAGAAAAAAGGCAGATTTTTGTGAGCAAACAGGGAAAAACTGATTTTCAGGCACGAATATCGAGGAGGCGATTTTCTGCACGAGTTTCGAGGGCCGTCCGTACAATCCGTACATCCGTACAGCTCGTACAGCGCATTTTCCAGATTGTCTGTTAGCTAAAAAACAGATAAGTTTGCTTGCTGGAAAAATTTGTTTTGCTGATTTTTTTGCTGAAAATTCTCACTGTAAAAAGGCATTTTCCAGAAATAAAGAAGAGCTCTCAAACTGGTTTTCCCCAAGAGTTGTAGGGGGTTTTTCCAGGGTCAAGTTGACCAAAAATCTCAGTGTTTAAATGTGTTTTAAAGGCTGTTTATCACTGCTGATTTTTATTTCTGCAATTTCCAGCATTCTGTAAAATTTCCAGAATTTGTGTTTTCAGCAATATTTATTTTTCAGCTTGTTAAATGTATGGTTATGGGAAAGGGCATTTAACTACATGGGAGAAATAAGGTGAAACTGAAAACCGGGGTGGGAAAACAGAAATTTCTACATTTAGACCAGGCCCGTTTGCAACAAAACTGAGAAAACACTTGATATTTCAGCCACCATCAAAACTAACAAGTAGGGGCGGAAGAAAGACAATCTCCTACATAAAACTGAAATCTCTACTATTACCATTACAATTTCTCAAGCTAAAAAGTTAGCAACAAAATACAAAAATACAAGCATCATCAAGCCTATAGTTTACCGCTCCCATGAGGCATAGTACAAGTTTTGCAAGAAACAAGAGAAGTGAAAAGGATATGAGAACTGGCTACAATCTAACAACTTATTTATCTTCTAAATTTTGGGCCATTTACACGTTCATCTGAGATTATGATTATATAGCTATGGAAAGTGTGGCTCACCAAATGAGAAAGTCATTGATATAGGAATATCAAAGATTTAGCAAATGAATGTTATGTCATACATTGTACTATAATCTAACTTGAGGAATTTAAGTTAGAGATACTTTAAATCCTTAAGTCACTTTATGTTGAATAAAGATGTAATAAACCTAAGCTGATGACTTAATATTAATAAAGTCGTAAGTTAGTTAAGCATGTAGTTAACGATAAAGGGGTTATAGAAATGATTTCCCCCTCCTTGAGACATGACTATGTAATGCTTCTTGTAACTTATGTTTAGTTAACAGTATTGAAGGTTTCTCTCTCCTATCTACAATAGTGTGTATTTGCATTTGAATGAATTTGACATAAAATTAGAACATAATTCATATTCACCACTTCTTGGCAAAAGTGGAGTCAAACCAGAGCCCGGGAGTGTAGTTGATATTCAACACTTCTTGGTGGAAATAAAGTGAGAGGCACAAAATTGGAGATCTGAAGACATAATAAAAGACAAGTATGGGTTGGGGGGTTGTGGTACATAATACATATAACATCAAGGAGAGCCAAAAATACTAGAGCACACATCAGAGAAGTCACAGGAAAAAACTTAAGACATAACATAGAAGGGTGAAAGATTGTCTACAAGAATGTGATGGAATACAAATTTGCCTTCTACATCATAAGATCCCATATATGGCTTCAATGGCCAACACAAAGAGATGTCTATAAATATCAAGCTCACACAAAAATTCACGATTTTATGGCTCATTATACAAATATGCATCTCATTAATTAAATACAAAGTCTCTACATTTGCATTCACTCATTATATCAGCCAAGAGAGGTCACAAAATATAAATGAGTATCAAATGAGTGAACAAAGTGGACGATGTTAGACCAGATCTTCTAGGATGACTCCATAAAATTTGGTTTATATATTTGAGGTCAGTGATCGCACCCAAGAAACTTTGATTCAAAATCGACTAGGTCGTTGGTCGAATTTGAACAAATTCTCACTTCTCCAAAGATTAGCTCCCTATCAAAAACCCATGTTCAATCTATCACACTTTTACTACCTCTAAACCTTGATGAGTTTGCACTTCATTGTCTCTGTATTGTGGATCATGTTTTCCTAAGGATTGATACTCTTGATCTTCACTAACTCAACATGCATTATATAACATTTTGTATGCACTTGCACTTTGTGCCAGTCCTCCCACACTAAATTACTTACGACATCCTCAATATTCTATTACATTTTCTAACACTTGCAAAATCTAGAGACTGTATTGCATATGCCAACTTGAAAAAAAGGAAGTTCAAAAGCTCTAGTTAGTGTACCTTCTTGGTCAACAGGAAAACTACGTATTAACCCTAGCAAGGTGGGCCTCTCGGCCAACAAAAGAGAATTACATACCAACTCTGGCAGGTTACATCCATCTTAGACTGTCCCAAAGCAATAAATTTCACTGTTCCAAGGACTAGCCAACTATCTAAAATGCTTTTTGAGAACTTCCCTAAAGGCAATGTGCCTTTTCAAACATCGAGGAGCCAAAATTTTCAATAAATGTCAACTTGAGAAGGAAGAGCCAAAAGTTTTCAATAAATATCAACTTGAGAAGGAGGAGCCAAAAGTTTTCAATAAATATCAACTTGATAAGGAGGAGCCAAAAGTTTTCAATAGACAGCAACTTGAGAAGGAGCATTGTAACCATACAGCGGGAAGACTACCAAGTGTATATATTAAGTCTCCCCAAATTTTGCTTATCCTTTCCACATGTACAATGTTGATACCAGTGTTGCGGGGGAGCGCCCCCCCCCCCCCCCTCGATCCCTCTCCCAATCCACGCTCCGGGCGGGAGCGACTCAAGAGCGGGTCGGGAGCGCGCTCCCTAAGAAAAATTTCGCTCCCTGCCTTTTTGAGAGCGTTTTCGGGAGCGTTTTGCCTTTTTTGCAAATTTTTTTTGTAGTAATGTTGGAAACGCAATTTTTTTTTTAAACAAACAAATAATTTTTGAGTGGGGCAGCTTAATGATCAAGTCTATGTCCCTAGTATTGATATGCTATTGATGGTAATGTTTTTACTTAAATTTTTAACATTACCATGAAATGACTCAGGATGTTTGAGAGTACTTCCGGCCTCATTGGATTTCATATGGAGAAAGTAGAATTTTAGATTTCATTCAAAATCCAGCAGAATTATCAATTTTTCAAGATTTCAGGATTGCGAGATTGGAACTCGTACTTAATCAAGAGCACCAATCCCTCTATGTACCTTGATGTTAGTGACATTGGTTGTCGAACTCCTCTATCATGACCCTCCTAAAAATGTACACATCACTCAAACAAAATCTTGACTTGACATGCTATGCTTTTTCTATCTTATGCTAATGCTTAAAGGGTGATATTAATGACAAAGATCCATGTACAGATATAGAGGTAATGACAAAGATACCTCTGGATATTAATGCTTAGAGGGTGATATTAATGACAAAGATCTTGATTTTCCAACAAGACTAAAAAATTAGACATTTCTCGTGGTGGCAAGAGGCCCAAGCATAAGAAATAGATAATAGATTTACTTCTCTTTTCTAGTTTCTAGTAGTTTTTATAACTATTAACTCTTTCATATTTATTATGATATTTTTTTAAACAATATATGACAATTTAAGTTTGAAGTTGGCAATTATAACTCATTAGTAATGAATTATGAATATGATGCTTCATGAAAGTTGAAAGTTGTTTCATTTCATTTCATTTTATAACATTTCATTTCATGTTAGATATTATTTGTTGTAATGGTTACACTTAGCTTACAAGTACAACTTTGGTGATCAATGATGATAAATGTTGTATATCGAATTTTGAAAGGTTGAAACTTTAAGATTGATGAATCATGAGACTCAATATGTTGTATGTTACTATGTTACTGACTTGTGGACGTGGTTGATGAAGATTATAACTTCTAGATGATTGTTGTTATATGGTACAATCTATGTTTTTTTATGTTTTTTATATCTAATTCATTATTCTACATGTTTTTGTTGACATATATGTATCAAAATATAAAAAATATAAAATAAATATATATATATATATATATAAAACGCTCCGGGATTCGCTCCCAAACCGGGAGCTTCTGAAAATGTCGCTCCCACTCCCCGCTTTCACTCCCGCTCCCAAGTAACACTAGTTGATACTCAAGTGAACCCATTGCATATTATTTATAAACAATTATTGTGCAGTAGTAAACTACCCTATAAACGAAGAGTTGTGCACAATTTGCAAAGCAATGATATAATAGAGTTACTATCTGATTTGAGAAGGGACAACATCCCCACTTGGATCACAAACCATTTCACTTTTGCATACCCAATTAGAGTGGCACAGAGTGAGCACTTCAAGTGAATGGCACTCCTAAAAGAAAGTAGTAAGGTTATCAAGTAAAATGAGCTGCATTGCTAAATTTCTCTCAAGATCTCTAGTTTCCTCATTAACTGTGTTGAAGGATCTCAGATCATTTGAAGATGTACACAGGGAAATGTACATAACAATCATGTACTTTGGACCAAAAAAGGAAAGCATGCAAGGACTGCAGAAGTGCATTGAGACCCAACGTGCTATAGTTATATACAGCATTATATGTTAAGTATAGTGCTCAAATCTCTAGTCTACTGCATCATCTATCAATGCATTATTGTGGAGATTTTAGACTGAAGGCATTTTAGCACCAAGATAAAGGATAATCCTTTGATAAAATGGTCCTATAGCTATTCAAGTCAAGGGCATTTCATGATTCATTATTAGATGAATGATGTGTTGTGGCTAAAACAGTGGAAATACAAATCAACCCACCTCATTAGGCAACCTGGCAATGTTGTGAGCTATAGGAATTAATCCAAAATAGAGATAATTTAACCTTCCTTCCATTTTTTCGTTTTTTTGGATGCTTTTATTCTTCTAACAAAGCCCTTTTCCACAAAATAGAAGTGTTAACGAGTCTCAAACATTAAGTGAGAGTTCATATTTTAAATGCATCAAGGTGTGGAAAAGAAGACAAAAATGTATACGATCAACACAAAAAAGAGAGCTAGAATAAAGTAAAATGGACCAAGTTTATCCTTAATGATGATTCCTCAGTGATTCAAATAGCCAATGAATCTGGCATCTGAGGAGTCCTAGCTAGGTTAAGGAGAAAAAAAATGTTTATATTCGATATTTCAAGTACGAAACCAGAATATACATCAAACTGCCTTTTCAGGCTCTAAAAATAAGTCCTAAAACTACCATGCTGCTGATCCAGCATCTATAGTATATAGTATATACCATCACGACATATTAGTCTTCCTAGGCTCCTCAAAGACAGGCTTCAAAAAGGGAATTTTTCATCCTACTTTCAGCCCTGAGGTTTCATCTTGGAAATCATAGAAATAACATTTATAACAGAAAACAGGAACAAATTAGAAGTCCCCTACATCAGAAGAGAGATCTTTCAGAAGCTGATACTTGGGACCCTCCTCTGAACTCTCACTCAGAAAGTAGCCCCTCCTGATATAAGTGCTTCTTTAGACAGCTAATCAGCAATTGTATTGAACCCTCTATAAACATGGGAAAATAAAACTTCTTCAAAACTCCCCTTTACATCCAGAAGCTAATACATAATAGGTTTTGGCATTAAATTATCTATTCTGCACTGGTCATTTGCCCAATCCACCAGTATCTTGGAATCTCCAAAGACTTGTAACTGTGTTATTCCTTTTTCTACTGCTGTCTTCAAAAGGTGTTGAAAACGTAGCGAGTAAAGGTCTTCTGGCTTGTGCCTTAGCCAGTGAAGACCTCGATTTGTCTTTCTCTCAGTATGAGTGCAAGCTCATGAGTTAGACTTCAGTTACAATGCGTTCATTTCCTGTTTACTTAAATAATCATCAAGATGGCAAGCGTGGAGTTGGAGCTTCAGTTAAGTGGAGTCTTCATCAATTTGCTACAGAACGAGGTGGCAGTTGCAAGTTCAGTTAGACCGAGTCAGTCTTCAGTATTGATTGAAGGAAGAACGAGTTAACACTCCAAGTGTTGATTGGAGAGAGAATCAGTTGGACTCTCAGTTAACTCGTCAATCAGAACTCAAGTTTCTAAATTGACCTAGGACCCTTGCATGCTCAAATTGGGGTCTATAAATAGGAGGACAAAGGCACAGGAAATCATATGGTTTTGTATGCAAGGTTTATGAGACAAGACAGTTCACGAGTTTGTGAGATCATCCTTAATTGTGGACAGCGCAGACAGTGTGTCCTAAAAAATAGGAGATCACAAGTACACAATAATTTAGGAGATTGATTGTACGCAGATTTGAGGAAGCTTGTGTCCTGAGAAATAGGAGATCAAAAGTGCGCAAGGATTTAGTAGATTGATTGTGCACAGATTTGAGGAAGCTTGCGTGCTAAGAAATAGGAACCACAAGTGGGTTAAGAAATAGGAGACTTGTGGAGATTTGCGCCAGGGAATGGGAGCCACAAGTGCGCTAGGAAACAGGAGCTCCTTGTCTGCAAGGAAATAGGAGAAGCGCACAATGAAATAGGAGCTCCAGCACGCAAGAAAGGAGGAGCAGGATCAAGCAAGATCAAGTAAGTCAAGAAGGCAGTAGGGAAATAGTTGTGTGGTAGAGGGCCAAGATCAAGCAATAATCAAGGCAAGCTGAGATCAATTGTATCAATTAAGATTAGTGAGAAGAAGCAGAACGCTTTCTCAGAGACAGATTGCTTTGTAATAGATCCAATTGCTCAAGAACAATTAATAAAATACCACAACAAGCATGTCAATTTGTGTGATTGTGATTTTACCTCTGGTGTTTATTTCATTGCTTATAAGTTGTTAAGAAACCCTGTATCTTGGTGCAAGTAAATTTGGTTTCAGTATTAGTTGCCTTGTTTTCAATTATTCATCTAAGTAGTTGTGGAGTTTCAAGGAAAATTAACACGGTATCAGAGAAGATATCAGCAAATAGACCAGCACCAAATTGATCAGTAAGTGAACAGCCCAGATCAAGCAGAAGGCCTTCGCTAGAGTTTGAAGAGCAGTCCTTTGGATAGCTGTATGGCGTTCTGAGAACTAAGGGTAGATCTCAGTTTAGAGGGAGCCTCGAACTTCTTCTCGTGGAAGGAGCAGATCTCAGTGGTGTTGGAAGATAATGGGGTGCTAGAATTTGTGGCAAGTCAAATAAATCCACCTCAAGATGCCCAACAGTTGATCCAGCATGACAAGAATGACACCAAGGCAAGGAGGATCATTCTCGAGGGGGTCAGAGATCAATTACCCCTCATCTCCACGGGAAGAAGACGGCATATGAGATATGGAAAGACATCTTAGATTTGTATCAGGGTTTCAATGATGCTAGAAAGCTTGCTCTGAAGGAGAAGCTAAGAAATATTCGGATGAGCAAAGGAGAGACCATCAACCTGTATCTCTCAAAGTTCACCCAGGTTCAGGATGAGCTACGTGAACTGGGCATGACTGTAACAGACAATGGCCTTGTGAGTCTTGTGCTTCTGGGACTTCATAAGTCTTGGGAGAATTTGCAGGATATAGTAAGTGGCAGAGAAAATACTCCCAGTTGGGAAAGGCTATGGAGTGACTGTGTTCAAGAAGAAATCGAGAGAGGGATGGGAACTGGGATATCAGCGCCGACAGAGGACAAGGCAAACTTTGCCCTAGTAGGCAAAGGTAGCAAAGCCAAGGGCAAGAAGGGCCAAGGAGAGGCCAAGTCCAGTCAAAAGGGCGAGTAGAAGAAGAAGGATCTGAGCAAGATCAAGTGCTTCCATTGCCATGAGTCCAGACACTATGCCACTAAGTGTCCTAATCAGAAGAGGTCCAGTAAGGATCATGTCGTTGCATTAGTTGAGGTAGATGTGTTTTATTCTTAGTTCAAGAAATATTTCTCATGATAGCTTGCATGGCAAGCTCAATAGACAACAGTGTACGGTATATTGATTCAAGAGCATCCTTCCACATGGTCGAGAACAGGGAGTATTTCAGCCACCTTAAGGATAAGGACATGCAGTTTCAGAGTGAGCTACGAGATGATGGCAAGTATGCAACTAGGGGAGTTGGTACTATCAATTTTGAGAGGGAGTCAAGTAGCTCTCTCCATCTTAGAGATGTCATCTATGTTCCAGGTATTGAAATTTGGTACCGGAGGACAGGTGGTTCCCTAAGGCTTTGATCTTTGGGCTAGGGAAAAGTGTCCAAAAGAATTTAATTTTTCTCCTAAAGTGACTTTATAATTTTTATAAAGTCAAATCTAATTTAAAAGTGACTTTAAGTGATAAAGTTACTAAAGTCTAATTTTAAAGTGACTTTAATAAAGTCAATGTAAAATTAGAAAGGAAAAGTGACTTTGGAAATAAATGAATAAGTGGGTCTTTATTAAAGTGGGGTGAATTAGAAAATAGAAAGTGAGATTTAAATGAGCATTTAATCTCAGCCCTAGATCTCAATCTATTTCAGCCATTGGATTTAGGGATTCCCCAAAAGTCACTTAGGGTTAGATTAAAGGAGGAAAAGGTCATTCATTCTTTCATGAGCAGATTGAGAGAAGGAGAGCAAGAGAGCAAGGGAGATTTCTGGACAGGGAGGAGAAGGAGGCAGCAGCTTGGCACACATTCCAAGGCAGAGGTTTAGCAAGTCCGTACAGCTAAGTTAGCACACAGTGAAAGGCAGATATTGGACACAATTTTCTAGAAATCCATACAGCAAGTGCACAGAAATCGAGGAGCAGAAATCCGTACAGCAAGTGGTTGTACCTTGGCACGCATTTCTAGGCAGAAATCCATACAGTTGTACTGTTGTTTTTCTGCACAGAAATCGAGGAAACCGTACAGCAACATTTATGGCAGCTTGCATGCTTTTCTAGGCAGTCCATACAACAGCATTTAAGGCTGAAATTTGGGCACAAAAATCGAGGAGGCCGTACAGCGTTTATTGTTGTTCTATTTTGCTGTTTGCGAGTTTTTCCAGTTGGCTGTGACGCACGAAAAACGAGATAAGTTGTAAAAGTTTGCTTGCTGATTTTTTGTTGAATATTTTTCTCACTGTAAAAAGAATTTTCCAGAAATAAGAAGGAGCTTTCGAACTGGTTTTCCCCAAGAGTTGTAGGGGGGTTTTCCAGGGTCATCTTGACCAAAAATCTCTGAGTTTAAAATTTAAATGCGTTGAATCGTTGTTTGTATGTGCTGATATTTATTTCTACATTTTCCAGCATTCTGTAATATTTCCAAAATTTTTGTTTTCAGCAAAAGTTATTTCCCAGTTGTTGAATGTATGGATATGGGAAAGGGCATTTAACTATTTTGAAGAAATAAGGTGAAACTGAAAACCGGGGTGAGAAATGAGAAATTTCTACACCAGGCATAAACACAAACCTTGTTTCAGTAGCTACCCTTGAGGATAAGGGTTATGATGTCATCTTTAGCAAAGGTAAAGGCTTACCCCAAGCACTTAGCTTCTGGATGTAAGAAGCAGATATGTGTGAGGATGAAGAATTTGTACCTATCACAGGTTGATAATCACAACCTCGAGCAGCAAGGCAATAAGTGCACAGAGTAGAGGCATAAGGGTTGAGGAGTGCAGAGCTCTAAGGGAGTCCTTAAAGTGAGAGCAAGTTAGAGCTCCAAAGAAGGAGCCTCAACCAATATCACAGCTTGAGTCTCGGCTAGTTGGCAAGTGGGTCGACCAACAGGAGGATGAGGAGAAGAGACCAAGACAAGTTGAGGCAGCCACTCAATCAGCGACTCCCAGCACAGGGAGGAGGAGAACCAAGTGGGTCGATCGAGAGGCCCAAGAGCGAGTTGAGACTCCTAGCTCTATGTTCAAGCAGAGTAAGCAGCCACAGAGGTACACCAAGCATATGGCATTGACAACTAGGTTGAAAAACTCAGAGCAAAAGGGAAAATCAGTCCTAAGTAATAGGCTCAAATGGGGTGTACAAGGTGGATCACAGGAGCATGGTTGGAAGGAACAGATCTTCAAACCACATTCCACAGCAAGAAGCAAGGAAGTCTTCTAGTTCGGCGAGAGCAGCTACAATAACAGATAACGTGGTGGTGTTGAAGACAGATCTAGGCGGAGGATGTTCTTCCAGAAGTACCTTCCTCGTTAAAAGCAAGTAAAGGTCTTCTAGCTTGTGCCTTAGCCAGGGAAGACCTCGATTTATCTCTCTCAATACAAGTGCGAGCTCATGAGTAAGACTTTAGTTAGGATGAGTTTATTTCCAATTTATTGGAACAATTATCAAGATCGCATGCGTGGAGTTGGAGCTTCAATTAAGTGGAGTCTTCATCAATTTGACAATAGAACAAGGTGGCAATTACAAGTTCAGTTGGAGTGAGTTACTCTTCAGTCTTGATTGAAGGGAGAACGGATTGATACTCCAAGCGTTGATTGGAGAGAGAATCAGTTGGCCTCTTAGTTAACTCGTCAATCAAAACTCGAGTTTCTAAATTGAGTTAGGCCCCCCTTGCATGCTCAAATTGGGTCTATAAAAAGAATCACAAAGGAACAAGAAATCAAATAGTTTTGTACACAATTTGTGAGACAAGACAGTTCACAAGTTTGTATCATCCTTGATTGCGAAGAGCACAAAGAGCTTGTGTCCTAAGAAATAGAAGATCACAAGTGCGCACTGATTTAGGTGATTGATTGTGCACAGATTTGAGGAAGCTTGCATCCTAAGAAATCATAAATGTCCGAGGATTTAGGAGATCGATTGTGCATATATTTGAGGAAGCTTGTATCCTAAGAAACAAGACAATTGTGGAGATTTGCACAAGAGAATAGGAGCCACAAGTGTGCTATGAAATAGGAGATCCTTGTGGGCAACGAAATAGGAGTAGTACGCAAGGAAATAGGGGCTCCAATACACAAGGAAATAGGGGCTCCAATACGCAAGGAAATAAGAACCCCATCAAGCAAGCGACAAGGCAAGTCAAGGAGACAACAGGGGAACAGTTGTGTTCTAGAAGGGTCGAGATCAAGCAATGACCAAGGCAAGCGAGATCAATTGTATCAGTTGAGATTACTGAGAAGAAGCAAAACGCTTTCTCAGAGACAGATTGCTTTGTTATAAATCCAATTTCTCCAGAACAATCATTAAAATACCACAACAAAGATAGTAGGTTTTCCCTTTTGGGTTTCCTGGGTAAACAAGTGTGTCAATTTGTGTGATTGTGTTTTTATCTTTAGTGTTTAATTCGTTGTTTATAAGTTGTTAAGAAACTCTATCTCTTAGTGAAAGTAAATTTGGTTTCAGTATTTAGTTGCCTTGTTTTCAAATTTTTCATCTAAGTAGTTGCAGAGTTTCAAGGAAAATTAACAAAAGTAACCACATTGCATATAGATTTGTTGATTATTTGTGCCTTGCCTTACTGCTAAATTCAAATGGCAGTGATGGTATCGATCAATATAGAGAATAACACCATCCCTGAAGCTCCCTGGCAATCAAAAGTCAATAACAAGCTCCTTTAGAATTCCAATTGACTTTTCTTTTGTAGATTCCCAACTACCTTTACAAGCACATCTAATGTTGCAAGCCACCATTGTTAGACTCAACCCTAAGCCTTGAAAAAACATTTTGCTCCTAGGTAGCCATATGTCGCGAACCACATATCAACATAAAGATCTAAAGGCTTTTTTAGACTCGTCAACTATCTAGGAATGCAAGCAACCCACCACTGTCCTCCAATCCCATTTATTCTTTCCACTTGAAATTTGGACAACTTTGGGCCAAACTGGTCTAGAAAAAAGAAACAAGCAAGTGATCCATAGTTTTCTCACTACTCTTGCATAAGATACATCTCCTAGGACCTTACATGTTTCTTTTTTGGCAACTATCCCATAATAATATTTTCTAACCACCGTAAAACTTTACACTTTAAAGGGCTTGTTAGCTTCCAAACTATCTTGTACCACCAAATTCTTTCCCTTCCTGACCACCTTCCATCTTTTGCAGAGTATCCCAAGTTTGCAGTGAATTCCCCAAACCCCTAGTTTATGGACCACTCGAAAAAAAATTCTTGATAATTAAGCTTTATGGTTGTTAAACACACACATTGCAAAAAGAGTATGAAAGATAAAACATGAGAGTGTATTTTTTATTAACAAAACATATACATTTATAGTACATGGTGTGACCGTTGGGTTCTACATCCGAAGGTCTCTTGGACTTCCTTTTGGTTGTTCAGCTTCCACACTAACCCAAAGAGGATTAGGTGTCCAACATTCCCCCCCTAATCCGAAGGGTTATGTACAAGTCCAAGAAGAGAGTTGTAATACAAAATCTGCAAAAATGCATGGCAGCACTAGGTTGAATGTGCTCTCTGAAATGTTGGTATAAAGGGCAGTGGTTTAAGGATGACCACCAACACTGGAACACTTAGTGCAGTTCCCGAAACTCTTCCAATTCTGGCATGAAGCTCAAGTCTTCTGCTAGAGGAAGTGTTCCTGATGTTTTGAAGAGGGAAACCTTCAACCATGAAAGGGAGGTCTCACCCCGCATAAAAGGGAGAATCTCAACCTAAAAAGGGAGGTCTCAACCTGTGATCATTTAAGGATGACCAACAACTCCGGAATGCTTAATGCAATTCCTAGAACTCTTCCAAAACAAGTAAGAAGCTTAAGTCTTCTGCTAGAGGAAGTGTCCCCAATTTTATTCCTGGAACTCTTTCGAAACTGGCAAGAAGTTGAAGTCTTTTGCTAGAGGAAGTGTCCCCAATTCTATTCCTGGAACTCTTCTGAAACTGGCAAGACGCTGAAGTCTTCTGCTAGAGGAAGTGTCCCAAATTACCAACTGAAGGCATGCTCAAGGGCATCTTTGTTTCTGGCTACAACTCTGAAACTAGTGTGGAAAGTTGTGGCTCAGGCTCGCTTGATGTGGCTTTGAAGCTTGTAGATGACCATCATTTCCCCCCTATCAGATACAAGGAGAGATGATGGAGAAAACTCAACTGCAAGACTGTTCAATACTCTAGAACAAGTTCTGACATGTGACTAGAATATCTTCTTGGCTGTTGATGCCCAATGCCAAGAAGCGATCCATCCAAGATGAATCTTTGTTCTTGCAGGAGGTTTGTTTCTGAAGCATCTGTTTGAAGAATCACTGGTTTTATGACAGTGCTTACATGGATGAAGATCAAAACAGTGATCTTTCAGATGGCCAACTCAATCATAGTGTTGGCATTTCACAATCTGTTGTTGTTGTTGTTGCTATGGAAGAGGGGCAGAATCTGGAACAACTGAAGGTGAACTGTCACGAGGAGCAGGTGAAGACGAACCATCTTGAAGAAATCCAATTCTGGCATGAAGCTCAAGCCACATGATGAGTTTGATAGGTACCTTTTCACTAAGCAACTACTGAAGAAATCCAATTTTGACGCACATGATGAGTTTGGATATGAAATCGGATTGGTTTGGAGTAGTCTGGAATATGAAAGGACAAGTCCTTGTCATATCCAAGACCAGTTATGTGCTTGTTATGGACAAGCTCTTCCCAAGGTCCAATGATGGGCTTGGGAAGTGCAAGCTGAATTTCTGCATCTGCATGCAAATCTGCTTCTGAAATGAGCACTAGATCTAAATCAACTTGCTGCTTATGGGAGTCTATTTCATTGTTCTGAACAGAGATAGGTTCAGAATGTTGACTCCAATGCTGTAATTCTTCCTACTGCAGTTGAGATTCAAGCTGCAAAAAATCAATCTGTTCTTGTGCATATTGTAGACAGGTCTGAATTTCAAAGAGAGAGTCTTTGTTGATTTTGACTCTGTTTTCGACACTAGAATGTATTAGTGTATTCAGTAACTCTAATACTCCATAAAGTCTTCCCATTTTATCAACAAATCAAACTCTGTTAAATACACTTATTTTCAAAGATATTAGAAGTTGCTCCAATTTCGATTTGCACCAGGTTTTGGCTGAATGGTGAAATCATACAACTTTTGGAATAAGGGGATAACTTCTATATACTTTAATACTCTACGGGAACTTCAACACTGAACACAAAAACTATAATGAGTTTTAAATACAATGCCACAACTGGGGCAGCAGCAACTGCAAACTTGCTTGGATCCTTCAAATACTCCTTCACTTTCTCGGCCAATGGAAAAGAATAGTCAAGTTCAATAGCGACTGCTAATACATTCTTGTAACCATTGATGATAGCATGTGGAACAGCTGCAATTGTGGGATAACAGATCGCCAGAGAAAGCGTTGTACATAATCTCATAAACTGCAACGTTGAAAGCACATAAGAAGCGCCTTACATTTGCTAATTTTGAAATCGCAGATGATGAAGTGCTCACCCTCAAAACCCTCGGGTGAAACTTTGTGACAAGTTTTTCCAAAATAAGTGCTTACAATATCATCAATTTCTTCATATAAAATAAGCAAGACTGTAGTGAATGGCAACGCGCAAAAAAACACGCAAAAACTTAGCACATTCAGGAGGACATCTATGTCAGCCCTTACAGGAAATAATCATTATTTCTCCACGAAATGAAACTATTGATCTTCAGTTCAACAGCAAGCAATGAATTAGCTTGCTTGAGATCTAACAGGCCAAACAGTGATAATTTTTTTTTTCGATATCATAAGTTTGACATCAAATGACCAAGGCTAGAAATTAGAAACAACTTTCTCTTCACTTACTCCCTCAAGAAATAGATATACCTTGATTTTTCCACTATCCTGATCCCAACTAAATGATCCAAGTGTTGTGTAGGATGCTTCCAGTCTTTTTGCAGCAGAGGTTTGTAAAGGTGCTGCTATCTTTATTGGACCTTTTGACTCTACAATTGTTGAAGCTCGTCAGTGAGCAAGGCCCGAATTCTAGGCCTTTTCGCAATGGTTAGCAAATGAGAAAGCTCCTCAATGTCTGCGTTCAAATCGCTCGTTGTGGTGTGCCAAAGTTGAACAGCGTATATATGCCAAAACAGTGTTTAAGAACAACGAATATATATATATATATATATATATATATCAAAACAACAGTTATGAAAACAGCGCATAGATCTCTGCCTTTGGCCTTGACATCTGTTGGGGTCGAAGATAGACACAATCACCGACTATGAAAAGCTGTATGGATTCATGAAGCGATTTGACAGCTTCCATGGGATCTTCCTCTCCCGCAGACTTCATACAAATCTTCAATAACTGCTTCCGAGAAATGCAAGAGCCCGTGCAATCTTTTGATTAGAAAATCGATTTGCATGATTACGTCCTCAGCAGAGATGTTCAGACACAGGGGGTCTCTCGCATATTTATTCCTCTTGCCAGCGATTGTCATGGATCACCATCTGTCGGACATGGGATTGCACGAGTATAACCACTCGCCACCTTTGCAGAAACCACAAATTGAACGTGTTGAAGCAAACAGCCTTCGTTCGACTGTCACGGGACCGCAGCTCCTGTAGGTAGCAAATTCTTTGGATGCAGGCTTGTGATATCCCTATCCTTCACGGTTGAGAGCAATCTAGGGAAAAATGACCAAAGTCACCGCACTGATAACAGCGGCCCCCTTCACTGCCATCGTCGCCACCAGCACCAACACCGCCACGTTTGGTCTGAGTTTTCAAACCTAGGGTTAGATTCATCTCAATGCTTTAATAATGGGCAAGGTTTATGGAGGAAAGCGAAGCTTTCATACGATTTCAATTGCAATGACAGACATAGAAAGGCGCACCGGTTCGTTTGTATGGCAGGTGATTAATACGCAACACTGGGAGTATCGAGGTCCGCAAACACAAAGGAGATTAAATCGGCTTACAGAAGACTCGCTCTCCAGTATCACCCTGATGTGAACAAAGACCCTGGAGCAATCTGTGGGACGAGACTGGTGGTATGTGTAATAATGAAAACGCAATGGGTATTCAACCTCGCAGAATACAATGGCGGTAAGACCAGAGAATACAATGGCGTTTTCAATACATTGATAGCATTTCAACACAGTACAACAGATACCACGACCTTCTCGGAGGCTCCTCCAGGCGACGGTAATACTGGAGAGAAAATCTTCAAAAGAAATGCGCGCAATGCCAGAGAGCAGCGTTATTAGACTGTGTCAGAATAATGGACAGAGAGTAGCGTTTTGTATGCAGGTGGATCAGCGTAGCAGAGAATAATGATAGTGAATAGCAGGTGGAGCAGCGACAGGAGTAATAATAGTGAATAGCAAGTGGAGCAGCGGCAGGAGTAATAATAGTGAATAGCAGGTGGAATAATGATGCGTTCAGGCCAATGGAAGCATCAGCGTCAGAGCTGCCAGGATTTTCTATTTGGGTTAGTGTGTGCAAAGAATGCAGCTAAAATATGGTTGATAGGATTTCAGAATAGAGAATTTAAGTCGCAGAGGGTCGGGACTGCTCACAACAGAGGAATGTCAACGTTGATAGAGGTAACAACCTCTATTCTAAGAAATGCTCAAAAAGGTATAATCATGAGGAGAGCATCGGGTTACAAAGGCCACAAAAACAAGTGGCTCACACTTTAGCAGGGCAGGAGATCGCCTGCTCTGGTACCATGTTAAACACACACATGGCAAAAAGAGTACGAAAGATAAAACATGAGAGTGTATTTTTTATTAACAAAACATATACATTTATAGTACATGGTGTGACCGTTGGGTTCCACATCCCAAGGTCTCTTGGACTTCCTTTTGGCTGTTCAGCTTCCACACTAACCCATAAAGGATTAGGTGTCCAACAATGGCACTAGAATCTCGAACTTTTTACAAAATGTTTGCATTCCTCAACTTTTTCTCCCTACAAATTCAAATCATCTGCCTATTCCCTACCCCAAGACCAGACAATTCTTCCATCATTTGATGTTGCACCCTTCGGAGTGTAGATACCCATGAAATAATAGTCTCTTATTTAATTCTTTAGACAATCTATAACTTCCTTTGCATCCAAGCCAGATGTCTTCCCATATCTCACTTTATTCCCCAAGGAAAAGCTTGATTTATGACAACACTTTGTAGTATGAAATTTGAATAGAACTATTGCTTCAAGAAAAGGGGATAGCGTGATAATATGGGAAAAAGAAAAATGTGATGAAAATCTTGATATGTAAAATGGCATGTTTTTACCAAGTGATAGTTGAAAGGCTAACAAAACAAGGTCAAAGATGTTATTAATCTTTACGAGCATGGATAACATGTTTTATTGCTTGAACTAATTTTGTCTAACGATGAAGAGAACTTTAATCATTTAATATTTACCAAAATTGAAGAGCATATTTGGATTTGACGCAAACATTTGCTAATTAGCATAATACCCAAGGGCACTAATAAACTATCAAACCATCTAAAGATGGATTATTTGACTAGAAAATAACATAACAATGAAAAAAAAAACAAGTGGAAACTTTGTGCACTAATCCATATCCAATGACTAACCAGAGAAGGAAAAAACCTAACCATCAAGAAGCAATGGTCATGAATGGTAGAAAGTTTGAGAGTTAGACACTAATGAATTTTCAAACTGCCTTAAGCTTGTTTCAATTTTGCAACACATTGCACAGTTGAATATTTCTTAGATTATACGTTGTCTCCATTGCAAAACACCAATGCCATTCATTTAGAAAACATGAAAATGCTCAGTAACATAAATTCATGGAACAACCACTACCATTAACCAAAGCAACAAACAATGTACGTTATGCTACATGAACACCAAGTTGCAATACATAACACCAAGACCCCTCACTATTGAGAAATTTAGGGCATCAAGATTAGGTGATTTCTGTATTAATGATAACTGCTTGTTAATTCTTTTTACTATTTGGATTAGGATCTTCTTTTACTTATGTTAGTATAGTGTTATTCTTCATAAAACAGCTATCAATGCATAAACCATAAAGAGACAAGAGACAAGAGACACATATTATAAGCTATCAACAAGGGCCAAAAACTCCCACTTGAGAAGAAAACCCGAACAAATTCTTCTTCTTATAGAGACTTCAATTGACAAACACCAAGATCAAGACCCTTGACGTATTTGCCACTCCAATACCAAGACACAAAGCTTCCTTGATGAGATACTTTGTCAATGATAGTCAACCTTTTGCTCCTTCCTCCTCCTCAACTTCTTTTCAACTTCGGCTTCCTTCTGCTTCAAAGCTTCGCTTATTTCGGCCTCCTTGATCATAAACCCTAACTCATGCATATAACCTTCTCTTATACCTTGTTTTCCTTCGCTTTAGTAGGAGGTCTCTTCCTTGGTAACTCGACTTGTAATATACCCTTGCTTCCTCCTTGACTTAACCTTCCAATAGGACTGCAAAACTTCGGCCTTTTCTACAATAGAGACAGTCCCTTTACTTTGCACGTGTGAGATCAAAGTGACCCAAAAACAGATCCAAATGATGCCAAGGACTTTGCTCTCCTTCTTTCCCTTCTTCGTTGATGATTAGGCTCTCTTCTAAGTGATCTTTGCACACCTTGATTTCAGACCTGCTTGACTGAAATTCTCTACTCTGCAATGAGGTCGAGTTGCCTATTTATAGTTGTTGGAGCCTCCATAATAAGCCGACTTGATAGTGAGCTAGGCCGACATGTCTTTAGGAGAGGTATCATCACTTTATTTAACGTCGACTTGCTAGGAGATTCTTGTGCTTTCCTTTGAGGGTCTTTTAACTCTTTTAATGACTTATACAAATATGTACATGCCCAAGAAGGGTCCTTCATACATGACATTAACTCAAATTGACTTTTATGACTAGATGACAACTTAAACTTTAAAGGTTTACAATGGGAACCTTAACTAAAATAAAATTCCTTGATCATGAAACCCATCATTCAAGTACTACAAAAATAGTTTTATTTTCTTCTTTCCATCAATTACATAAAATCACAATTACACGTCATTATGAAAACTGAACCTAGTTACACTTTTCAACACTCTTTCTTAACTAGGGAGGTATTCATAATGGTACTTGGTCATTCTCAATCTGAATAATTTCATAAGAAGAGTCAAATTGGTAACCCATTAGTTTAGCATCATATCAACCAGCATTGTAACATATCAAGGCCTTGACTAACAACTCCATCTCTCCACGAGATCTGAGCTCAATGTTGGCGAGACCAATGATGTATAGAGTCTAGACACCCTCATCATTATCTCTCTTGGAACATACCTCACCCGGGTTCTCAAGGTGTATTCCACTGGGACTATTCTTATCCTGGATTCCCATGTTGAAGAATTTAGGGCAGGCATAGTTACATTGATTCTTCGTTACATGATAACAATTTGTGAAGTGTTTAGACAATTTATCTTAGCTTGATGTTTACTTCATTATTAACATGTATATGTTAGCTTCATCAAACTGCTATCAAAACCAAAAAGAGACAAGAACACAAATGTTTTGGCTTTCTGCCAAGGCCAAAACCTCTCCCTCTTGGAGAGGAAAACCCATGCAAAATTCTTCTTATAGAGATTCCATTGACGAATACCAAGACCATGACCCTTGACACAATTTGCCTCTCCAAGACCAAGCCATCAATCCTCTTCCTTGAGCACTGCTGAGATCATCATCTTGTTGCTCCTCCAGCTAGGTCACTGCTGCACCATGATTGCTTCATTAAGATCTTCTTTACTGCTGTAGCCTTCATCGAGGTTATGATATCATGTTGAGACACCAAGACCTTGACACTACTCCTTTCTCATCATGACGAGGCTGCTCCTTCTCATTACACCGAAACTGAGATCATTGATCTATTAGATCAATATCTATAGCTGTTGTGATTACTGCTCTTTGTAGCACGTCAAGACTACATCATATTCAATCCGAATGTTGTGGTAACCAATGAGACTGTATGTCTCTTCTCATAGGTCTGTCGAGGGTTTCTGCCATCATAGAAACTCATCGAGATAGTATAGATCATCTTTATGTAACCCTAACTACTGCAATACATTGTGTCGAGGCTGCTACAGGTATATCATAGTATGTGTGAAGGCCGAGGGTATTCTATTCATAGTGACTGTGTCCTCATGCCGAGAATCATCACTTCACTTGAGTGCCCAGATCACACGCTGCCTGATCTACTCTTATCCATCCAAGGACATCACAAGTATGTCGAGAGGAAGATGATCTAGGTTTTCTCGTCCTTACACCCATCCGAGGAGGCAGTTGAACCCTTCATGGGTATTTATAGTGGTGAGGCTTCCATATATGAGCCGACGTGATCCATGAACCGACGTGACTATTGCTTCAAGCCGACATGACATGTATTTATTTAATTCATTTATTTGGAGCCGACATGACCATCTCCTTATCGTTTTGCTTGCAGACTTTGATAGGCTTGCTTTGAGGCATTGATCTTGGTCTTGGAGGGTTGTCACATAACGTTCAAGATGTACATATTTACATGAACTCATGAAGAGTTTCTATACACATGACATGACTCTTTGATATTTAAATAAATCCTAACGACATCAAGAAGAAGTCTTTTACCTAGAGACATTTCTTGCTCATGAAACCCATGTAGCAAGAGTCCAAAAATAATTTATTTCCTTTTATTACATCAAATACAAAGATCATGTCACTATAAAGACCGAACCTAGTTACACTTTCTTTAACACTCCCTCTTAACTAGGGAGGTATTCATAACGGTACTTGGTCATTCTCAATCTGAAGAATTTCTCACAAGAAGAATCAGATTTGCAATCCATCAATAGCATCATTTCAACCAACATTGTTTCCATTTAGCAAGGCCTTGACTAACAACTCCATCTCTCACTTAGATCGGAGCACAATGTTGGCGAGACCAATGAATGATAGACACACATCACCATTGTCTCTCTTAGGGTCATACCCACCCGGGTGTTCTCTGAGTATGCCCTACTAGGAGTATTCTCATCTTGGATTACCAACCCTGAAGAATATCGATCCTCTTGCCCACTCTTGTTTTGGATGCCCTACCACATTCTCAAAGAGTGTCAGATGCCAGATGATTACACAATCCTCCATTCTTTCTTCCAAACTAAAGACAAGAATGTTGTGTCTAACTCTCCCTCTCAACTAAGGACGAGTTCCAAGTTTCTCTTTACTCAGAAACTTGCTCGAGTTCCTTTTACTTATAGGAACCTCTCAGAGATCCCTCTTACCTAGGGACTCTATCATAAGTGCTTTATAGGGTCTTCTAGTTAACTGACGATCCAAGACTTCAATGTCATCAATTTCTTCACATGTAGGGTTCATCCATCCATCACTTTCCTATGCCATGTCATTCCTTTTTTTCCGGAAAGTATCCTCCTTGGCTTTACCTCTGGGGCTTCCTTCATAAGCTCATCTGTCTCTACTTTCCTTCAACAATGATTGCTCTAGATCACAAGGTACATAGTTGTGACATCCTTCACAACTCTCCTTTCCTTGATCCTGCACACATACCCAGACTTTTCCAAGAGGTCGAACACCAAAAACAAATCACACATTACCTTTTGGTGATGGCCTTTTTCTAGTGACATCTTCTTGTAGGTATCAATCATCCTGCATATATGTTGACACATCTCCCAATGTTATCTGTTGTCAAGGGTCTTCATCTTTTCAGACTTCCATCAGAGTCTTCACATTATTCCGGGAGATTTCCTGGTCAAGACTTCCTAATCCTCTAGATGTTGATTGCCTCCATCATGGTTGCATAATTCACGATCTCTTCCATCCTCACATCCTTCATTCCCAGGAGCTCTCAGAGTTCTTCAATGGTCTTCAACTACCTCATACTACATTATGAGGACATATTATGTTGATTTCATCTAGTTTGACTTCTGTCTTTTTGCATCCTTTCAGAGGAAGAGATCCTTTCCCTTTTGATCATGCCCAATCCATTTTACCTGCAACCATATATCATGACATTATGATATCAAATACAAATATAAGCATACATACCTCATTTTCCCTTCAGGCTACTTTTCAGCAGCTTTCTTGATTGAACAGATCTTCAATCCCTTGATCTGCTTCATCATGTCATCAGTCCTTTGTCTCATGATTTTCATAAGTTGGAAATCCTGATGAAACATTTGTTGCCTTCCCGGACTAGGAGATCCTCCGCTAAGGTTTCTATCAGAGATCCTTCAAGATCTAGTATGACTTAGTATGGCACCATGGTGCAACAATGGCACATAATGCAGTATAGTGATGGGTACAGTCATGATTAATGAAGCGTGATGAGATGCAGCGTAGTGATAATGGGTGCAGCATGGTGCAGCGCGGTGAGGTGCAGCATGATGACAAAACGCAGCACAACAATAGGTGAAGGAGTCACCTTGGAGAATCAGTTGAAGTAGCATGTCTTCAACTGGTCTGATGTATCATCTTCTTAGAGATGATCTATGCTCTTATCTAGATAAGTCAAAGTGTTGACTTCTGTTGTAAACGTACTCTCTCTCTCTCTGTTGAACTATTGAAGAACATATAAGAAGAATTGATCAAGGGTCCCCACATTGGGGTTTGTCCCTGGCTAGCGCCACATCTTGTGTCCTCTTGTCTTGGCTTGTCTTCAGCAATTTATGTTTATGTTATATCTGCAGTTTACTTTAATGCTAATGTTATTGCCAATCTAGAAAAGATATTGAGCTAACTATGAAAATTGAAATAAATTGCTCTAAGCATACAACATACCTAAAATTAACAACAACCCACACAGCTCTCGCCCTTCTCGACAGCCACTCAACACAGCCCTCTCAATCCACCTATGCGACCACTCAGTGGTTGCGGCCTAGTCAGGTACTGCAACAAACAATTATGTCGACCACTATGACCCATAGTTGCACCTCCTTGCGCTTGCTCGTCACACGGCCTCGACAATTTGTTGCACCAGCCAGCTCCTTTTGGCTCAGCGCTAGTGCTGGTCAATTGTCAGTCGTCAACTTGTGAGCAACTCGAACCACCATCCATTGCTTGATCCAACTTTCAGCTGTTCTCACCTGTCGGTTTGTTGTCCCACTACTGTGCCTACGCCCCACTTTTCTGACTCCCTGTTTGGCCAATGTTTCAATCCACTTCTTCACCTCAATGAGCATCACCCAATGCACTGGCTACTAAAATACAATTATCTAGAAATCATGAAAAATTGATCAGTTGCAACTAACACTCATGGATATGGTCATAGATTAACGACTTATTCTACGTAGTTAATCCCAAAGAATGGCATCTAATATGTTGCACTTCGAAAGCCCCTCACTGCATAGAGAAACATTGTTGGCAATTGGAAAACTATGAGAATATGCAAAGAGATGAGTAGAAAAATGAGTGATCAAATGCTATCATTGTGATAACAACATACAAGAGTGTTGTGTGTGTGTGTTTATACAATGCAAGGTAATAATGGGAGAAATAAGGCATATGTGATGTTAATGTTACATTAAAGAGTTTAGGAGAGTAGTTCTACCGAGAATAATGGGACAAATAAGTCATATGTAATAATACAATAATGACAAGTTAATGTTGCATTTAGAGGTTAGGAGAGTAATTCCTAACGAGAGTAGTTATCGTTAGGAACTACTCTCCTAACCTCTTTAATGCAACATTAACTTGTCATATTGTATTATTACATGACTTATTTCTCCCATTATTACCTTTCATTATATCATTACTCTCAGACATATCCCAACTTTGGATAAAATATATTAATGAAGGTGTATTTTCTGCTTGACGAATCTATATCTAGGTTTTAGAGCCCACCTATGTGATCAATATATTGTAAGTTACTGCATCGTGTATTTGGTGACTTTGGGACACCATGCCAAGTTGAATCACAATAATACAACCAAATTCATGTGGTGAAAAACAAAATAAATCTAAACAAGTTTGGTACAAGGTATATGCGGATGATGTGAATTATTAAGTCAAGAATCAAAGAATTGTGCTAGAAACAATGATATTTTTGGAGATAGTTACCTAAGAAACAAACACAATGAAAGATTTTTTGAGGTAATTAGCTAAGAAACAAACAAATAAAAGGCAAAACAAAAAATGAGGATATGAACCCCAATGTAAAGCAAAGATCTAAGCCCTTCTCATCCTCTTGTTTTCTTATTCTTACTAATGGTTCTCAATTATTTTCTTGTGTAGGTCATGCCAATTTGATGAAATCTCATTAATTTGGGGATGAGTTTGTATCTTGAGAAAATCCTTGAGTATTGAGCGATTAACTATGCATCCATTTGGTAGCACTTAGCCATGCATTCCAGTTGTTAACAAGTGTGTTCACAAAGGGATTCACAACATCAAGTTAGTCCAATTGCTTTTTTATATCTGAAAAGATTCAAGTCTTCCATGAAATATTATGAAAGTGTTCAAAATTCAAATGTAAACTATTGAGAGACATTAAATCTTGAATTTTTTTGCTACTATACTTGGATCAATTTTTTTCTTCAAATAAATATTATGAATAACTATTTCTTTTATGTAATAACATAAATCTAGGCATGGATGTTTTATTTCATTTGGATGATGTAATCTAAAAATAATGGACTCAAGTGTAGAGTTATCCCTCATTGCCAACATCATTTTTCTTTTTGGCCTACAATAATGTGCCATGTTGACCTTATAGAAAGTCCCTAGTTGTCTAACATAATATGTGCCAACAATGTTGGAATGATAAACAACACCAATTAGTAAAAGGAGAAAGTTATAGATAACAAAATAACCAAATGATATATAACTCTCAATTTGTGAGACTAGTGAATGTCAATATCTAATTCTTCTAATGATATGTTCAAATGTAATGGTTTGCAAGTTATTTTATGCAATTACCAAGAGCCTGCTATTGTATGCTACATTTAGATCTTTATCATGCAAAGTGGGTGACGATTAGTTGTGCCAGTGTATGCTCATGATATTAGGTGCAACATTTCTATAGCTTACTTATCGATAGAAATTCAACCCTAAAAAAAATTTTGCAAACCTTAGAAATAAAAATAAAATAATCCAACTTAGATGGTTAAACGCTTAACACCTAAAGTCTATGTGGACTGACCAAGTTCTTGAAGCTATGACAAAAAATAAGATTAATATGAAGGTGGGCCTATGTAGATTGACCAAGTTCTCGAAGCTATGACAAAAAAATACGATTAATATGAAGGTGGGCCACTACCTAGGATGTTAAAAACTAACACAAACTAAAATGCTGGGAAGATGCATATTGAAAATAATACAATTTTGAAGGGCTTTACATAAGAAATGGCCATGAAATACTATGGAAGAGTAAAATATTTCTTTGATTTTTCCTTTTTTTGTATGCCATTTACATCGCAAAAACATTTTCATCAACAAAGACAAGTCCCATTCTCCAAATATTTGAACTTCGTGGCATAAACTCACAAAATTATTTCATCAAACACTTGCCCTATCTCATCTCTGGTACAAAATCCAAAGTGGTTGTGTTAGCAATGAGCATTGATTCCCAAGAATCCAATTAGTGTCTTTTTCATACACAACATACTAAACAAGTTCATGTTTAGTCACTATTACATTGTTACCCATTACCAACAAAGTGCTTAAGGCATCCATGTTCCTACTAATGCACAAACAAAGATAAGATATTCCCAACAAAAATTGTCAAGCATCATATCTTCAATTTTTTAGCAGGGCAAACCTTTTATCCATACCCCCACCCCATAATAGCCTAAAAAATATAGGGGGTAGAGATAGAGAGAGAACTTTCCAAGAAAAAGGCCACATACAAAGTAAGCAAGGTTATAATAGAGGACCCCATTCCCTCCTTTTCAACCATATAATAAACAAAAATGTAGTTCACTCAAAAAATACAGAAACATTGTTGGCAATTGGCAAAGTTTTCGAAAGCAAATCTATAATAAGATTTTACCTTATATCCATTAAAAAACCAAGGTTCTACTACAGTAAAAACTAAAACCACGACATGCATCTAAAGGTTACTACAATTTGCATTATGTTTTCTCTCCATTCATTCAACTTTGCCTTGCATTTACTTTACCTAATTTAATAATTTCATTATCGAGAACAATGAGAGACTCCACCACTAGAAATACACAAAAAGAAAGATTACACAATGTATTGGAACATACTATCATGTTCAAAGTCAACAAACAACAACCAAGGCATCACCAAGGACCAATGGAAATAAAAACATCATCATAGCAACCAACACCAAAAATACCTATACAAACTTCAAATAAATATGGGAAAATTACTTTCTTGACCACATTTATTACTATAAAAGTCGAAAAAAAAGGATAGATAAGGGTTTCTAAAATGAGTGACCTTAAGTCAGCATTATAATATAACATTGACGAGAGAATTATAACAACGCCAATGTAGAATTGCATAAGTCAAGGTTTGGAAGACCGCCATAATGAAATTAAATAAATGTCAAGAGAATGAATGTAAATGCAAAGGTAATCAACATTAATATCTATAATCGGTTCATAAATGTTCCATAGTTTTTCAAATCCCTCCATTTCTAATGTCACTTGAAGGAAAATGACCCAAAATCAAATGGGGATTCAAAGCAATAGAAGTTGCTTACAAAGAATGAAATTTCTCAGGTTTTGTTACCATGATTCATGCATTATCCTTCAATGTTTCTCCATCTTGTTTGCAATCTAGGTAAGTTCATTTAACTAGAAAAACATGCTCATAGCTACTTTGAAATATATCTCACAAATCCAAGCAACTATAAATGAGTTGAATTTCAGCTTTGATGGAATGAATATCAACAGTTGTTATTATAACACAAAAATATAAAGTACAGCAAATGTTATGTGCATAGTTCCACCAAGTTTCTGGGACGTGGGGAAGGGGGAGCAAGGAAACACAGGAGCGGCATATGCAAAAGCTCCCCACAAATTTTAGGAAATGTGGGGGGAAGTCAGGGTCTTTAACACAAGGGCTGACAAAAATAGTAAAATACTAAAAGATTATAAATATATCATTGAAATTTTATAACTTAATTGTCTTTACCAATAAATAACACTTACATCATGAAGGATAAATCGATGAATCATATAACTGAAACAAATTTAAAACAAAAAGTGTGATACAATCATACATGTAACTCTAACATTGTACAATGAAAATAAAGTTTAAACCATATTGACGTTCCAACTATGAATACTAAATATTGAAATAAAAGTCAAGTATGATACATCAAGATTCAAATTTTTATTGAGTCAAGTCTAATATATCATATATCAAGATTCAAAACAAAATGAAGTCCGAAATAGAGAAGTTGATAACATAAGAACATATCAAATGACAAATGATCATAATTGCTCAAGGTAATGCCCCGCCAGTCTCTGCATCCAGCTACTGCATGAATAAATCAGGATCAACCATGTCACCATCTAAATCAAAATCACTTGCATTCTCAAACATGCTAAGTGGCACACCAACCAACCCCATCTATGTCTCATCAAGTCCCTCCTCCATATCTACTTGTGCATCATACTTTGGATCAACATCCCATCATGTTATTGGTCCCTTCAAATATGAAATAACCAAACCCCCCCGCATCGATTCGCAGTATATTTATAATATTTTATTAAAAAAAATTAGGGATTTGACCTTTTTTATGATTTGACCTCAAATTTTTTTGGAAACGCATTAAATGTTTCCTTCCCCCTTCGAGTTTCCTCGTGTTTCTGTTTTTTGGGGACATGGGGAAACATCCCCCAGACATCCCCACGTCCCAGAGAGCAAGGAAGCGCAGGGACGAGTTTCCCAGGTGGGGGGACGCGTCCCCGGAGCGCAAGGAAGCACGGGGATGTGTTTCCCAAGCGAGGGGATGTGTCCCCGTGGAACACTGGTTATATGTCAGTGACTTTATTAAGTGACATGTGACCATTGTTATATTTTAAGGTTAAGGTTAGGAGATTAGGTAGTTGCAACACCATAAACAACCTAGGGTATTATATACAATGTACTGAGTTGTGAGTAAATTGAAAGAGTGAAACTTGTGTATTGTGGGTAATCAAACTCGGGCTCCCACATGCTGTTATATACAATATACTAAGGCATGAGTAGCTTTTGTGAGTAGTATTTGTGTATCATAGATAGTAAGATAGTAAAGTTCAAGATATATATATATATATAATTTGAGTTTCGGCAGCATCACTGATACATAATGATATTTACTATTCCCTCCACATTTATGTGCGTGCATTATTTTGTTATGCACCCAGATAAATTCTTGGAGTGACCTCCACAACTAGTCTTAACGGGAATGGCACCTTGAAATTGGCAAAAGCATCCTCTAGAAGTCGGAACTAACATATTCATTGCATTAACTACTATTTGCAAATGAGAAGATCATTAATTTATAATGCAAAGGGAATATACAAACACAATGGCATGAATAGTAGAAAAAAGACCCTTGCAGCTTGTCAAACACAAAGGAGCTGTAGTATATACTACAAAGGAAAACTATAGACCCTTTTCTTTAATATCTTGAATCAGAAACAATTGTTTCAAGTAAAGCCAATTTGCTAAGCTCTAGCACTCTTTTAAAATAATATTCAAGGACACGTTATCATATAGAAGTACAGGGGAAAAATAGAGTTTGTTATGCTCTTCAACTGTGAGGAGATTACTGTTTCCCATTTTGATGCAAGCTTGCAACTGAAAGTAGAGAAATCAATGAACACAGTATCACAAGAGGACAAGAGAGACAAAGTTTGCCACACATAAAATTTGTAAACTCTACATATTAGGATGTGACAATGTATTAGCCCTTAGCAAAAAGATCCCAAAAAATATTCTTGAATAAATGGTTACATTCTCATATACTTGTTTTGGTGACATGTATGTTATTATGAGGTTAAGCACATGGAATGCATATCAGCCTCGTGGTAATTGTCTAAAATATATGAAATCTAACGAACTCCTGAAATCTCAGTTGCGGTGTTTGAGATTTACTTCCATATTATCTTCACGAAACAACAATAATTGATGAAAACAAATAGACCTGCTTGTGGGTCCAAATATAGAAATCCAATGTGAACTAACCACTTCCCCCCTGTCATCTTCATGTATCATTTTCCAGCCTACAATCATTACTATTTCAGGAGATGCCCTGGGCACTCCTTATCTTGCTAATTCTATTGATTGTACTCCGGAATCACCTTTCTTTGCTCTGCTGAGGATTCCATCTCCATGCAAAGCTTTTGGAGTTTTAACTTTTACACCGTGACTCACACAAAATCACTATATGTTTAAAGCATCTGTACTTGAGATATATATGACACAGAAGGTGAAACAAATCAAAAAACGAAGAAAAAAATGTCACCTGATCACTACTCACCAAAGTGGACGCACATTCTAACTATGGTTAAAATCTCACAGCCATTTGCAGGTTTTTGGTGGTTTCTGCTGTAAAAAAAGGGTTAATTTTTTCCAAAGCAATCTATATGTTTATAGACACTGCATGTTACAAAGTCCAACGAAACCCCCAGGTATTTCTCCTCATTTCAAGGATGTTACCCAAGGTAAACCGTAAAATCTTCGGAGCACAAGGCTGGTCAACAGCAAGGCTCAAAGCCATTACACAATATACTCAATAGGAGCCCAACATGCCATTGTGAGAACTGAACCTGGGAGAGGATAACAACCATTCCTAACAACAATCCAAGAAAACCCCAATTGACGCGCTCTCTCTCTATAATATAATGACCATGTACGTACATAACTTAAAGAAAAGAAGAAAAAAAATGCAAAGATACGTGCCATTGTCAAATGGATTGTATAACATACTTTTAGCTTTCATGTCGATTTTTCTTAGAAAGCATAGTAGGTCGTCGAATTTCAATAAGAAATTTAAATTCAAAGTGGAATTGCAAAACAAAATCAAAAATAACATCAAAGGTGGAAACGCTGCGGATCAAACTTAAAAAAATAAAACAATCATGCATAAAGAACAAATTTAAAACCATCATGAAATAAATGAAAGAATCTTGAAAGAAAACAGCAAAAAACTTACCATCGAAGTAATGTACTCTTCAAAAGACTCCCTGTATCTGTCATAGAGTTGCTGCGAATAATCCTGCGGAGGCTTTTGCGTGCACATGTTGTAAATAGTCCTGTGAATAAAGTAAAGGATAGCATACATCTTTGACATAAGGAGTAAAATTTGATAGCAATTGGAGAAACACTAAAATAAAACACATAAAAATATTGGATTCGTAATTCCAAGAGCCCCGGAGGAGCTAGAGCCAGTCAGAAGATTTATCGAGTAAAAAATAGGATACGTGTAAAGCATTATGTACTCCTCGGAATTGAAATGCTGTTCGGGAATTCCTTCCAGAATGTTCTTGAGCTTCGTAATTCCCTTCTGCATAAATTCCCATCCCGACTCCAGCTCTATAATCTTCCGCTCGCTCATCGTCATTTTCTAAATCTCAAACCCTCGACCTCGCCCCAAACAGGACACTCTGCCGGCAAGAAAAACCCTCGATTAAAAGTGCTTTTAACTCAGATAACAAACAGCCACGACAGACTCCAGCGATAGCAATATACCGACCGAAACCCTAGGTTTAAAAAACAAAAAAGGCAGCTTTTAACAGAGTAAAAGGGTGCAGGATCGGATCAATAGTTTCCGGACAGGATTTCGACAATTTCCAGCGATTATCACGGCCAAGCAAATATTGGGGCAAAAATGGCAGAATCAGAGAAATTTAACCACGAGCCACGGAATTTGCATTTTAACATCTGGCCACAGAGGATAGGACTTCGAATCTTAGAAAGGGTCAAGAAAGAATTTTGATTCAGTTAGATGAAGAAGAATCTTACCTTAATCCGTAGAGCCGAGCGCGTAATACCAGCAATTCATGACCTGCGACAGTCTCATACTAGGGCCGTGGCATCGTCCATCTCCAGTCTGCAGCTGCGCGGGATTGATCAGAGGGCGAATGCGTTGAGAAGAGAATGGTTTTTATTTGTGGATATGGGCATCGGGCCGCTTTTTCTTTACGAAAATAGGAGAGGTGAAAACGCTACAGATAAATATTTAACAGGCTCATGCTCGCACTGGATGCCTCTCAGCTGCTGTGTAGGCGAGGTGACTGCATCTCGTCTTTTCCCATCTTATTTCCCCTACCGTCAAAGTGTCGGTCTGTGCTGGTTAATAATTTGGGGAATTTACTTATATCGAGAAATTATCGGGAAATTTGGTTTTAAATAAATAATATGATGCTGATGGATTTATTCTGTCTACTTGTTGACGCCTCCCTGAAACGCTCGGCGAATTTTATTTGGGTTCCTTTGGATTAAATGAATGTTTGGATTTTTATTTGTGGTTGTATTAATGAGGTTTTGGCAATTTAATTTGATTTTTATTTCTCTAATTATTTATATGAGAGAGTTAAATTGATTTTTATTTCTTTAATGAGATAGTTAAGGTTGTGTTTGATATAATGTGGTTTTGGTAATTTAATTTGATTTTTAAGATAATGAGGTTTTGGTAATTTAATTTGATTTTTCTATTTTTGATTTGAATGTTGTGTTTTATATTTATATATATATAGCCAGGATGGTAAAATTTATACCTATCATTATCATGGAAGAGAAGAGGTTGGGTGTGATTTATTTTTATATTTTTCAAGATTATAAAAATTATATTTTTACTAAATTTTAAGAAATTTAGAATATATATATATTAATATATATAATTAAATATTATTTATAAATATATAATAAAATGTATTTATATAAATTTATTTTAATTTTAATTTTTTATTATGTCATGAATATTGATTATTTTTTATTAGTTTCGTCTATATGTTGATTTTTTTTTTTTTTTCTAAGGTTAAATTGTAGTTTTCAATTTGTTTTTACAATGACGTCAACCCGCTATCACTACGAGGGACGTCAATGGGTAGTCCTCGGGTGCATTATTCCACTTACAAAATTGCCTTCAACATACAACCTAGCTCAGAACATATTAAACGTTAGTGAAGCATTTTTGTATGAGAGGTATTGTTAGCAGGGAAAGCCCTAAGCACCTTCGGAAACACCAACCTTTGTAGCATAGCAACGAGGCGTCGTTATGGTTGTGACAATAGAATCTTAACTAGATTTGGCATTGATTATATGCAGTCGATAGTTTCCAATGTCCATGTTGTAGAAAATTTCCCACCAAATAATATCTCTTAGCTAACAAACTCTTTGTTCATGTAATCCTTCAGCTGCCTTGCATCACAAACATCTTCATGCAATTCAATTTATTGATTGTTATCAAAGTCGTCCTTCAAAAGCTTAATTTCATATAGGAATTTAACATTCGGATTTTCCTAAAAATCATTAGAGGTCAAGATCTTCTCACCAAATTGACATATGTTAATAGTGAAAAATCGTTAAAGGTTGTCGAATATATCACCATTCAACAAACTTGTTGTGATCTGAAGTCCATTGATAAAATCCTTGGAAATGGCTTTCCAACGGCGATAAGGCAACATTAAACGTTTATAAATATCCAACTTTCTATTTGCAGGTTTAGCTATGTCATGAATGCTAATGCTTTTAACTATCAGCAAGGGTCATTGTGACCTCTTGTTAACCTTATGTTAAATCCATATTTGCAAGCCATGGCTCCCACCGGAGCAGGTCAGGGATCGGCCCCAACTAGAGGTCGGAGATCAACCCTTATTCTTGTGATTCGTCGGCGTCGGCTCCTCCAAACCCGACTACGTTGACTAGAGGTTGGCCCCGACTCATCGATTCAAACTTTGGATAGCGATCCCCACACTAGTTAAAATTTGGTTTTTTAAGTGAAATACTAAAAAAAATTATAAAGCTATTCATTTTTAGTTATAATTATTTTTTGTTATTTTAAGAAAAATAGGGTTCTATTCTATTTTTATATATTGGATCAATGTTTTTATGTTTTTGGGTCTTGGATTGCCCCCCTCATTAATGGATCTGTGATTGGTTTATTTAAAGCTTCTATGGGCCTTAGGTAGGGGTGCCCCCTCTCCCTATTCTTTACATTCTCGTGATTGAATCCTTGAGTAGGAAGCTAGAATTTGAACGAAGATGTCACTCCCTTCCTGGAATCTGATTCTCGAAAGATATAAAGAGCATAAATCATGCCCAGTTTGTTGATGACATGATCCTTCTTGGTGTGCCTCTTCATTATAGCGCAACACTTCAAATCTATTTTGGATGAATTTTTGGGTCTCGAGAGGATTGATAAATGAGGAATGTCAACAAACTATTGCATGGAAGGACCTTAGGAATTGTGGGGATAGTGGAAAGAGCTGAATGGACCAGTTTAAGATATTTGGACTTGCCCATATGTCTCAAGATGTTTCCTCATCCTTCTTTAGGTCATGTTATTGACAAGTTTAAATCCAAATTTGAGTAATGGGTGGCCCATTGGCTAAATTTGGTTCGAAGATTAATTCTAATTCAATATGTCCTTTCATCCCTTCCCATATTCCAATTCTCAGGTATGTTGGCCCCCATCTCAGTCAAGTAGAAAATCACTCGAGAATTGAGGCATTTCTTTGGTAAGGAGGTAAGACAGCCTCTAAAAGTTTAATATGGTGAATTGGAAGGTGGTTAGGCTTCCAAAAGCCATCCTAGGGGGTGGGGGTTAGGAATAAGAGACCACCTTTTAATGAATACATCCCATGGGGCAAACTTGTTTTATTGGCTAATCACAAGGGATAATGATTGGTGGAAATAAGGGCTTCATAAAGAGTATCTTAATGGGACAATAGAATCTTGTATTCATCATATCCCTCACAATAGAGGAAGCTCCCATACATGGTGTTTGATGTTGGATTTTATTCCTTTAATTAGACGTAAGCTGACTTGGATTCCATAAAATGGAAATCAATAAATGTTTTGATTGAGGGAATTATGGGAAATCCTCTTCTACGCTCAAATCCCCTATTTCATCCCATGTATTAAAATCTCTATGTGTTATAGCTCCTCTTGGTCGTATGGCAAGCATTAGTTGAGCTAGGCTTGGAATAACATTATGGGTCACCTTGTTAGTATTTGTAGATCTCTAAAGTCTGCTCTTGTTGGATGTGTTCCTTCCTCCTTGTTAGATCAAGAGTATCGAGGTTGGGCAAGTGACTTGTATTCTATTAAAAGGGGTTATCAATCTTTGCTCTTCCCATATTTTCGACCTCCCTCTTCTCGTCTTTGGGCGCTTAGATTGCCTCCCAAAAATTAATATTTTTTGTTGCGAATTAGCTCATAGGAAGATTCTGACAACTGAGAATTTATTGAAAATGGGAATTGTTGGACCTTCCTGGTGCATGTTGTGCAAGCATGCTACTAAAAATATTGATCATCTTTTCTTGGAATGCCCTTTCTCACTTGAAGTCTAGGAGTGATCTTATCTCAATTAAAATCAAGGGTAAGTTGGCCTTCTTCATTGCAAGACTTGTTGGGAAAATGTTATAATTGCTCTTTTGTAAGAAATAATTAATGAAGATAATATGGGAAGTATTGCCTAAACATTTTTGTTGGAAAATTTGGTTGTTTAGAAATCGATTGTTTTTCAAGAAGAAAGGGAAAATGTCATTAGGACAGTGGGATCAATGACAGGGCTTCTTGGAGAATCTTTTTGGGCTAAGAAAATAAATGAAGAGGATCAAAAGTTGGATGGGGAGTAATTAGAATGGATTAAAGTTTTTTATCAAAGTGGACAATCATGAGACGACACATCTCAGTGAGAGCTGGAAAGTAAGATTATCTAAGGAGGAATTTGATCAGTGGCTCTTGAAGCATAAACATTTCTTCTTAAGCTTCAATGGAGTAACAAAGAAACCTAGTAGTCGTAGGAGTGGGGGAAGGGGGGGAGGGGGGTAATTTTTTCCCTGATAATCAAGAACAACATAGGTATGCTTGGGGTTTAGGACACACTTCCAACAACATTACTAAAGCTTACGCCTTGTATCGGGGTTTGAGGAAAATTGTGAATTTGGAAATTCTGAAGGTGGTTGTTTTTTGTGATTCCTTGAATATAATTCACCATTTATATTCAAGATCTCTCCCCTCGGATACAGAGTTAAGTCAAATTTTCAAGTAGATTTATCAGTTGTATCAGTCTATCCTCGAGAAGAAATGTCTTCATATTCTCATATCAAATAACTCCAAAGTTGATCATATGGCTAATTTGGGGTCAAGGCTAAATCAAGGTGAACTTTGGTGGCATTTGCTAAAGGGTTATGTTCCCCTTCCTTAACAGGAGAAAAAGGGGTGGATGCTTTGTAAATTTTGGTTTTGATTAGGCCAGTGTTGCCCAATGTACAAGTGGAATATTGTAGATATTGTAGCATTTTTTACAAAAGCTTCAAGGTCAAAATTATATGTAGATGGTCGTTAATACATACTCCATTTTGACCATGTCCGTTGATTTCAACTTGCTTATGCAAATAATGTATATAGACTGAGCTTTAGGTCTATTTCTTTTAATATAATAGTTATTCTTGGTTACTATTAATAAAAAAAGTTATAATTATTTTAGGGAATATGGGAAATATTTGGAAGTAAAATCTCTAGCTTAAAATTGGCAACTTTCTTTGGGTCCTATGTTGGGGTTAGAACCTTAGCATGGGACAAGATTCTTAAAAGATGATTTCAAGGGCCTTCATCTAGCCATTTATATAAATCAACTACGGAGGATGTGGGACACCTCTTTAGTATTTGTCCTTTTGTAGACAATCTCTAGTCTCAAGCTACCTTAATCATATGCCACACATATACGAATCAGAATATCATGTTGCTTACTCAGACGAACAAGAAAAGGATGAGCTTTAACAACCCTATCCTCAATATAATATGGAGCCTCCTCTTAGGCTTCATACTCTAAGAGATATGGAAAGAAAAAAAATCACAAAATATTTCATTGTCACAATACGCCTGTTGCAACGACTTGGGGAAATATTCAACAACACATCCAGGAAATAGTTCTCATTCATCCTTTTTCAGGCAAGACAAGAAATCAAATAACTATGAATCCAACATCCTTTAGTTATGAGCACTCTGACCAAGTGAGTTCCCCCTCCCTATACCACCTCCACAACCCTCCCTCCAAATCCCAAACACTTAATCTCCCCCTCCCCTAGGCTCCATTGAGCTAAATTTCGATGGAGCCTCTAAATGCAATCATGGAGCAACTAATTTCAAAGGAGTCTTTAGAGATTACTAGGGAGTAATCTATTTGTAGGATCTATGGGATACAACAACAATAATGCAATCAAATACTTTTGATCTAAATCTTATGGGGGCTTATAGTCTAAGTTCGGATGTTTAAGTCATAGAGTCATATTTTATGTAAAAGGAAACTTGATAGATATGTAATTGACTGAGTAAACCATAATTAAATTTAACTTTGTCAATGAAACACCTTTTAAAAGACAATAGGGAGAGAGTGAATGTGGAGAAGGAGAGGTCCCGAAATTGGCCTCATTGCATGTAAGGGTAATTTTTAGTGGAGTTCTTCTTCTCCATTTATCTACCTCTTCATATTTTTGTGATTTATTTAGTTCTTGCATTCTTATCAATGTTCTTGTGATCATTTTCATGACAAATTTGTATGTTTTATCTCCTCCTCTCTCAGCAATTAATCCTTCTAGATCCTCGGACCCCAAGATTGGGATCATTGGTATCAGAGCGAATTGTGACTCCATGGGAACTAAGGTTTGAAGCATATTTCAAACTCAAAGTTTTACAGCGATCTCCAACCTCCTTTAGCACCTTTGGAGTCCATTGTTGGGCCATACAATATAAGTATCATAGTTGGTCCACAAGCATTACAAAGTTTTCTACCCCAAATATTCATTCACCATTACAAGATCATTTTTACATGGATTCACTATATCCATTGGTTTGCAACATGAGGGTTCTATGATCTCTACAACAACCCATGTTGCTCAAAAAACCCTTGGAATCCTTTATATCCCTCTACACTTGGTGTCCTCGCATTTATTATTATCCTATATTTATACAACCATGCCATAGCTTAAAAAATATTTATTTTGCATCTAGAAGCTTAGGCAATCTCATTTCGGCCATTTATCAACTTCCTCACAACAATATGCCCACCATAGAAGCACAATAATGGATGGAACATAGGGCAACAATCTTCAACAAACTTCAGGAAAATGCCACAACCTCTATAGATCATTTCATAGGGTGCACAATATCTAATTTTAAAGAATTTTTCATTGGCTCAAATGTATTTTTTATGGAATTTGATTTTGTTTCTTGGTTTGAGATGTATCATTGATTGAAGTCATACATGTCTGTAAAGTTGCATGACCATGCATACCTTGAGATTCATGAATGTTTTTCTCACTCTAAAGATCATTGCAGAGCAAGTATATTATGTCAATGGAGAGGTCTCTTCAATGCCTCAAATGGGTTTTCGACAAAATTTGATTTCATCACTTGTAGCAAAAAGTTATCATTAAAGTTGCAGCAAGAGGTCAATTGCCATAAAAAAAAACACAGTTTCGAGCCATCCACAAACCAATAATTATGGGTAAACCATACAAAACCTTTCTCCAAGGTTACCATTACCAACTCAGTTATGGGTCATCCACAAATCCATGGTTATGGGTTATCCATACAAAACCATTCTCTTCATTGACACTTGGCACATTATAATCATGATGGTTATGGGCCATCCACAAAACCATGGTTATAGGTTAACCACACAAAATTGTTCGCTTCATTAGCTCACGACATATTGTAATCATGATGGTAAATTAAACATAATGGGGTCCCTCTTTTTTTAGCATGGGTGAATGATGGGGACCATCATTTTCTATGGGTGGGGGGATTGATCCAAATCTTAGGGGCTTATAGTCTAAGTTTGGATGTATAGGTCACAAAGCCATGTTTTTATCTAAAAGGGAACTTATTAGACATGTAACTGCCAAAGTACACCCTAATTAAATTTGTCTTCATCAACGAGACACCTTATAAAAATTCAATAGGAAGAGAGTGAAGGTGGAGAAGGAGGGATCCAAAAATTGGCCTCACTGCATATAATGGTTGTTCTTAATGGAATTTATATTCTCCAATTCTCTATCTCTCTATTCATATTTTTGGGATGTATTTAGTTCTTTCATTCTTACCAATCTTCTTGTGATCAATTTCATGCTAGAACTGTCTCATCCTCTCTCGGCATTCAAACCTCCTAGGTTTTAGCCCCCGAGATCTCGATCATCTTTGCTCTTGAATTTGGACTAGAGTTGTCTCCATTATACAACTTTTCAAAACTAATAATGGAAGGAGACTCCCAAATAGTCATCTTAATGCTGAAGAAACTCCTTCACAGCTCGACTCCAAGCAAAGTCTCTTCTAACTCGTGTCCAGAAGCTAGTATAGTCAGGATTGTGACCATACTTCCTACAATCCCGATGGTTATAATTTAACACATTGGGTGAACTAAAAACAACATTGCATACGTATTAGTAAAAGAAGGTTGCATGCACTTCTTAGTACTTCTCAATGTCGCATTAGTGGATATCCTTGCATCATCTCTAAAGGAAGATTGTATCAAGCTAATGCAACACGATATGAATTTCTAGTGCAGGTGGTTTAGGATGTAATATGTGAGAGAGGGGGCTAGCGGTTATATTACCTAGCAACAATGGGAAGGGACATGACAAGACATCCCTCCCACGGAGGACCATGCTTAACACTACATAGTAGTCACTCCCATGCATGATAATAATTTTGATGAGCCGACTCTACATTTCCACTACCCTTGCCATGCAATAGAAGATCATCTGTGTTTGATATCGCATGGTGAATTGATGATGATGAATTTATGTTGGATAGTAGTTATGGGGATTTGCATCATTCTTTGGAAGTTGTTAGATGGGAAGGATTTCTTTGCACCTCCTCTTGCATATTTTAGTGGTTCGATTAATGGCGAGTGTTGTTTCCTTCCTCGTTTCTCTTTAGTTCAAAATGCCAGCTTTGGGTTGTTCCTTTCATAATCCATTCTTCAGCTAGTAAGTTCCAGACAAAATATTTCCCAAACAAGAGTTGGAAAGTAGAAGGTTATTGCACTATAACCAGCTTTGTTCTTTTCCTTTGAAATATTGGGCCTCTCCTTAGATAGTCTGTTTGGGTTTCAATCTCTGCCTAGGCTTGCAAGTTCTAGTCAAACATTTTTTTCAGATGGGAAGTGATAGGTGGAATGTAATTATATCAAAGTTGTCATGGCTACTTCATATTGAAACTTTGTGCCTCTCACTGGTCAATTAGTTCAAGTTCCAACCTTTGCATTAACCATGGGGCACAACCATGCCTCGCCAACATGCCCATTGCCATAGAGGCACTTCTTATTATGAGGCTAATAGAGGTTGTCAACTTCAATTTAGAGCTGAAACCTCAACCCGACAATTCCAAGAGAAAACTCTCTTAACCATTTAATGCAAACTCCACGAGGCTTGATAGGAAACTACTATAAAGAGAGGTTGTCTCTCAAACATCAGACATCATTGTTGAGGTGGTTGCGTGGATCCTAGACATTGTTAACGCTCGTGGAAAGTAAAACTAATACCTGCACGGATTAACCTATATTGGCAAATGAAGACTTTATTAGGGAAGGTGTTGTTGGACAAAAACGATGCTAAAGACGAGATCTTGTTCGTGTTGGATGAGCTTAAGCTTCACATGAAGGACTTGGGATGAATAATGGAAAATATTAAAGACCACTTGGGAATCCCTCCTAAGCCATGAATATTCAATCAACACAACAAGGAACCCATTGAAGTGGAACCATTTGACACTACTCATTCTCCATGATTTTCTCCAGCTTTGGTAGCTTCTTCTTTTTTTTGCTACGCATAGCTTGTCAGCTTAAATATTCTAGTTGGTTGGATGTCATCAATTTTTGGACGAGATGTTTTGTATATTTTGGTTTAAATTTTGGACCTCAAACTATAATGGTTAAAATCTTAACGCAATATCATTGGTTTTGTTTCCCTAATGACATAGATGAAGGTTTTTTCTTTTGTTTTTGTTGTTGTTTGTTTGTTTGTTTGTTTGTTGTTGTTGTTGTTGTTGTTTGTTTGTTTGTTTGTTTGTTTGTTTTTTTTTTTTTTTTTTTTTTAGTGATGAATTATCTCACCTTCAAAATAGGGAATTACATAATAGTACCAAAAGTCTTAGGTCGATCTCTGACGAGGGAGACCAACCAAAGCCAAAAATGAACTCTCTGTAGAGAGGTACAAGATAGCTGAGTAGAGGATTGGTTCAAAACCATACGAAAGAGATTAGCGAGCCTAACTGGGCGAAAGTAAACAATAGGAACAAAAAACCAATATAGTGAGATCATGATATACAATCAAGTAGATGGGTTTGAGTATGTAGCAATGACTTGGATGGGATGTTTGTTGTCTCTAGTTGCGCCTTTCGATAGGAGAGGAGTTCTGAGGTGTTGCTCTATAATCTCCATCCATCTGTCAAAGTCCTTCATATTCTAGTGTAGATGCTTAAGATAGTGGAGAATGTTTGCTTGATGCTCATGTCGATCCAAGAGAACTTTACCCAGTAAGAACTTTGTATACCAATAGAGGTCAATTTTCTATATGTATTGATTATACCTACCCCTAGTGTGGTAGGTATCGGGAACCCAATCTACAAACTCTGCTAGAACCTTTGAGTCTAAGAGATGAAGTTGATGAGAGGAACCTTCTCTTGGACATGGGTGAGTTCTTCCTAGATGGGCCCTAAAGTGAGGTCTCAATAATGGATGGTTGCTTCTTCCAAGGGACGATGCATGTGTGTGCTACCCATGCAGACCCTCTCCTAATAGTAAGTTGGTCCCTGGCACACCCAGGCTCACTATTGAGGCATGGGAAAAGGGGTCAGAAAGCTAAAAGAGTTTGACACCAAAGATGGGGAGAAGGAGGTTGATCTTTCTCCTAAGAGATGCCATGTGAGACATGGGGGGTGGAGGGGTGAGGGGGGAAACACAAAGAGAATGAGTGTCATGGGGAGCTTCCATTCGTGCCCACCAGTGACAAGGAGAATGGTCATAGGGAAATGCTAATTATCAGCTGCAAAGGGCTTGGGAAAGACTCGCCAATGAAGCTATGAGGCGGGTCAAGGTAGGTCAAAAGGAGTGTGAAGGACGAGAGAAGGAGCTAAAAGCCAGAAGAGACTGAGAAGTTGGAAAGTGATGGATAAGAAAAATCTTGGGGGTTTATTATTGATATGTGAAGGAGGCCAAAGAGAACATAAGCATACCAACGAGGCGTCGTTATGGTTGTGGCAATAGAATCTTAACTAGATTTGGCATTGATTAAATGCAGTCGACAGTTTCCAATGTCCATGTTGCAGAAAATTTCCCACCAAATAATATCTCTTAGCTAACAAACTCTTTGTTCATGTAATCCTTCAGCTGCCTTGCATCACAAACATCTTCATGCAATTCAAGTTGTTGATTGTTATCAAAGTCGTCCTCCAAAAGCTTAATTTCATCCAGGCATTTAACATCCAGATTTTCCTAAAAATCGTCAGAGGTCAAGATCTTCTCACCAGATTGACATATGTTAATAGTGAAAAATCGTTAAAGGTTGTTGTATATATCATCATTCAACAATCTTGTTGTGATCTGAAGTCCACTAATAAAATCCTTCGAAATGGCTTTCCAATGGCGATAAGGCAACATTAAACGTTTATAAATACCCAACTTTCTATTTGCAGGTTTAGCTATGTCATGAATGCTTTTAACTATCAACAAGGGTCATTATGACCTCTTGTTAACCTTATGTTAAATCCATATTTGCAAGCCATGGCTCCCACCGGAGCAGGTCAGGGATCAGCCCCAACTAGAGTTTGGAGATCAACCCTTATTCTTGTGATTCGTCGGTGTCGGCTCCTCCAAACCTGACTACATTGACTAGAGGTTGGCCCCGACTCGTCGATTCAAACTTTGGATAGCGATCCCCACACTAGGTCAGGGTCAGGGTTCTTGTCTAGAGCTTCACTCACTCACAAAGTATTTGATTCTCAGTCGGACATATGCCTATTGATTCTTACAAGTTCATATAAATAAAAACAAGGCATGTTAGAAGCCTGCAAAACTCAAGACGAGAAATTTAGCATGGTCAATGCAAACTCCAGAGTCCTTGGTCGCCACATATTCAAACGTTTCAAGCTTTGACACATGTTAGTTGCTTTACAAGTCAATATAAAATCACATCAAAACATCTAAATAATGTTTTCCAAAAGCAAGATTCCCTTGGACATTGTTTATATATAAATACGAGCTCTAACAAGCAAACTAACATTACCTCATGTATTCAATATGTTTAATTGTCATTAGTTTTTTGTAGCATAGTCTCACAACTTTGCAAATGAGTAAAGGAAATAGATTGGCATGGTTTTCCCTGTAACTCAAATCTCCCAAAAATGGTGATGTTTGAGTATGTTAGAGCCTTGACAATCGAGAAAGGGAATGAATTGACCGAAACTTCGTTGTAAGCCAAATGACGCGTTTTGAGTGGCCTTTAATGGTTTTTCATCAGATAGATGTATGGATTTACTAAGCACTCTGACTGTTACAAAATATTGTTGCCAAGTTTCCCATGTGGGTACATAATGCCCCTTCAATGCCTTTCATCTTACACTCAATATCTCTATGCCCCTAGCTACGCAAACATTACATTCACGGGAAACTATTCCATACCTCAAGCGGTCCAGACAGTAAGCAATGTAGATGCAATTTGTGTTAATAGTTGGTGGAGACTTGTCATTGGAAGCAAAGGCTCTCGACAAAAACAAGTCAAAGCAAAAAAGCAAAAGCAATGACATTGACACCAACTCTTGTTTTAAATAGTTAAAATTTGGTTTTTTAAGTGAAATACTAAAAAAAATTATAAAGTTATTCATTTTTAGTTAAAATTATTTTTTGTTATTTTAAGAAAAATAGGGTTCTATTCTATTTTTATATATTGGATCAATGTTTATGTTTCTGGGTCTTGGATTTCCCCCCTCGTTAATGGATCTGTGATTGGTTTATTTAAAGCTTCCTAGGGCCTCGAGTAGGGGTACCCCCTCTCCCCATTCTTTACATTCTTGTGATTGAATCCTTGAGTAGGAAGCTAGAATTTGAACGAAGATGTCACTCCCTTCCTGGAATCTGATTCTCGAAATATATAAAGAGCATAAATCATGCCCAGTTTGTTGATGACATGATCCTTCTTGGTGGTGCCTCTTGCATTATAGCGCAGCACTTCAAATCTATTTTGGATGAATTTTTGGGTCTCGGGAGGATTGATAAATGAGGAATGTCAGCAAACTATTGGATGGAAGGACCTTAGGAATTGTGGGGATAGCAGAAAGGGATGAATGGACCAATTTAAGATATTTGGACTTGCCCATATGTCTCAAGATGTTTCCTCATCCTGTTTTTTTTTTTTTTTTTGAATAAGTCTACTTCTATTATTGATACAAAAATTTTACAACGAGGCGGCAGCCTCAAAAAGTCTAGCCTAGAAAATGGATTTCTCGCATGACAAATTTGGCAAATAATCCACTAAAGCAAGCATTAGACCGCCTAGATCTAGAACTAATACCAAAGCCTTTAAACCGGAACCGCTTTGACAAAATGAAGACTGTATGGAATCCCAAAACTGCTTAACAGGGGTAATGCTATTGACTCGGACTGTTGACATAGACAGAGACCAATTGAACTGAGACAGAAAACAACAGAGCATTTCCTTTGAACAGACACGATAATTTCAAAAAGGACAACAACCTGTTTAGGCATCATGAGCATTGGAGGGCGATTCTTCCACTATTGAACAACTGAAACTTGAGAGGTCGTCCTCATCAGAGGGAAGGCCCTTTTCTTTTGGAGGACTCCCATCGTCTGGAGGATTTGAATGCGCCGCAGTAGGCTGAGCCTGGAATGCCGAATTCTTTGTGATTTCACACAGCTGGCCAGGAAAGTCTTCATCCCTTTCTGAGCCTGGAAAGTCTTCATCCCCCAGCTTCAATGGAGCGTAAGGAGAAGCCGAAACCATGCCTGTTGCGCCCTCACTTAACTGAATTATATCTGTGGCTATGAAAGAATGATTGCTTATAATGCAGGGAATTTGAAAGCGGGCTGAGTGCTCATGAGTGTGATAGGAGCTCGAAGTTGCCACCCGTTTTCCCCTGCCTCGACCTCGCCCACGTTTGGGAGCAGGATGACTCTCAGAGGAAGAGCCAGTGAATGTGTCAGCTGAAGAGAATGAGGCGTGGCGCACAGGACGACCACGAACTCCACCCCTACGGCATCCCATTCTCTGACGCAGGATAGTCATGATGCCCCGAGAGTAAAGCGCAGGAACAACAATGCTGAGGTGAACAGGGGATATGGAAAGAGGGCGATTTAACAAGATGAACTGAGAATTAAGAGAGCAGGAAGGCAAACAGTTGAGGATAATGCTGTAGGGGTAGTAGCGAACCAAGAAAACTATAAACGTAGTTGCTCCACTAGCCTGAATACCATAAAAGCCTGAAGCCTCCAGCAAACAGAGCATAGCACCTGCGAGGAGACTTAAAATGCGAGAGAATGGAACGAAGTTGAAGTGGATCTGTGCCATGTGATTTGAGCAGGGGAGCCTGTGTGAAACGTCGAGCCTCATTAACTCTGCTTTGAATAAACTCTCTGGAATATTGAATGCCAGCAACAGATGAAGCCAGATGGCGCTGGAAGTACTCCACGCGCCGACTGCTCCCGCCGCCTTCGTCCTGTTAGCTGTCCCGATCACCCGCATCCGGGAGGGATAGATCTTGTTGCACCAGAAGAGTGCATTCGTGTTTGAGTTTCTCATCATTAGATCTGCTTAGAGGACCAGAGAAGAAAGGGAGTTGTTGATCAGATCCCTGGTTAGCCAGTCTATCCGCTACTTTGTTTGCAGATCGCCGAACATGTTGGAAAGTAACACTGCGAGGAGACCTTAGCCAATCTTCAATTTGCTCTAGTCTGCTTAGGAGCCTCCAACTGGAGGTGATCTTTCCAGCTGATGTGCCTGATTGGATCCGAGAAATCGCTTCAATGAGGATTTGTGAGTCCCCTTCTATCACTAGAGGAAAGAGATTTTTAGTTACAGTTGTGCAGATGCCCATCCATAAGCCCTCCAGCTCAGCAGCATTGTTGGTATCTCTTCCTATCGAGCCATGATAAATGTGGAGAGTCGTGCCTTCAGCATTTCTGAAAATACCTCCATATCCTGTCGGCCCCGGATTGCCCTTGGCAGCATCATCGAAGTTTAATTTTATGGTCTGAGAGATAGGACGAGACCAACGATGGGGGGAGGATTTAGGGAGGCTTGAGCAGAGAAGGTGAGATTCAGATTCCAATTGTCCATTACTAGGCATTCCTGAGGCGTGGATGGCAGATTCGAGTTTTGCCATTGTTTCAGAGCCAGCGTTTCTTGAATATGTTGTTTAAGGAGAATCCGGAGGGAGTCCAGGGGCAAATGGAGATTTTTAAAGATCTTGTTGTTCCTCTCCTTCCATAAGGTCCAATAGACAAAACCTGGAATAAGGATCCATAGGGAGTTGAGGACTCGACTTTGGAAGGGTTGCGGAGGCCAATTCCTGATAGTATTTGTGATATTTCCTACTTGTCTTCCTGATCTTATGTTGCATAGAGCAATTCTCTCCCATAGATCTGCAGCTAGCGGACAAGTATCCAAAAGGTGCACGATGGTTTCTGGGTGGCTGTTGCAATTGGGGCATCTGGAAGGCCCGATGAAACCTCGCTTTTGAAGATTATCCCAGGTGAGGATTCGTTGTTTGCTTAATAGCCATAGGAACGTGGAGACTTTTGGCCAAATACTTGGTTGCCAGATCCTGTCCCAAAGCTGATCTTTTACTAGCTGCTCTGGATGATAGAGAATTTGGTATGCCTCCCTGGTTGTGAATGTCCCTTTTGGTGTATATCCCCATCGGATTTTGTCCCTTTGATCCGAGAGCTTGATTTTCCTCAGGTTGAGCTCCTGATCAATCTCTTCAAAGGTTTCCTCTTGCCAGTTGACTTGCCATGTGTCTGCTGATCTCCATTGTTGATAGCCTTGAAGTGAGTGTTGCTGCCAGAATTGATAAACCTGGGTTTGATCACTGTGTTGCATGGTATCTTGCCATTTGTGTTTGTAGAAAAGAGCAGCAAGTTTAGGGAGCTGTTGCCAGGAGTCTTCCCAAAATCTCGTTGTGGTACCGGAGTGTATTTCCTAAAAACGGTGCGCTTGAATGAAGACACTGTGTTTTCTGGCAGCGTTCCAAATTAAAGAGCCCGGGATGGTGATGTTTATGCGGATGAGCTCCTCCGGGGGCCTTCCTGGGGCATACTTGGCGTGCCATAAGCGAGCCCAAGGAGAGTGCGGATTGGATACCCATTTCCACCAGATTCTAGCGCCCATAGTGTTGTTCCTGTGGAGGGGATCCTCATACCAATTCCACTAGATGATTTCGATAAGCAGACATCAGTCCATTTGACAAGCGCCCATTTTCTGTTGAGACCTGTGGAGCCCCATAAAAAATTCCTTTGGAGATTACGAATTCTCTTCAGAACCCATTCGGGAGCTACCAATATGGAGAATAAATACAAGGGCATGGCTTTAAGAACGAAATATGAGAATAAGCTTGCTGGCGATATTGAGAGAGCGGAAGGTCCAAGAGGAAAGCCTGGATTCTAGCTTGTCAAGGAGAGTTCTCCAGGATGCATGCTTTATGGCAGAGATTATCAGGGGAGCACCAAGGTATTTAGAGGGAAGCGTAGCTATGGGGTACCCCAAGATCCTGGCTATATTCTTTTGAGAAAGATTGGGAGTATTGAAGAAGAAGCGTTGGGATTTGGCAGCATTGATGGAGGTGCTTGAGGCTTCGGAGAAAAGATTAAGAAGGTCAAGGAGGACAGAGGCCTCATGAATAGAAGGATGGCCAAAGAGCATTGTGTCATCAACAAACTGTTGGTGAGAGAGGGGAGAAAGTCCATGGAGAGAAATGCCCTTTAGAGAGTGAGAGGAGATGGCAAAGTGAAGGAGACGACTGAGACCTTTAGCCATAAGCACAAAGAGGAACGGAGAGAGAGGGTCACCTTGGCGAATGCCGCGGGAGGGATGGAAAGGAAAGGAGGGGGAACCATTCAGAAGGATGGAATAACTGGGGGAGGTAATCAGATTCATGAGCCAACGCGTCCAGGTAGCATTGAAGCCAAAAGCTAAAAGCATTTGATTGATGTAGGACCAATTGAGTTTATCGAATGCTTTGGAAAGATCAAGCTTGAGAATCATACCTAGCTTTTTTAGAACCTTGAGCGAATGTATTGCTTCGTGTGAAAGTATGATGCCATCCAGAATCTGGTGCCCTTCAACATACCCTGTCTACTCTGGAGAGATTAGGAGAGGGAGGAGAGGTTTTAGCCTGTTTTCCAGAATTTTTGAGATGAGTTTGTAGATTACGTTACAGAGGGCAATAGGCCTGTATTTATCTGGAGTGCTGGAATCTTCCACCTTAGGCACAAGCGCTATGAAGGTGGAATTGAGAGAGGGGAGGATCCAGTGCATCGATCTTGCCTCTTCTACAAGTTCCCATACCTCTGTTTTAATGTGCTCCCAAAAGGCATGGAAAAAATTGGTTGTAAAGCCATCAGGTCCTGGCGCTTTGCCGTCTTTTAATTGGGCTAGCGCATCCTCCACCTCCTGCATTGAGATTGGCAGGAGCAACGTTTTGTTGTGGTCCTCCGTGATGATCTTTGGTATATGTTGCGTAATAGATTGAATTTTCGGTGTTCTGCTACCTGGGGGCTCTTTCAGGATGTCCTGAAAGTACTCTTTAAATTCTTGTTCCATTTCTTCATGCGCTTCCAGTCGTTCTCCTTGCTTATTGTTGATGAAGGTGATGTGATTGTGCATTCTCCTTCGAACTATGGTTCTATGGAAGAATTTGGTGTTTTTCTCTCCATCCTTGAGCCATATGACCCTAGATTTTTGGTGCCACAGCGTTTCTTCTTGCTTCTGTCGAGTTTCAATCTTGGCCAGGAGTGACTTCTCCTTTAGCGCATAGTCTTCGGATCTGCCCTCATAGATTATGCATTGTTGCAGAGTATTCATTTGCTCCTATAACAACTTCTGATGATCGAAGATGTTTCCAAACTGGGTACGATTCCAGGATTTGATTGCTTGTTTAAGAAATTTTAGCTTCTGCTGAAACTTGTACATTTTGGCTCCTTTTGGGGGATTGAATGATTTCGAGGCATCGAGTACCACATCTTTAAAATTAGGATGTGAAAACCAAAATGCTTCAAAGCGAAATGGTCTATTGCTCCTGACACTCGGTCTCGACCATTGTAATAAGATGGGCTAGTGATCGGAGCCTGCCTGTGGCAGGTTGGAGGCGTGGAAGTCTCCTCCCATGTGAATAACGTTGTCCGTCATGAGAAATCGGTCCAATCTGGAAGCAATCTGCTGTGAACCCCGTCTTTTATTGGTCCATGTAAAAATGTCGTTGGATGTCTGAAGGTCCATCAATTGATTCCAGTGAATGAAATATTTGAGGCTGTTACTATCTTCATCTAGTCTCGAGTGCCCGCCAGACTTTTCCTCTAGAGAGGTGATGATATTAAAATCACCCCATATATCCAGAAGGGAAAGCATCTGTTAGCATTGAGTTCAGAAAGAGTTTCAAGCAGATCCAATTTTTTTTGTAGTTCTTGCGGAAAATACACATTGGAAAGATGCCCATGGCTATTTGTTCCAATGAGGTGGAAGGTGGATTGTATGAAGAAATGGGAGGCATGAAAGTCATGAAGGTAGAGTTCTTGAGGATTCCATATAATTGTGAGTCCTCCAGAAGCTCCAGAGGCGTCTACAGAGACTGACTTGCATCCTGGCCAGGCTTTATTTAGTATTTTTTCCAAAATTGTGCTATTGCATTTTGTTTCTTGAAGGTAGATTATAGAAGGCCTGTCTTGCTCAATCACGTTTTTGATCATCCTATGTTTTGCAGGGCTATTGAGCCCTTGCACATTTCATGAGACTAACTTCATGGGGAACTATGGGGAAGAGCTCTGTAGAACTTGGTCAGCTTGGGGAATCTACCAAAATCCACCAACATTTCTCTGAGGATGATAGTCCTCTGCAGATCTGTCTTGCGTCTGCGCTTCTTTGTCTCTTTCAATATTTTTTTCCCATCCCAATGACTGCCTGCTTGAATGCCTAGATATTTGTTCTGCTTTGCTCTAGTTAACACTTCTTTTAGCGTTTCTATCTCACAAGTATGAATATTGATGTATTCCTTTTGTCTGCATGCTGCTTCCAGCTTAAGTATGTCCACACCTACCAGATCCACACTTTCTGGTTCCTCCTCCATGTGGATCGGGGTGTTCTGTTCTTCCTCCTTTGAATGTTGTTGCATGCTTAGTGCCAAGGCTGCGTCTAACTCCATATTGGAGGATTGTGGATCTGTATCTTTGTCTTTAATAGAATTGGATGTGGAGGTTGGGGTGATGATGGCTTTGGAGTTTTGGAGGGGTTTTGAAGACTTGGACGAATGAGGGGGCGACGAGGGAGATGGATCTGTAGGGGGGATTGAGGGGTTGTCCTCCATGTTATCCGAGGCAGTCAGGATTTCAAAACTATTTCGGGTTGAAGGTTTCTTGAGATTGTCAGGATCCACAGGGGGTTTCTTAGCATGCCTTCTTCTATTTGGGACTTTTGTAAAACCCTCAGCATCTTTACTTGCTTCCATGATAGTATTTTTGGACTGTAGATTCAGAGGGCAATCCCTAAAGAGATGGCCATGTTCATGGCACTTCCTATAGCGAAAGGGAATATGCTCGTAGTCTATAGTTTGAACCCATTCATAACCATCGTGAAATAAGCTTACCGAGTTAGTCAGAGCTTTGGCTAGATGCATGTGGGCACAGATCCTGGCATATGAGGTGTATCTTCGGTTTTTTGTTTCCTCTGCCACTTTGATGAAGCTCCCTAATTTGTTGCCGATGTTCTTCAGGGTATCCTCTTTCCAGTATTCCAATGGAAGAGAGTACATTCGAATCCATACTGGAGCCCAGTTGAAGTCTTCCTTGTCTGGATTGAACCTCTCAACCCAATCACGTAGGTACAAGCCGACAGAGTTAAAGAAGTACGGTCCACCTTCGAAGATACGCGTTTTATCCTCCAGACAGTTAAAAGTAGCTGTAAAGAAGCCTTCAGGTCCAAGGTGCAGAGTAACTTGACCTTTTGGCTTCCATTTGGAAGCAATCCAACCTTGCAAGGCTTTTTTAGTAGGCCAGAAGCTTAGAAACTTGCCTATGAGGGCATGATCCCGCATGTATTGAATCTTGTTGTTGATGCTCTGACTAGGGAGATTTATTTTGATTCTTTCTGCCATTTTGGGGATGCATGTAGCAGAGGAAGCTCTGGGTCTTGTCGTGGATTTTTTTGGGTCAGAGCCTTTGTCTTTAGTTGTAGATGGGCTGGTATCAAAGTCGCCTTCATCATTTGTGACTTGATCATTTTCCTGCTCTGCTAGCGGTTCAGAACCGAGGTTGGCATTTTCCTCTGCGTTGGTTGACTTGTCAGTCTTTGGATTGTAAGGGGGAGAGGGGGCCATGCCCTCCCCTCTGGAGAGCGGCATCATGGTGTCGTCAGTAGAAGCGCCAGCATTTGTAGAACGAGAGCGCTTTGGTGGAGAAGGCCAGGAACACAGAACCTTAGCTGTGCATGTCGGCGCCGAGCTCCATCGATCGCATGGCTAGGAAATTATACTTTAGGTCATGTCATTGACAAGTTTAAATCCAAATTTGAGTAATGGGGGGCCCATTGGCTAAATTTGGTTGGAAGATTAATTCTAGTTCAATATGTCCTTTCATACCTTCCTATATTCCAATTCTCAGCTATGTGGCCCCCATCTCAGTCAAGTAGAAAATCGCTCAAGAATTGAGGCATTTCTTTGGTAAGGAGGTAAGATAAACTCTAAAAGTTTAATACGGTGAATTGAAAGGTGGTTAGGCTTCCAAAAGCCACCCTGGGGGGTGGGGGTTAGGAATAAGAGACGCCCTTTTGATGAATACATCCCATGGGGCAAACCTGATTTACTGGCTAATCACGAGGGATAATGATTGGTGGAAATAAGGGCTTCATAAAGAGTATCTTAATGGGACAATAGAATCTTGTATTCATCATATCCCTCACGATAGTGGAAGCTCCCATATATGGCATTTGACGTTGGATTTTATTCCTTTAATTAGACGTAAGCTGACTTGGATTCCATAAAATGGAAATCATTAAATGTTTTGATTGAGGGAATTATGGGAAATCCTCCTCTAGGCTCAAATCCCCTATTTCATCCCATGTATTAAAATCTCTATGTTTTATAGCTCCTCTTGGTCGTATGGCAAGCATTAGTTGAGCTAGGCTTGGAATAACATTATGGGTCACCTTGTTAGTATTTGTATATCTCTAAAGTTTGCTCTTGTTGGATGTGTTCCTTCCTCCTTGTTAGATCAAGAGTATCGAGGTTGGGCAAGTGATTTGTATTCTATTAAAAGGGGTTATCAATCTTTACTCTTCCCATATTTTTGACCCCCCTCTTCTCGTCTTTGGCCGCTTAGATTGCCTCCCAAAAATTAATATTTTTTGTTGGGAATTAGCTCATAGGAAGATCCTGACAACTGAGGATTTATTGAAATTGGGAATTGTTAGACCTTCCTGGTGCACGTTGTGCAAGCATGCTACTAAAAATATTGATTGGAATGCCCTTTCTCACTTGAAGTCTAGGAGTGATCTTATCTCAATTAAAATCAAGGGTAAGTTGTCCTTCTTCATTGCAAGACTTATTGGGAAAATGTTATAATTGCTCTTTTGTAGGAAATAATTAATGAAGATAATATGGGAAGTATTGCCTAAACATTTTTGTTGGAAAATTTGGTTGTTTAGAAATCAATTGTTTTTCAAGAAGTAAGGGAAAATGTCATTAGGACAGTGGGATCAACGACAGGGCTTCTTGGAGAATCTTTTTGGGCTAAGAAAATAAATGAAGAGGATCACAAGTTGGATGGGGAGTAATTAGAATGGATTAAAGTTTTTTTATCAAAGTGGACAATCATGAGACGACACATCTTAGTGAGAGCTGGAAAGTAAGATTATCTAAGGAGGAATTTGATCAGTGGCTCTTGAAGCATAAACATTTCTTCTTAAGCTTCAAAGGAGTAACGAAGAAACCTAACAATGGCAGGAGCGGGGGGGGGGGGGGGGTAATTTTTTCCTTGAGAATCAAGAATAACATAGGTATGCTTGGGGTTTAGGTCACACTTCCAACAACATTATTGAAGCTTATGCCTTATATCAGGGTTTGAGGAAAATTGTGAATTTGGAAATTCTGAAGGTGATTTTTTTTGTGATTCCTTGAATATAATTCACCATTTATACTCAAGATCTCTCCCCTCGGATACAGAGTTAAGTCAAATTTTCAAGTAGATTTATCAGTTGTATCAATTTATCCTCAAGAAGAAATGTCTTCATATTCTCATATCAAATAACTCCAAAGTTGATCACATGGCTAATTTGGGGTCAAGGCTAAATCAAGGTGAACTTTGGTGGCATTGGCTAAAGGGTTATGCTCCCCTTCCTTAACAGGAGCAAAAGGGGTGGATGCTTTGTAAATTTTGGTTTTGATTAGGCCAATATTGGCCAATGTACAAGTGGGATATTGTAGATATTGTAGCATTTTTTTCAAAAGCTTCAAGGTCAAAATTACATGTAGATGGTCATTGATGCATACTCCATTTTGACCATGTCCATTGATTTCAACTTGCTTATGCAAATCATGTATATAGATTGAGCTTTAGGTCTATGTCTTTTAATATAATAGCTATTCTTGGTTACTATTAATAAAAAATAAGTTATAATTATTTTAGGGAATATGGGAATATTTGGAAGTAAAATCTCTAGCTTAAAATTGGAAACTTTCTTTGGGTCCTATGTTGGGGTTAGAACCTTAGCATGGGACAAGATTCTTGAAAGATGATTTCAAGGGCCTTCATCTAGCCATTATATAAATCAACTACGAGGATGTGGGACACCTCTTTAGTATTTGTCCTTTTGTAGACAATCTCTAGTCTCAAGCTACCTTAATCATATCCTTAATCATATGCCACACATATACGAATAAGAATATCATGTTGCTTACTCAAACGAACAAGAAAAGGATGAGCTTTAAAAACCCTAACCTCAATACAATATGGAGCCTCCTCTTAGGCTTCATACTCTAAGAGACATTGAAAGAAAAAAAATCACAAAATATTCCATTGTCACAATAAGCCTGTTGCAACGACTTGGGGAAATATTCAACAACACATCCAGGAAATAGTTCTCATTCATCCTTGGTCAGGGCAAGAAAATCGAATAACTATGAATCCAACGTCCTTCAGTTATGAGCACTCTGACCAAGTTAGTTCCACCTCCCTATACCATCTCCACAACCCTCCCTCCAAATCCCAGACACTTAATCTTCCCCTCCCCTAGGCTCCATTAAGCTAAATTTCGATGGAACCTCTAAATGCAATCATGGAGCAACTAGTTTCGAAGGAGTCTTTAGAGATCACTAAGGAGTAATCACTCATCTATTTGTAGGATCTATGGGATACAACAACAATAATGCAATCAAATACTTTTGATCTAAATCTTATGGGGGCTTATCGGATGTTTAAGTCATAAAGTCATATTTTATGTAAAAGGAAACTTGATAGATATGTAATTGACTGAATAAACTATAATTAAATTTAACTTTGTCAATGAAACACCTTTTAAAAGACAATAGGAAGAGAGTGAATGTGGAGAACGAGAGGTCTCGAAATTGGCCTCATTGCATGTAATGGTTATTTTTAGTGGAGTTCTTCTTCTCCATTTATCTACCTCTTCATATTTTTGTGATGTATTTAGTTCTTGCATTCTTATCAATGTTCTTGTGATCATTTTCATGACAAATTTGTATGTTTTATCTCCTCCTCTCTCTGCAATTAAGCCTTCTAGATCCTAGGACCCTAAGATTGGGATCATTGGTATCAAAGCCAGTTGCGACTCCATGGGAACTAAGGTTTGAAGCATATTTCAATCTCAAAGTTTTACAGCAATCTCCAACCTCCTTTAGCACCTTTGGAGTCCATTGTTGGGCCACACACTATAAGTATCATAGTTGGTCCACAAGCATTACAGAGTTTTCTACCCCAAATATTCATTCACCATTACAAGATAATTTTTACATGGATTCACTATATCCATTGGTTTGCAACATGAAGGTTCTATGATCTCTACAACAACCCATGTTGCTCCAAAAACCCTTAGAATCCTTTATATCCCTCTACACTTGGTGTCCTCGCATTTATTATTATCCTAAATTTATACTACCATGCCATAGCTTAAAAAATATTTATGTTGCATCTAGAAGCTTAGACAATCTCATTTCGGCCATTTATCAACTTCCTCACAACAATATGCCCACAATAGAAGCACAATAATGGATGGAACATAGGGCAACAATCTTCAAAAAACTTCATGCAAATGCCACGACCTCTATAGATCATTCCATAGGGTGCACAATATCTAATTTCAAAGAATTTTTCATTGGCTCAAATGTATTTTTTAAGGAATTTGATTTTGTTTCTTGGTTTGAGATGTATCATTGATTGAAGTCATACATGTTTGTAAAGTTGCATGACCATGATTACCTTGAGATTCATGAATGGTTTTCTTACTCTCAAGATCATTACAGAGCAAGTATATTATGTCAATGGAGAGGTCTCTTCAACGCCTCAAATGGGTTTTCGACAAAATTTGATTTCATCACTTGTAGCAAAAAGTTATCATCAAAGTTGAAGCAAGAGGTCAATTGCCATAAAAAAATTAAAAATAAACACAGTTTCGAGCCATCCACAAACCAATAATTATGGGTAAACCATACAAAACCTTTCTCCAAGGTTGCCATTACCAACTCAGTTATGTGTCATCCACAAATCCATGGTTATGGGTTAGCCATACAAAACCATTCTCTTCATCGACACTTGGCACTTTATAATCATGATGGTTATGGGCCATCCACAAAACCATGGTTATAAGTTAACCACACAAAATTGTTTGCTTCATTAGCTCACGACATATTGTAATCATGATGTTAAATTAAACATAATGGGGTCCCTCTTTTTTTAGCATGGGTGAATGATGGGGACCATCATTTTCTATGGGCAGGGGGATTGATCCAAATCTTAGGGGCTTATAGTATGAGTTTGGATATATAGGTCACAAAGCCATGTTTTTATGTAAAAGGGAACTTATTAGACATGTAACTGCCAAAGTACACCCTAATTAAATTTGTCTTCATCAACGAGACACCTTATAAAAATGCAATGGGAAGAGAGTGAAGGTGGAGAAGGAGGGATCCAACAATTGGCCTCAATGCATATAATGGTTGTTATTAATGGAATTTGTATTATCCAATTCTCTATCTCTCTATTCATATTTTTGGGATATATTTAGTTCTTGCATTCTTACCAATCTTCTTGTGATCAATTTCATGTTAGAACCGTCTCATCCTCTCTTGGCATTCAAACCTCCTAGGTCTTAGCCCCCGAGATCTGGATCATCTTTGCTCTTGAATTTGGACCAGAGTTGTCTCCATTAGACAACTTTTCAAAACTAATAATGGAATGAGACTCCCAAATAGTCATCATAATGCCGGAGAAACTCCTTCATAGCTTGATTCCAAGCAAAGTCTCTTCTAACTCGTGTCCAGAAGCTAGTATAGTCAGGATTATGACCATACTTCCTACAATCCCTCCTACAATCCCGATGGTTATAATTTAACACATTGGGTGAACTAAAAACAACATTGCATACATATTCGTAAAAGAAGGTTGCACACACTCCTTAGTACTTCTCAATGTCGCATTAGTGGATATCCTTGCATCATCTCTAATGGAAGATTGTATCAAGCTAATGCAACATGATATGAATTTCTAGTGCAGGTGGTTTAGGATGTAATATGTGAGGGAGGGGGCTAGCGGTCATATTACCTAGCAACAATGGGAAGGGACATGACAAGACATCCCTCCCATCGAGGACCATGCTTAACACTACATAGTAGTCACTCCCATGCATGATAATAATTTTGATGAGCCAAATCTACATTTCCACTACCCTTGCCATGCAATAGAAGATCATGGGTGTTTGATCTCGCATGGTGAATTGATGATGATGAATTTATGTTGGATAGTAGTTATGGGGATTTGCATCATTCTTTGGAAGTTGTTAGATGGGAAGGATTTTTTTCCACCTCCTCTTGCATATTTTAGTGGTTCGACTACTGGCGAGTGTTGTTTCCTTCCTCATTTCTCATTAGTTCAAAATGCCAGCTTTGGGTTGTTCCTTTCATAATCCATTCTTCAGCTAGTAAGCTCTAGAAAAAATATTTCCCAGACAAGAGTTGGAAAGCAGAAGGTTATTGCACCATAACCAACTTTGTTCTTTTCCTTTGAAATATTGGGCCTCTCCTTAGATAGTCTGTTTGGGTTTCAATCTCTGCTTAGGCTTGTGAGTTCTAGTCAAACAACTTTTTTCAGATGGGAAGTGATAGGTGGAATGTAATTATATCAACGTTGTCATGGCTACTTCATATTGAAACTTTGTGCCTCTCACTGGTCAATTAGTTCAAGTTCCAACCTTTGCATTAACCATGGGGCACAACCATGCCTCGCCAACATGCCCATTGCCATAGAGGCACTTCTTATTATGAGGCTAACAGAAGTTTTCAACTTCAATTTAGAGCTGAAACCTCAACCCGACAATTCAAAGAGCAAACTCTCTTAACCATTCAATGCAAACTCCATGAGGCTTGATAGGAAACTACTATAGAGAGAGGTTGTCTCTCAAACATCGGACATCATTGTTGAGGTGGTTGCATGGATCCTAGACATTGTTAACGCTTATGGAAAGTAAAACTAATACCTGCACGCATTAACCTATATTGGCAAATGAAGACTTTATTAGGGAAGTTGTTGTTGGGCAAAAACGATGCTAAAGACGAGATCTTGTTTGTGTTGGATGAGCTTAAGCTTCACATGAAGGACCTGGGATGAATAATGGAAAATATTAAAGACCACTTGGGAATCCCTCCTAAGCCATGAAGCTTCAATCAACACAACAAGGAACCCATTGAAGTGGAACCATTTGACACCACTCATTCTCCATGATTTTCTCCAGCTTTGGTAGCTTTTTTTTTTTTTTTTTCTGCTACCCATAGCTTGTCAGCTTAAATATTCTAGTTGGTTGGATGTCATCGATTTTTGGATGAGATGTTTTGTATATTTTGGTTTAAATTTTGGACCTAAAACTATAATGGTTAAAAGCTTGATGCAATATCATTGGTTTTGTTTCCCTAATGACATAGATGAAGGTTTTTTTTTTTTTTTTTGCTATTGTTTTTTTGTTGTTTTTTGTTTTTTTTTTTGTGATGAATTATCTCACCTTCAAAACAGGGAATTACATAATAGTACCAAAAGTCTTAGGTTGATCTCTAACGAGGGAGATCGGACCAAAGCCAAAAATGAACTCTCTATAGAGAGGTACAAGATAGATGAGTAGAGGATTGGTTCAAAACCATACGAAAGAGATTAGCGAGCCTAATTGGGTGAAAGTAAACAATAGGAACAAAAAACCAATATAGTGAGATCATGATATACAATCAAGTAGATGGGTCTGAGTATGTAGCAATGACTTGGATGGGATGTTTGTTGTCTCTAGTTGTGCCTTCCGATAGGAGAGGAGTTCTGAGGTGTTGCTCTATAATCTCCATCCATCGGTCAAAGTCCTTGATATTCTAGTGTAGATGCTTAAGATAATGGAGAATGTTTGCTTGATGCTCATGTCGATCCAAGAGAACTTTACCCAGTAAGAACTTCGTATGCCAACAGAGGTCAATTTTCTATATGTATTGATTATACCTACCCCTAGTGTGGTAGGTATCGGGAACCAATCTACAAACTTTGCTAGAACCTTTGAGTCTAAGAGATGAAGTTGATGAGAGGAACCTTCTCCTCGACATGGGTGAGTTCTTCCTAGATGGGCCCTAAAGTGAGGTCTCAATAATGGATGGTTGCTTCCTCCAAGGGACGATGCATGTGTGTGCTACCCATGCGGACCCTCTCCTGATAGTAAGTTGGTCCCTAGCACACCTAGGCTCACTATTGAGGCATGGGAAAAGGGGTCAGAAAGCTAAAAGAGTCTGACACCAAAGATGGGGAGAAGGAGGTTGATCTTTCTCCTAAGAGATGCCATGTGAGACATGGGGGGTGGGGGGGCGGGGAGCACAAAGAGAATGAGTGTCATGGGGAGCTTCCATTCGTGCCCACCAATGACAAGGAGAATGGTCATAGGGAAATGCTAATGACCAACTGCAAAGGGCTTGGGAAAGACTCGCCAATGAAGCTATGAGGCGGGTCGAGGTAGGTCAAAAGGAGTGTGAAGGACGAGAGAAGGAGCTAAAAGCCAGAAGAGGCCGAGAAGTTGGAAGGTGATGGATAAGAAAAATCTTAGGGGTTTATTATTGATATGTGAAGGAGGCCAAAGAGAACATAAGGTCTTGAGCATCGGGGTCATTTGAATCTATACCAACCTACAAAAGAAAAAATACTTGAAAAAAAAAACAAATAATGGTGGGGAGGAAAGATATTGTTTGTAGTGTGTTGCAATTGAGGCAGAGGTTGAGCACCTTCCAAGCTTTAACATAATTCCAACTTGGGAAAGTGTTGTTTCTTAGACTAGGGTGTTGAAGAACTAGACCAAGATAGTTTGTCAATAAAGATATTACAGGACCGAGTTGTCACCCACAATGAGTTTCAGTCTTTGCCAAGCATAATATAACTAAAAATAAACCAAACAACAAGCCTTAAGGCCATGGATAAATGTTGTCTTTGTTGGATAGCATGAGCAAATCGTTGAGTGACCATTGAAGCGATTAGAATGCCACAAAGGGTTGACTACAAGTTAATAAGAATGATGGGTTACATGCTCTAATACAGTGTTATTAAAACTTTCACAAGGGTGTGGTGCCACGTCCCCCGGTCCTTGAGCCAGGTGGGACGGTGACAAACCACTCACCTATTTGTCCCCCCCTCCTTCCCTTCATCTCGAAAACATCCCATCTAGGGGACAGACCAAGGTATGTTATGGATATTTAGACTTGTAATTTTTTGAATTATCAATAAAAAACTTTTTTTTTTTTTTTGTAAGCTGTGGTAGTTCTTATTATTTACATCCAAAAATTAAAAGTACAAAACTCAGGAGTCTCAACCTGCCCCGCGGGGAAACCAGGTCTGTTGACTTCTATGATCCAAAAGTTCACACTCATAAACAGAAGTTCGAGATATTACTAACCGACTTATACAGTTTGAAGCTTCCTGAATTGTTCCACTTATTCTACCTCTCCTCAGTACTAAAGATAACAACCTAGAGTAATGTATCCTAGGGGCCATCAAGATAAGTTTTACAAAAGACTAACAAGTTCAAAACAACATGGGAGAAGGAACCAAGACCTTTAAACTTCTGCATGCTTTTTACCATCGTTGTCAGCTCTGCTGGACTGCATTGCTTCCAACATGTCCTTTATTTCCTTTAGCTGTGTGTTCTGTTTCTTGACTATCTCCTCTAGCTTGGCTGACTCCTGTTTCATCGCAGCATTTTCCTGGGTCATTTCTACCATTTCTGTCGCCACCTTCTCCATCGCCTTGGCAAGGAGATGTTTCATCACCCAGTAGATGTGAAGAGCCCGACGATACAAGGTGAGCCTTCCTCTTGTATTACCCGGGTCATGAAGTTGAACCGACCATTCATTCATTTCTGGATCCGACGGTTCTTCGAGGATTTGAACTTCCTTAGCCTCTACTATATTTCGAAAATGCGGGTGAGAATCATAATTATATGCTTGCTCTGCTCCAATCAGAGCTGTATCTATTGTGCTCTGTCTTCGTCTCCTCCTTGCCTGTCGACTAGTTCCTTCCCCCATGCCTGCCGCTTTTCTGGGTCTTCCTCTACCCCTCTTTGTTTGGCTCTTCAGAGTTACATTTTCCTTTTCTTGTGGGGGATTAACGCTGCTCTGGCCTTGATCGCTGCCTTTCCTTTTATTTCCTTTTACCTGGTCACCATTCATTTCCTCCGAGCTCTCACTTACAATTTCTGCTCCACCGTTATTCCCTAAGCCGTCTATTGCTGTATCTACCTTCTGAAAGCCTGAGTTGCCCTGCTCTTCTTTCATTTTTCCACTTTTGTCTCTCTGACTCCTGTTATTTTGTCGAATTGGCGCTACCTGCTCTTCTTTTGTAACTCTGATTATCCCTCTTCCGCCACGATTTTTATTTCTTTCGTCTCTTGGTGTTGGAAGTCGGGATACCTGACCATCTTTCTTGTCACATCGCCTTCCCCTGTTATGAATTGATTGTGGAATCAATTTTTGCTTTGGGCCCCGTCCTTGCCATACCTTCAAGACCATAATTCCTCCAGATGTAGTACTGCGCAATTATCAATAAAAAACTTAACTTCACTCAAAAATATATATTTTTAAGACCTTAAAAAATATACAATGACAACTATTCTTAAAATTATAAAAATTATTAATAATTTAAAAAATATTTATGATTTTTTTTTATTAATTTGATAATAAAGATTTTGTATTTTAATATTTTTCCCTTCTTCCATTTATTTTAAGTATAATTTCTCGTCATAATATCCCTATGACAAAAATGTGAGAGAAAATTTAGGTCCATGGTTACCACATGTTCAAATTACGTGGTTGAAAATAACAATGGAAGTGGGAATAAGTATAAATGTGCATTATTAGTTCCAAGACCTAATATGATGGTGATTTCCTTGTTTTAAAACCATGTACCTCTTTCAATGGTATTTATGAGGCTAGAATTTAAGATTAGGGGATATTATTAAGTTAAAAATACAAAATGTTATATGTGTGGTTTCTTCGACAATCTTCCATTGATGAGCATTTATATATTGAGGAGAAGATTATACTCTTTTATATTTATTTAGTAGCTTTTGAGTTAATGCATAATGAAAAGTATTCTTCATTAGTGGAAATTAGTAACAACGAGATTGTATTTAGTACGATCTTGAGAAGTATTTGAAGTAGGGATGGTAACGGTGGCTTTGGGGCTTCAATTTGTGTCTATGGCCTAGGTTAGAAGAAGTAAACAAAGGGTCACGCTATTATTCTATGGTTAATTTCAAGCTGGAGGTTGGAGGGTGGATACAAACATTTGACAAAATATTTACAAGAGTTAGAAGGAGTCTCTCTAACTATTTGGTGAAGTATCAACAAGACATCTATATTTAAGAATAACAAGGGTATGAAAATCTTTACAAAATTAATCTCCAAGAATAAAATCACTCTCGGGGTACAAACTTACGATTTTGTTTATAATGTCGAGACTAAAAACCAATATGAGGGTTTTATCTCAATTGTTCATTAAAGATTCATTCTCTCTCATTAATGACTTGGTGATAGACACACCATGGAAAATTACAACATATAGAAGGAATCCACCCTATTCTAAGCATTATGTCTCCATGGAGGGGTTTAGTGTAAAGGTGTGGCCTCTTGCTCAACCCTTCATTCTTTTAAAGAAGAAACCCATGACAAATAATCATTATCTTTGGATTGTAAGACTCCTTAACTAGGAGACTTCATTATGGAGAGATACAAAATCATCCTAGTGTTACATATTCAACTATTATAGATGAACATGTTCATCGATAGTTATCAATACAATGTGCTAATTTATAAACTCAATGGGTTATGTTCATCATAATCAACGTTTATTGAATCAATTAATTCCACCTAGGTGATAAAACATTTGGAAATCTTTTGGTCCAAAGCTTTTATTTCCACATTTAGGGAAAGAGCAAGTCATAGAAAAGGGACCAAGTTTTAGGGTGGATTTGGAGTCTTTGTAAAACCATGGTTCCAGTAGTTAAACCTAGCTACAATGTCTATCATAATGACTTTAGTGTAAGTGAAATTGTATTGAACTCCCTATGCTCATGTGGATAATGTAAGTTCAAGAAACAAATTAGAAACACTGGGTAGATTTATGGAGTTTTGTGTAAGCCAAATCAAAATGGGAATTGTCATTTATGTTTGAATATGTGTTGATTTCGAATTGAGTCTAATACATCAAATAATATATATCTTATAGAGTGATAAGATCCTCATTGGATATATAACTATAGTATAAAAACATTAGTTTTAACGAGAGAGTTTGTTAAGAGATAGACCATATGAAGGATGCTTACTCAAATGCTAAAGCCTCTCGGGGGAAAAAAGTGAAAAACAACAAACCTACAGGTTGGAATCATGATCAAGCAAATGTTCACACAATAACCACAAAAAAAATATGTACATTTCTTTAAGGATGGATCATGATTAAATGTTCCAAACCCTCCTCTTAGGTAGATGGCACAAACATCTCTTTAGCCAAAGAGCCAACCCCTCACATATAGGTTATTGCAAGTGAATCCTCCCTAAAGTGATTCATATTGGGTCATTATATTGTTTGTCATCCATCTTGATGCTTTCAAAGTGGAAAAAGTGGAGGAATTTTCTCTTATGACCATTTTACTGACAAGACCCAATTTGGAAAATTAGGGTCTAAAACCTTTCAGAAGCAATTTGAGGCATCAAATATCAATTTTATGGGGGTAGAATTAATAGTCAAAGTGCACATTGTTTAATGTTATTCTACACACAGATACTTGTCCTACGAATGAAGAATCGCCTCAATCGGAGTTTGTATGCAAAATTTATGTCGCTCAAAAGTTGACCTTCCTGTTTTGACCACCATAATTCAATAAGATTCTACGTCATCTCCCATTATTCATAGAAAATGTGCTAGCCATATGATCATGATGAAGAAGATTGTAGAAGATTCCACCTTGTAACTCTAGTTAAGAGTTGAAGTAGTCAAACTTAACCACGAGTAGGTGATTAGGTTGTGTTATAATCAGGGCACTAGGAGGAAAAGGGGTTACATTCTATTCGAGTGCATTTTTGACCATAGATGAGTAAAATATCTTAAGAGCGGATAGAGAGAGAGTGAATAGAGAGGATTTGTGCATTGTAGTAGCCTATGGGCCACAAGGCTTACTTCTTTCTACTTGCGTCCATTTTCCATTTAGAGAAATAGAATAGAGCAACCTCACCTTCTACCTGATTTTTCTCTTGAAAGGATTTCCCATATTATATCTTTTGTCAATTGTGGCATGTGAGTTTTATTTCGATGTTCTCTATTTTCTACATATTATAATTTGCATGCATACACAATAAATAACAATTAAATGTCCATAAAACTAAGGAGAAATAAACCCTCATATTGTAGATTTTGGATTTTCTAACATATTTTAGTAAATCTCTTGAGACAAAATGTCCAATGGAATATCCACATCAATTTATGGATCATAGAGGGAGTGAATAAATGACGTGAGTCAAACAATGCAAAACTAAAAAGGGAAATAAATCCTTCAATGGATTTAGAGGAAGTGAAATAATTGATATATTAAAACCTCCATTAGTGTTGAACCACTTTGTGAAATGGAGAGACATTAAAAAAAGAAAAAGAAAAAGATAAAAAGATAAACATGCAAGCATGTGAACATTCATGATCCTTAACTAGGAGAAAAACAACCATATGTGTTCCTCAAGAATTTCAAAAGCAATTTGGTTGGGAGATGGATTTCACTAATCACATTCATACTCCAACAAGTGCTACATAGTAGCTAGTACCTGCCACTTACTTTAAATATAGGTAAACTAAAGTAAAAAACGATGAAGAACAAAACTTGCATATACCTCATCTAGTAAAAGGAAGACAATTGCAATTAGGAAAAATAATGTAATAGTATTTGTTCAGGAGCTCAAAATTTGCCAAAAAAATTTCAAAGTGTCATAATCTTGATAAGCTTAACTTCAGATCGAAGAGCTTGTCATTCCGAATCCAATGGTGCGAATGACACTCAAATTCGAGCTCGCATGTAGAAGTTAAAGCAAGTCAAAGTTCAGATTTGACTTGCACATGTGGCAAGATTGGATGACATGGCAAAGGTTTCAAGGAACGGGGAAGTGGCAAGTGGCAAGTTTCCATTAGGTCCCACATATTGCATATCAGAGAAAAACACAGGAACGAGAATCAGCCCCTGGCAAAGCTTCGCTGCGATTACGATATCGCAAGACAAAGGAGAAACGAGAATTGGCGCTCGACGAAGCCCTGTTGTGATGCGACAAAATAAAAAATCGTAGATTGCAGCGGGAGCAAGAAGTAACACCCCAGCCGCCGCCGATTGTGATTTGTGATGGGGGGAATTTCGGGCCGGATATTGTTATATGTTGTATTTTATAACCCCGACGGGTCCGTCTATCGCAGTGTATGGACTTTGATATCTGCCAAGGGAAAGTGTCGATTGCGATTGTGATGGGGTCCCCATATGTGATATGCTATATGTTGTGTTTTATAATCCTGACAGGTCCATATATCGCAGAGTGCCTATTGTTTGGCCTTGGGACTATCTGTCGATGGTTCGACTTTGTTGATTGCGACTTGCGACAAAGCTGGGGAACCGTCGCCTTTTCCGTCGGATTGACCACTTTGTATGTGACCACTCGGCCTTAACTACGAGATAGGCTTGGAAGATGGTGGGACCGCCGATTTTGGCAAAACTGCCAGATTTAACTCTAGATAATGAATTTAACTGGCAGTAAGCCAAATTTGGAGGAGAAAATTGTGGAAAGACTAACAAAAGTCACAACTAAGGCAATTTTCGACTAAAGGGGATGAAAAAAGAGGCTAGATAGCCATTTTTGGACATTATAAACTCATTGGAATAGGTTTCAGGATAAAAGGAGCACTTTTGGATAGGCTTTTTGCAAAGTGAAGCCTATGGGTGCTCTGGTCAACCAAAGTTTTGATTCAGTTTAAAGAGGAGTATGAAGATGGAGATGACCTTGCAGGGGTCTTCCAACCTCCCTGTGCTTTATACAACAGCCATTACAGTAGTACTGTAGTTTTATTTCTTCTTTTCTCTATATAAGTATGGAGAAAGAGACTTGTTTAAGTACTTCAAGTGGACTGTAGTATTCTTTATGCTTTTGGAAGTTGGAGTATGGGGTTTTGAAATGAGAGCCCTTAGCTTGCTGATTGTTTCATGAATAACTGTAGGTTGTTATGTGTTTAAAGTGAGAGTTCTTTGCAGAATAATGTTTCCTTGAAGGGAAAACTAGCCACTCTTTTTGTCAACAAATTTATGTACTCTTTATTACTAAAGAATTTTGAGCATAATGAGAAGGGGTCATGCCTTTAGAGTTGATCCAAGGAGATGTAGCCTAGGAGGGGTGAACTCCTTTATCAATGGCTATTGTATTATTGATTGATGCATACTTCCATTCAGTGTTTTGGTTTCATGTTTTAAGTTTTCTTCATGAAACTAACTTAAGTAAACACACATAAATTTCATGTTTTTACTTGCTATTTTGGAGTTCAAACCTCAAGCACATTTTTTATATTCTTAATGGGGAATTAGCAAAGCATTACTAAACTGCTCCATTTCAGATCAGGTTGGCATCAAAGTTTAGGTTTGCTTTGTGCAAGAAGGAATTGACTATTGTTGCAAGTGAATTTGTTTTGAAGTTCATTGAGGAGAAGGTTTTGGAAAGGAGAGCAAGATTGTTACAATCTCTGCCACCAAGTTCTACCTCAAATTGCAATAGAATCTTCAATTAAAGCATGTCTCAAGGAGGAGAACCTGCAAGAATGTCAGAGGATGTGAAGGATTTTAGAAAGGCTTTCTTAGACATGGTAGAAATGGTGAAAGTCCTCTATGAATAGAGGAATCCCAAATTACAAGGTTAAAGCTCTAGACCTCTAAGTAGAGAATGTTCTCCAAGGGAAAAAGGTAACAAGAATGGTGATAAACCACCATCTTCTCCACAATATTCGTGTTTTTCTACAACTCTTATGCAAGATTATAATGTAGAAAGTCCTTCAGAGAAGGTAGATGGACAAGTTTGTACCTTTTGTCCACATGATATGGAAGATGAGGCTCTATCAACACCCAAATTCGAGGAGCTGAAAGAAGAGAGCCAAAAAGTACAAGAGGACACATCCATAATCAAAAGGGAGTTCGAAAACATCTTTATATGTTAATCAAAAGATGCGCAAATGTTAAGAATTTACATGCTTCTTCCTTATGCGAAAGTGTTGAGGTAAATTCATTTGCAACTTTTGAAAAACATAGTAAAGGCATTGGATCCAAGCTCTTAACCAAGATGGGTTACAAGGGAGGAGGCATTGGAGTAAACCAACAAGGCATTAAAAATCCAATTGAGGCCACGAAGAGGCCTAAATACGAAGGCTTAGGCTATGTAGCAAAAGAAGAATCGTCTTCTAGCGAAATCAGATGGGTATCGTGTTCCTTTTGCCATAAGAAAGGACATGAGTAGGAAAGATGTTGGGAGTTGCATCCAGAATTGGTTCCTCGAGCGTAAGGAGGACTCAAAATGCAAAGCGTCTCCAAAGAGAGATGAATATGTTGAAGAAGAAGGGAAGTTAAATTCTTCTTGCCACACAAGTTCCTCATGCAAGCAGCGTAAGCCAAAGGACAAAAAACAAAGGTATATTCGTTCTATTAATTCGAATGTTGTTCATAATGGAAAACAACATGCAAATTTGAATAACCTGTTGAGGAATATGTTTCCATGCACTTTTTTCCTTTCAACTAACCATTGGGTAGATAAGTCTGATAAAAGGAAAGTAGTTATCAAGAATATGTTCATGTCTAAAGGAGTTGAGACCGAAAAAAGAAAATCTCATCCAAGGTTAAAAACAAGTGAGAAAAGATGAGCTCAAAAGAACTTTTTTGCTCATTGCAATATCAGTGGGCATTGGGCCGAGAAGTGTTGGAAATTGTTTCCACAACTTCATCCTGGTAAGCGAAAGAAAATCATGCAAGCACCATGAGAGGAAGTGACAAAAGAGAAAGTGGCATAAGATGCGACCATCCCTGAAGCAACTTCAAAAGAAGAGAAAGTTCAAATAGTGGGTTCATTTACCTAGTTGGGTAAGAAATGGGCGGACTATTTGTCTAGCTGAAGTTTGTAATTTTTTTTTTGCATTAGTTGCATATTCCCATAGTTGGGTAATTTGTAAAGTGATGTTGATAAATAAATCAATTATATGCAACAATGTTTTCTTTAAGCATTACAATGCTAGTTTGGCTTGTTGGTAATCAATTTGAATGGAAAATTTGGGAGTCAAGTTTATTCCATTTTGTAAAACTCATTTCTATTTGTAGTTTGAGAAAACATTTTAAAATTGTTGTATGAGTAGTTGCAACACATTTAGTATGTTTCAAATGTGTTTAGCACTCAAGTTATACGAGTATTCACTATGTGAGGCTTGTTTTGGTTCATTTGGCAAAGTCTTTTAGGATCTTATCCTCGAGAAGGATTTTGAAGATGAGCACCTTGGAATTATTCTTAGGAAGGATGTTGTTGTGGATGGCGATAGTGACATGGACAAGTCGAGAAGAACATCGAACCTGAATTCTTTGGTCAAGTTATATTTAAAGTTCAACTTGAGAAAAAGTTGAGACAAGTACAAGTCAGAGCACTTCAAACATCGATTGGATTGAGTTTGGAAAAATGAAGGAACTATACCTTAAAATGCTAAACAATTGAAACTAAGCTTTTGGAGACCAAAAGTTTTTCAGTGGGGAAGAGTGATTAGGAGCTCAAAATTTGTCAAAAAAAATCAATGTGTTAGGATCTTGATAATCTTAGCTTTAGATTGAAGAGCTCGTCATTATGGATCCAACGATGCAAACGACACTCGAATCCGAGCTCGCATGCAGAAGTTAGAGCAAGTCAAAGTTCAGGTTGGGCTTGGGAGTATCCGCCAATGGTTGGACTTCGTCGATTGCAACTAGCGACAGCGCTACGAAACCGTCAACTTTTCCGGCAGACTGATCACTTTTGTATGTAACCACTCAACCTTAATTGCGAGATAGGCTTGAAATATGGCAATAACGCCAATTTCGGCGGAACTGCCAGATTTAACTCTAGATAATGAATTTAACTGGAAGTACGCCAGATTTGGAGGAGAAAATTGTGGAAAGACTGACAAAAGTCATAACTAAGGCAATTTTCGACCAAAGGGGATGAAAAAAGAGGCTAGATAGCCATTTTTGGACATTCTGAACTCATTGGAACATGTTTTAGGATCAAAGAAGCACTTATGGATAGGCTTTTTGCAAAGTGAGGCCTATGGGTGCTTTGGTCAACCAGAGTGTTGATTCAATTTAAGGAGGAGTATGAAGATGGAGATGACCTTGCAGGGATCTTCCAACCTCCATGTGATTTTTGCAAGAGCCATTACAATAGTGTTGTAGTTTTATTTCTTCTTTCCTCTATATGTGTATGGAGAAAGGGACTTGTTTAAGTACTTCAAGTGGATTGTAGTATTGTTTATGCTCTTGGAAGTTGGAGTATGGGGTCTTTAATTGAGAGCCCTTAGCTTGCTGATTGCTTCATGACTAACTATAGGTTGTCATTTATTCAGAGTGTGAGTTCTTTGCAGAAGAATGTTTCCTTGAAGGGGAAACTAACCACTATTTTTGTTAGCACACTTATGTACTCTTTATTATAGAAGAATTTTGAGCATAATGAGAAGGGGTCATGCCTTTAGAGTTGATCCAAGGAGATGTAGCTTAGGAGAGGTGAGCTCCTTTATCAATGGTTGTGTATTATTGATTGTTGCATGCTTCCATTCAATGTTTTGGTTTCATGTTTTAAGTTTTTTTCATGAAACTAACTTAAGAAAACTCACATAAAATTCATGTTTTTACTTGCTATTTTGGAGTTCAAACCTCAAGCACATTTTTTATATTCTGAATGAGGAATTAGCAAAGCATTACTAATCTGCTCCATTCTAGACTAGTATTTGATGCATTTATTATTTATTATCTTTGTTCTTTAATGGTTAGTTCTTGTTAGTAAATAAAATATTTTAATAAATATGTGTTCAAGCGATGCTATATTGTAGATGGTCCCTATCGCTTAGTTTAAATATAGATAAATTAAAGTAAAAAACAATAAAGACATAAAGATTTCATTGATAGTTTATATTCCATTATCTTTAAAGTTAATTTTGTGTTAACTTGTTTCTAGAGTCTCCAAATCGTTGTTACTATTATTTGTAGTTTTTCTTGTACAAAAAAGAGGTTTTTTGTAATGTTCTTCCAAAAATAACATGTTAGAGTCACAAACCAAATATTTTACTTCTCAAGAGACCAAACACGTATTAGTCAGAAAAAATATTATAATGTTCTTAAATAATATAATTCAATGTTGAATCCTCAATGCATATGGGATCTCTTTTACTAATATCAACACCTTCAAGAAAGAAATATAAATTTGTTCAAAATGTTCAAGCGAAAAAAACATAAAATGTTTCAATACTCAATAAGATAATCATGCTTTTTTTTGAATTAATAATTAAAAATAATTGAGCTCTGCAAACGATTAGGGTTCCTCTGAAACCCGTGACGGCGCCTCAGACTGAACCGCTTACAGCACACCCTGACCCATTCCAGGCACGGTAACGGCATAGCCTCTGCACTGCGCAGGCCAGGCGCTATGGAAACACCACAGGGGGGGGCGCCAGGGCCCTCCCCAATGCAGACGGAGAAGGATTCGTATCTCCTGTTCGGTTCGATTAGCAAAGACGTAATAAACAATGAACACGCCACAGAGCAAGGGAATAGCAATACAGAAGATCAGCCAGGTCAGGAAAAAGGACCACAGGACAAAAGGAAAAATGACAAAGAAGAAATGCCAAAGGCCACCTCAGCCACCTGCAAACCTGTTGCTGCAGAGAAGCCCAGAATCGAACTACAAGGGCACGTGGTAAATGCTAGGATAGAATTTATGAAAGAGCATGCAATCATAGGAAAATTTATAGGCTTATGGCCAACAGAAAAAGCCCTCAACGGTTGGATAGCAGCCAAATGGAAACCAAAGGGAGATGTGCTGCTACAACTAGGACCAAAGGGCTTCTTCACAGTCATCTTCTATTGTGTGGAAGACAAACTCAGGGTGCTAGGTACAGGCCCACACTTCTTCAATGCTGCAGGGCTGTACATGCGAGACTGGAAACCCAGATTCAACCCAGATAAAGAAGACCTAACCTGGGCACCAGTTTGGATCCGGCTATATGGACTTCCTGATGAATATTGGGACGAAGATTCACTCAGAAGAATTGGAAATGGTGTGGGAGAATACATCAGGACAGCTGAAGAAACCAAATCCCGCAAATTCATATCATATGCTCGCATATGTGTCTTTATAAGGTTGAATGAAGCGCTGCCAGAGTCGATAATACTCTCCCACTGGGATGAGGAATGGATCCAACCGCTGGACTACGAACAGGTGCCCTTCCGATGTAGAAGATGCCACTCTCTAGGGCACTTATTCAGGGATTGTCCGCTAAATGCCCCAGATCTGTCTCAGAATCCCAATACCAAGTCAAATCATGATGGGTTCACCAAAGTAACCAGCAGAAGGCGATCGCACCGGAAAAATGCCAGTGGGCAAAAGTCTCAACCGAACATCCACAAAGACCAAGCATCCAAGAATAGTTTTGAAATCCTCAACAACATTCCGGAAGATAGACCCATGGAAAATCCCAGCAAATCTGACCACCCATCCTCCTCCAGCCGGCCCCCTCCCTCCTCCCCCCCCCCCATCTTGAAAACCCCTATCATTATTCCCACCATTTTATCTAGAAATCAGGAGGATCTGGTGACTACACCCAAGAATATGGAGATAGACGGAAAACAAAAACCTACCCAGACTTCAGAGCCTGCACATGAAGACAACAATGTCATAGAAATAATGGAGGAAGAAGCTGAAAACGTGGATCTTCATGGACTGGACATTAATGAACTAGAGTTAGCATGCAGGAAAAGGGCCTTTGAATCCATCGCTGAAACTGACCTAGAAAAGTTGGAGATGGTCATCTCCAAAGTCTACCAACAACAGCAGTTAGGGATTCAAGCAGGCAGCACCTGGGATGGTAGACTGCGTCCAAAGGATTTTAAAAAAAGAGGAAGGAAAACAGTTCTGCAAAGAACAATAGAGCTTGGAGAAGTCCTAGTGGATTCAGGCCATTATGCGAAGCTTACGAAATACTTCAGTCCCTCTCAACCTAGTTATCAATGAAGCTCATCTCCTGGAATCTTAGAGGCCTTAACGGCCCTGCAAAATACAGAATGCTCAAAAACATGATAAAAATGGAGAAGCCGCACATATGCTTTTTTCAAGAAACCAAATGTAATAGCGATACTCTGGGACGAATACTCTCCAAAGCCTGGCCGGGCTGCCATTCTGTGGCGGTGGATGCGACTGGTGCCTCGGGAGGGCTTGCCATAGCTTGGAATACTCAAGCTATCACTATAACGGACTTCCATGCAAGCCACCATCTCATTCAGGCAGCCTTTCACATTATAGGCACTCAGGTACATGGGAACTTATCCAATGTTTACTTCCCACAGGATGGAGGCAGTAAAAAAATACTCCTCGACACCATCGAGGCACTCAGTAACAGCAGACAACATCCTCTCTGGATTGTGGCGGGAGATTTTAACATGATCACCCGACTAGAGGATAAAATTGGGGGAAGAACCAGATTGGAACCTGAAGTGGAACACTTCAAAGATTTCATCCTAAATGCCTCCCTTATTGATCTGCCCTTTTGTAATGGTATCTACACTTGGAGCAATCACAGGAAAGGGAAGCATCAGATTGCCTCCAAGTTGGACCGATTCCTGATATCGGACAACGCAGTGCACATCGGGGGAGATTTCAATGCGGAGATTCTAGCCCACTCTGGGTCGGATCACTGGCCAATCGCCCTTCAATGGCAAAGACCAGGGAGTAGCACCAGGAGGCCATTTCGATTTGAAAAATTCTGGCTTACCCACCCAGCATTCAAGGACTTCGTCAAAACTACTTGGGCCTCCTTTGTTCCTCCAGAAGGCACCAAAATGTTCATTCTCCAGCAGAAGCTAAGGTACCTAAAAAGTCACCTCAAACAATGGAATAAGGAGACCTTTGGGAACATCTTCGAAGCCCAACAACATCTCAATCAGGAGCTCAAGCTTCTCCACCAAGAGGTCATCAATTCAGGGCATACAGAGGCTACACTTGAGAAAGAAAAGCACATCTACAATCAACTTGAGGAAAGAAGAAAACAAGAAGAAATTTATTGGAAACAGAAATCAAGGGTGAGATGGCTCAAAGAAGGAGAGCGTAATACCAAATTCTTCCACAACACTACAGTGCAACGAAGAATGCACAACAAGATCTCATTCATCCAGAACCAGGCAGGAGGTAAAGAGGAGGAGCATGAGAAAATTGAGGAAACCCTCCTCAATCATTTCAAACAAGTCCACCAAGAACAAATAGAGGATCGGACAGCAGCGATAGAGAAAATCACAAGCAATATTCCCAGGTTAATAACGGAGGAGCAAAACGATCTGCTCATGAGCCCGATTCTCAGCCACGAGGTGGACGAAGCAATGGCGCAACTTAAAGAAGGTAAGGCTCCTGGTCCTGATGGCTTTACCACTGATTTTTTTCATGCTTTCTGGGACATGATTAAGGTAGAGGTCTGGCAAATTGTGGAAGAATCTCGAGCCCTTCGATGGATGCTACCCTCCCTAAACTCTACCTTCATCACTCTTATTCCCAAAGAAGAGAACTCCATCACACCCGACAAATTCAGGCCGATAGCCCTATGCAATGTTCTCTATAAAGTCATTACCAAAGTCATAGCCAACAGGCTCAAGCCCCTTCTCCCTCTAATCATCTCTCCTGAGCAATCAGGCTATGTGGAAGGTCGTCAAATAATGGATGGTATAATGCTCTCCCATGAGATCCTTCACTCTCTCAAGCTCTCCAAAAAAGCAGGCATGTTACTCAAGCTTGACCTATCCAAAGCTTTTGACAAACTCAGCTGGGCCTATATTCAGAACATGCTGAGAGCCTTCGGCTTCTGTGCCACTTGGGTAAGATGGATAATGAGCCTCATCTCCTCCTCTCACTTTTCCATTCTTGTCAATGGTCTGCCTTCCCACCCCTTCAAGCCCTCCAGAGGAATCAGGCAAGGGGATCCTTTATCCCCCTTCTTATTTGTAATAATGGCGGAAGGCCTAGGTCGGCACATCAAGCAAGCTAAGCAAGACAATCATATTCGGGGTATCTCAATCCACAACTCCCCTGCTTCCACCCACCAGCAATTTGTGGATGATACCATGCTGTATGGCCATCCCTCTGCTCAGGAAGCCTCTTGTCTGAAATCTTTGCTTAATGACTTCTCCAATGCTTCAGGCACCCAAATCAACAGCACGAAATCCGAAATTTTCTTCTTCCATACCCCTCCCTCTGTCAAGCGGGCTGTCTCTCGCATTCTGGGTTTTCAATCGGCCTCTCTCCCTTCCACTTACCTAGGAGCGCCTCTCACCGCCTCCGCCATAAAGCAACCAGCTTGGAGACGTCTTATTGAGAAAATGGAAGGCAAACTGAATCAATGGACTCACCGCTCCCTCAACTTAGCAAGTAGAGCTGTGCTCCTCAAAGCCATCCTTCAAGCCATGCCCCTTTACTTGTTCTCCATCCTAGCTGCTCCAAAATGGGTCCTGAAAAGGCTGAGAAACTTACAGCGCAATTTTCTTTGGGGAAGTTCAGCTACCAATCATAAATGGGCGCTTGTCAAATGGGATACCACCAGCAAGCCCAAGCACAAAGGTGGAATTGGACTCCGAGACCCTGAACACAGTAATATCATCATGACCGCCAAAATCTGGTGGCAATGGTTAACAAATCCGGACAAACCATGGGCCAGAATTTGGAATGCCAAGTACACCAACAATATGCCGCATACAGAGCTTATACGATTCACCCCCACAAGTCCAGGTTCACTCATTTGGAATTCAGCAAAGCAGCACCACCAATTGATTCAGAAACATAGTTTCTGGGAAATAAGGAATGGTCATCATGCCAGATTCTGGCAAGATGCATGGAACCAACTTCCCAAACTATCCAATGTACTACCAGCAGCTATTATTCCAGAAGGGCAAGAGCAACAGCACGCCAAAGTCCACCAATTCTGGAATTCGGACACGGGAAGCGGCTTCAGGAAATGGCTTGCTAGCAACCAAATAATAACCACCAACAGACCGCAGGAAGCAGAAGCCCTTAGCACTGAATTGGCAAAAAGAAGAATTAAGCACAACATCAGTGACGACATCCTCAGATGGGGCTACCTCCCCAAGGGCGCTTACTCCACCTCTGAAGCCTACAATCTTTTGGAAGACCCTCCCATCAAACCTGATCCTTTATGGTCCAGGATATGGAGTTTCAAAACTTGGCCCAAAATTAATCACTTTTTATGGCTAGTGGGACACAAAAAAATTCTCACATGGGATAAATTGCAAAAACGCAACTTCCATGGGCCCTCAGTCTGCTACAATTGCTTTCAGAATGAGGAAACATTACAGCATCTTCTAGACTCATGTCCGTTGGCTACTCAACTATGGGAGAAGATAGAATTTAGGAGTCAAAGACGTTGCAGAGAAATGGGAAACATAATAAACACCATAAGGCAATGGTCTAAAAGCCCTTACAAAAGTGGCTTGCTTAATCATCTGTGGAATCTAATTCCAGGTTTTCTCCTATGGAATATTTGGAAGGAACGGAATAGGCGCATCTTCAAAAACAACAGCTTGAATAGGGAAGACATATGGAACAGCATGCACGCCAACATCCAAGAGACCATGTTACTGAAATCCTGGACCCAACAAGATCTCCCAACGGATGATAATGAGAAAAACATATTATCTAATTGGGGACTGCAACTGACTCAAGAACCAATCTCTCAGAGGGCAGCAAATAACAATGATAAGGGAAAGGTAAATTGGGAAGCCCCGCCTATCCATTCATACAAACTAAACTTTGATGGCGCTTCTAAGGGCAATCCAGGACCTGCAGGATTTGGAGGAGTCATCAGAGATCACCTAGGAACTCTGCATCAACTCTACTTTGGCAATATAGGTTGGGATACCAATAACTCAGCAGAGTTGGAGGGCATGTGGCAAGGTCTTCTCACTGCAAGGAGACACAATCTTCAACCACTGATTGTGGAGGGGGACTCCCAAATACTCATAAACATGGCTATTCGAATCCAGAATGGGTCGAAAGCTAGGAAAATCGCCAATAGTTGGAGACTAGAGGCCAGACTCAGTAGCTTGGCGGAGGAAATAGGCAACTTCAATGCCATCTCTTTCAATCACACCAAAAGGGAAGGTAATAAAGTGGCTGATCTTCTGGCCAACATAGGGGTTGATTCAGATAGGGCCATTCTTGAGGGACACCTGAACATCATCCCAACTAATCCAAGGAAGCTGGAATGTGAGAATCTCATCCTCAGAGACAAAGAGACCCCGGATGCGGGTGGCGGGACGGCAACAATGGGCATGCCACATGCCATGCATGGGCTGCCCCGTGTAAACAATACGGCCTCCATATGAAGGCCGTCAACCAGAACCGGAACCCTCTGCTGCGTTTAATGGAGTTAATGGTGAGGGAGGTAGGTTTATGGGGCTGTACAGAGCACTTAATGCGCGCCTGTATCGAGAGCAAGAGGCAGAGCATAACAAGAGCAATGGCGGTTGCTGGGAATGTTTGTCGAACGAATTTGGGGAAAGAAGGAATTGCAGAGAGCCGAGGCGGTGGCAGCTCCATCTGCTTCATCGTCTGGTGTCTAGTGATTACCATTGCCGCCATAGCCTCTCTGGTTGCTGGTCCTGTAGCTGGAAGCATTTGGCTCAATTGCTGGGTGAGAACCGGAATTGGTCCACCCCGCAACCAAGGAACAAGTCTCAGAGAGGAAATTGGGCACCAGAGAAGGATTTGGGAGGTAATTGGTTCTGTCTTCATCTCCAAGCTCACCTGCACACACACAAGAGCAGAATTAGTTTCACCATGGCTAAACTCCGTCAGCGACAGCCGTGCAGAAGAGGTTCAGCTAGAGGCTCCTCCTCGCGAGCTCCAGCAGTGGATGAACATCACCACTGTTGTTGCTGCTACTGCCATCGAAGAGCCAAAGCCACTCCACTTCCAATCAGCCAGTTTTTGGAGGTTGGAAATGCTGAAGAGGACAAATCAGAACTTCCCTCCTTTGGCTCAGTGGTTTTCACATTGCCGAAGGCCGAGAGCTCCCCAGGGCTCAGTGCCCACATCTCAATTATGTTTACCAGAACTCCGGAAGGAAATGGGGATTCTGCCCCTCAAGACCAGCAGAAGATGCAAGAGGAGGGCAAAGGCAAAGCAATTGTCCATGAATTACTGGAGGCAGGGGAACATTGCTCCGCTTTGGAGCCACCAGCGTCTGAGGCTGGTCAGCACGAAGCGTCTCCTCCGTTGGGGCCTCCTCCTCAGGGTATTGACGACGAGACATGGCGCAAGATGTGGAAGGGTAAACCAGAAGGAGAAGGCTGGGCGTACATCGTGGAGGACAACAGCCTTGCCGGAGAAGCCGATGCCTGCGCGTCCCTTCCTTCTTCCTCAACACATCGAGCGGATCAAAATTGACACGGGTAATTCTCTCTTGCGCTTTCGTTTTGACGGCTGGAAGTGGTTGTCTACCTATTCGCCTGCTGTAATGTGGTTTGGAAACTGGTCGGGTCTCATTTTCAAAGGGTTAATTCTCAATTTTCAAAGGGTCACTCGCCCCTGGTTATTAAGTCAATCCCAGCTGGAGATACGCCCCTGCGTGGGCAGTAAGGTTTTGAATCCTCCTCCTGAGGCTCCAATGGAAGTCCGCTGATGTTTTTGTCTGGTTCTGCTGATATGGTCGGGTGCTGCCCCTGCGTGGGAGCGTTATATCACTGCTTGGTCTGTTTAGTTTTGTGCTGCCCCTGCGTGGGAGCGTCATATCGTTGCTTGGTCTGTCTTGTTTTGGGAAGGCCTACCCGAGAGGGAGACCTCAGAATTTGGTTTTTGGTTCCCAGCGAGCTCTCAAAGCCCTGGAAGACTTGACTCACAGTTTGTAATTTTCACTTGTACAGTTAATATATGAATTAGATAGCCTTTACGTAGAAAAAAAAATAAGATAATCATGCTTTTTTGAATAAGAAAACAAGTGCTACATAGTAGTTTGTCCTTGGCCCTTTGTAAAAAATAGTGAAACTATCTGATCATTATTGCGGCAAAAAATAAAAATAAAAAATAAAAAATAAAATAGCAATTATGTTTTGTAAATGTAATTGTAAGATGTATATTTGTGGCAATATTGGTTTCAATATATTTCATAATCTTAAAAAATATCATTTAATATACATCTTAACTTAAAAAATTAAGAAATAATACAATGTGTTATTTATAAATAGTTACTTGTAGTATATGGTTTGTTTTGGATGCTCTTTGAAATATTAAATGATCTTTGAAATATTGAATGTTACAATTATATTAAGTAAATATAAAATGGTAAACATATTTAGTGATGATAAACATATAAATTTTAAAATATAAAGAAGTTAATTTTTAAAAATTTATTTATTATGGAGATTACAAAATTACTAGACATTTTTCATGTTAATTATAATATTAATTTTTTAATTATTATACAAATTATTTTGCCACATTTTAATAAATAAATGTATCAATTATCTAATTATGAGATGTCTCACTCACTCAATTATGAAATGCAATAAAAACAAAAACAAAATCTGATGTGATCCAATTGAGACAATGGGTAATAACATGTCCAAATTGACAACCAATCTCATGAGAGATAAATATCAATAAAATAAATTGCACTTTGTTAAGGAGTTGTCTTTAGTGCGACTTCTAGGACTTTCTGGTGGCAGAATCCGGTGGAAAATTTTGAGGTGAAATCTTGATTTGAGATATTTAAACTGAATTTTTACTGTATATATGGAAAACCCTGAAAAAACCCTAGGGCACTTCGATTGTGCAAGGTTACCCATCAAACTTGTGATTTAAATAATTTCATGTCAGATTTTAGAGAAATTAGACCGAAAAAGCTTCCAAAAAGTCGCATTAAAGACAACTCGCTTTGTTAAATTGGAAAATATTTCCTATGTTTGACTAAATTAATAGACAATCAACAATTACCCAATGCGTAATATCTGCCTAGGGGCAAGGATAATAACATAATACTAAACCCAATAACAATTAATTACTCATGTTACTTATACAATTGCTTGTTGGGTGCAAAGTCATTGTTATCATGGTGCTTGAATCCTCAATGCATATTGGAGCTCTTTTAATAATATCAACACGTTCAAGAAATAAATATCAAATTGTTCAATATGTTTAAGTGAAAAAACATAAATTTTTTCAATACCGAATAAGATAATCATGCGTGTTTGCATAAGAAAATAACCTAATACTACATCCAATAATAATTAATTACTCAGGTTACTTATACAATCACTTATTGGATGCAAAGTAACTGTTATCTTGATGCTTTAAAGCTAATGTATTATCCAAAGGTATTCTTTCTAGTAAATGTAAACATGCATAAGTTAGAAAGTACCGAAAAGTTTTTTTAATGAGAAGTTGTTGCTAGCTCATTCGTGTTGGCATTATGTTTCTGGTATGGCTCTATGTTACAGATGTTGTACTTGATGGCAACACCTGTGGCAATGCTCTGATCAGGCTCTCAAAATGTTGAAAATTAAGAAGTACGCAGGAGAACAATTCAGAAGATGTGTACACGCAGGTACACCGTGAAGGGACTGCGGCCAGACACGCAGGTCACCCGTTCAGGAGGTGCGTACCCCCAGTTTCACTTACTTCAAGGCAGAGAAGCGCGTTCACGCGGGGTTTCCTATGTTTGGCTCGTGGTATTTAGCCCGCCGCTCTTGATTCTATGGTTTTGGCCCGTGGTATTGTTTTATTTTATTATTATTATTGAGCCCCACGTTTTTGGGCCCCTTGTATTGGTTATCTATGGTATTGATCCATGATTTTAGGATGGGCTTGCCTATATAAAGCAAAGGAGATCACTTGGCTAAGTATCTTTTTGTAATTGAATATCTTAAGATCTGAAATATTGGGTTATTGTCTTAAAAGCTTGATCTATATGTAAGTGAAGTTAAAAGCGAATCTGTGAAGGGTGATCTCTCGAGCGCATGATCAAATCTGGGCATCTGACTAACTGTGCCACACTGGTGGACTGCCAATTCGGCCCTAATCAGAAGTACGCAGGTGATTAACGGTACAGGTGCGTGGGTACGCAGAGCAGAAACAGTAGAGCTGCGTGGGTACGCTGAGCAGAAGAAGGGGTACTGCGTGGGTACGCAGAGCAGAAGAAGGAGAACTGCGTGGGTACGCAGAGCAGAAGAAGGAGAACTGCGTGGGTACGCAGTGTGACAAAGGTTCAGGTGCGTACACACAGCAAAAGTACGCGACGCGATATATATTTGAGTGCGTGGATTCGATAACAGTACGCGACGCAATAGTGTCTCTGGGTGCGTACCTACAGTAACAGTACGCGGAGCGATAGTGTCTCTGGGTGCGTACCTACAGTAACAATACGTAGCGCGATTGAAGAACCAGTGCGTGGGTACGCGGTGCAGCAGAAGGCTCTCTGCGGGTATACACAGGGACGCAGAAGGTGAAGTGCGTAGCGACGCAGGCCAGAGAAAGAAAAACTGCATATCTATCTTAAGATCTTCTGTTTACTGAATTTTTCTGTTGATAAGGTGTTCTGGGTTAGTTCTGTTACTGTTGATCTGGTTACTGCAGTTGACTGTGTAATTTACATGTACTTGATGATCATTTGATGCTTATGGATCCAGTTTGAAAATTTATGAAAAGTGGTCCTTGTAAGAAAAGAAGTAGGGGGTTGTAGCTCCCTTCCAGGAAAGACTGGAAAACGAGAGAGAGTTGTAGCTCTCTGCAGGTTGCAGCCTGTGTACTGGTAAAGGACTGCACCAATACAAAATCATTGTAAAAGGAGTTTCTAATTTGAAAGAAGATAGAGACATATTGCAGCAGGTGGTTTTCACCCACATTGGGTTTCCACCTTACATCTGGTGTTCTTTGGTGTGACTATCTGTTTTTCTTGTTCATGCTCATTATTTTATGGTACTGATATGCAAAAATAATTCAAAGTATAAATAAGGAAGATTTGTTAAAAGAACTTGATAATACTGATTCACCTCCCCTCTCAGTATTATTTCCAACAATTGGTATCAGAGTAGGTCCTTCGGAGAAGCTTGATCGCTTGAAGGAAGATCATTTATCATGAGCAACTACGAGAGGGAAGCATCAATCAGGCCACCAATTTTTGATGGGACAAACTTCATTTATTGGAAGGTAAGATTTACTGCCTATCTTCAATCTCTTGGTATAGAAGTTTGGGATATCATAGATACAGGCTACACTTTTCCTTCAGCTACTCCCACAGATGCGACCGAAAAGAAGAAATATGAAACAAATGCTAAAGCAATCAATACTTTGTTGGGATGCTTATCTCAAACAGGATTCGTAAAGGTTATGCAATATAAATCCGCAAAAGAAATATGGGACAAGATTGTCTTGAGCTACGAAGGAGATGAACAGGTAAAGCGTGCTAAACTTCAAACTCTCAGGATTCAGTATGAGAATCTCAGGATGTATAATGATGAAAGTGTGGCTAACTATTTTCTTCGGGTAGATGAGATTGTTAATTGCATGAAAAATTTGGGTGAAGAAATAAAAGAGGCTATTGTGGTTGAAAAAGTTCTAAGATCATTGTCCCCCAAGTTTGAATCTAAAGTGTCTGCAATAGAAGAAAAGGAAAATCTACGAATTCTTACTATGTCTCAGCTTCATGGAATTCTAACTGCTTATGAAATGAGAAAGGGAGGTCCTTCAGACAGAAGAGAAGCTGCTTTCAAGGCTTCATGCAAAGGAGATTATTATGAAGCAAGTCACGTGCCAGAAGAAGAAGAAGAATCAAATTTTGTCAGAAATCTTCAAAGGGGTTCTGGAAGGTTCAAAGGTAAGTTACCTTTTAAATGCTTTGCTTGTGGAAGAGTAGGTCATTATGCTGCAAAATGTCCTTATAAGGATAAAGGAAAGGAACCTGCTAGATGGAACAAGAAGCAGAGTGCAAATAAGAAAAGCTACTACACTCATGAAGATAGTGATGGTCTATCAAATAGTGATGAAGATGAACGAGATAATGACTATAAATTGTTAATGGCATTTGAAGATGATGATTATATGGATGCTATAGATGTGGATAGCCTTTATGAAGAAATTACTAGACTCAAGAGATGTATAAAAAAAAAGAATATGATCATTGATACTCTACAATTTCAAATTGATGAAAAGGAAAAACATCTTGAAAAATTAGAAGGTGAAATTGTTGGTCTTAGAAAAGAGATTGAGAAAACAAAAGCTATTAATCTTAAGTTTGTCAAAGGATCTGAAACTTTGGATGAGATTATCAATGTACAACGTTCTCCACTAAACAAGACAGGTCTGGGCTATAATGGAGAAACTTCTCAAGCAACCACCTCAAAAAGTTATCTTGATGCAGCAAGAAGAAATGAGCAAAAGCACAATGGAGACCATCAGGTAAAGCAGGGACGAATTGCAAACAGAGACTATCAGAGGCAATCCGTCTTAAGGGTGAACAAAAGCTACAACCAGCCACAGGTAAAATCTTCTCAATTTGGTTCAAGAATTGATGATAATAGAAATTACAATCATTTGGCCGGTAGATTTGATAACCGCAGAAGTTTCTTCAATGGACAATGCTTTTCTTGCCATAACTTTGGTCACAAAGCAGCTCAATGTGTTGCATATAAAACGATCATGACTAGAGAAGCTCAAAAACAAAGAAGTATGACCGGGATTACAAAAAGGACCTATAACAACTTTTCGGTTCTTGAAAATGAAGTTGAATGTTCTATTTGCAATAACTTTGGTCATGAAGATTCTGAATGCAGGAGCAGGTTTCAGCAGACAAAGGAACAAGCCTCAAGCACCAAAACATGGAGAATAAAGGAACCACAACCAGAAGATGTGGGATAGCATTTTATGCAAAGGGACAAGAAAATCTATGGTACATTGACAGTGGATGTTCGAAGCATATGACAGGTGATAAAGAAAAACTTGAATCATATTCTGCTCTAGAGAAAGGAAAGAAAGTTTCTTTTGGAAATGATACTCCTGCAACTATAAAAGGAAAAGGCACTGCTCGGTTAAAAGAAAAGGTCAAAGCTGGAAATGTTTTGTATGTGGATGGTTTGAAACATAATCTTCTAAGTGTCAGCCAGATGTGTGATCAAAGAACCGAGGTAATATTCAGATCAAATGGATGTCTTGTTCGTGATCTTGACACAGGTAAAACAGTTATCAAAGGTAAAAGAACTCCAAATAATCTATACATATTTGAAGAAGGACAACAACAATGCTATCTGAGCAAAGATGATGAACACTGGTTATGGCATCGGAGGTTGGGACATCTAAGCTTTTCACAAATAAGGAAAGCATGCCAATATCGGGCAGTTCGCGATCTTCCAGATATAAAAATTCCAGAGAATACCATATGCAAATCATTTCAGTTTGGAAAGCAAACCAGAACTAACTTTCCAGAGAAGGAAGGATCAGCTAGCATGCCTCTTGAGCTAGTACATACAGATACATGTGGTCCATTCAGGAAAAGGACACCTTGAGGAGAAGAATACTTGATATTATTCATTGACGACTTCTCCAGGTTTGTGTGGTTAGGACTTATGAAGCACAAGATGAAGCATTCGAAAAATTCAAATCCTTCAAAGCCTTGGTTGAAAATGAATCAGGACACAAAATTAAGTGTCTCAGATCCGACAGAGGTGGGGAGTTTACCTCAAATGAATTTTCCGATTTCTGTGAAGAACATGGGATAAGAAGAGAATACTCTACAGCTAGAACTCCTCAGCAAAATGGAGTTGTGGAAAGAATGAACAGAACAGTCCAACAAATGGCTCGTGCTATGCTTGATGAGTCGGGAACTCCCGCAACTTTCTCGGGAGAAGCTGCACATGCTGCGGTTGTCATTCTCAACAAAACAAATGTCCGGGTGAACAACACTCAAACCCCTCATGAGCTCTGGTGTGGTGAGACTCCTTCGGTAAAGCACTTCAAAATCTTTGGGAGCAAATGTTATATTAAGAATACTGATGAGAAACTTGGAAAACTTGAACCTAGAGCAGATGAAGGCATTCTTCTTGGTTATTCTCCTCATAGCAAAGCATACAAGTGCTACAATAAGAGACTTGGCAGAATTGTTGACAGCATTGATGTAGTGGTTGATGAGAAGGGATACATTCCTAAGCAAGTACATCATGAAGACATCGAAGAAGATGAAGGCTACCCTCAAAGACAGAATGATGAAGAAGAAGAACCTCAAAAAGAACCAGAGGAGCAGACAAGAATAGAAGAGAAGACTCCATCCAGATATGTTCAGAAGAATCATCCAGAATCTTAGATTGTGGGGCAGAAAGAAGCAGGTGTACAAACAAGAAGAACAATTGCAGAAGCCTCAAGCTATTTGGCATTACTCTCTTCCACTGAACCACAAAATGTGAAAGAGGCATGCAAAGATGAATGTTGGGTGAAAGCAATGGATGAAGAACTTGAGCAGATCGAAAAGAACAACACTTGGGAGCTGGTCCCTAGACCAAAGGATAAGAATGTTATCAGAACAAAATGGGTCTTCAAAAATAAATTGAATGAAAATGGAGAAGTAATTAGAAACAAGGCCAGACTTGTTTGTAAAGGGTATGCGCAGCAAGAAGGAATAGACTTTGAAGAAACCTTTGCTCCTATTGCAAGACTTGAGGCCATCCGAATGTTCCTTGCTCTCTCAAGCTTTCAAAACTTCAAAGTATTTCAAATGGACGTGAAATCAGCCTTTCTGAATGGAGACTTGGAAGAAGAAGTATACATTGAGCAGCCAGATGGTTTCATTCTTGGAAATGATCCAAATCTTGTATGTAGATTGAAAAAGGCTCTCTATGGTCTCAAACAAGATCCAAGGGCTTGGTACTATCGTTTGGACAAATATCTTCATCAACAAGGTTCTTCAAAAGGATCATCGGATAGAAATCTTTATATAAAAGTTGAAAATGACAAATTGCTAATACTTGTTGTGTATGTAGATGACATTATCTTTGGTAGCAATGAAGAAGATATGAGTCAAAGCTTTGCCTTGGTCATGCAGAAAGAATTTGAAATGTCCTTGCTGGGAGAATTGACATATTTCCTTGGTTTGCAAATCCAACAAAAAGAAGGAGGAATCTTTTTGTCTCAAACCAAGTATCTCAAACAGATTTTGAAGAAATATGGCATGGAAGATGCTAAACCAGTATGTACACCCATGGTCACAGGATGTAGCCTCAGTGCAAATGATGAATCTGCAGCAGTACATCAACCAACCTACAGATCTATGATTGGAAGTCTACTTTATTTGACAGGCACCCGACCGGACATCATGCATGCGGTAGGAATAGTTGGAAGATTTCAGGCAAATCCAAAGGAGACTCATCTTCAAGCAGTGAAGAGAATTTTCAAATATCTTCAAGGGACACAAAATTATGGCTTATGGTATCCTAGAGATACAGATCTCACACTTCATGCTTATACAGATGCAGATTGGGCCGAAAGCATGGATGACAGGAAGAGCACAAGTGGTGGTGCGTTCTTTATGGGTTCTAGATTAGTATCTTGGTTCAGCAAGAAACAGAGTTCGATTGCCTTGTCTACAGCTAAAGCAGAATATGTTGCTGCTGCATCTTGCTGCACTCAACTCCTTTGGATGATGCAGACCTTGCAGGATTTTCAAATCACTTGTACACCACCTATCTCCATCTTATGTGATAACACAAGTGCAATCAGCATCTCAAAGAACCCAGTCATGCATTCAAAAACCAAGCACATACCAATCAAGTATCATTTTCTCCGAGAACAAGTGCTTGAACAGAAGGTCAAGTTGGAATATGTTCCTTCTAAGGAACAAGTTGCTGATATACTCACCAAACCATTGCCCAGGGAGACTTTTGAATACCTCAGGCAAAAGCTGGGGGTTGTTGATGCATCATCTTATTGAAACTCTTCTGATTGATGGTTGTACGCAAGGTTCATGCGTACATGTGCTGGGTTGCGGTTTGATTGAAGATAAAATGGCACAGGTTCAGGGGGAGCATATAATGCATTGTTGGCATTATGGAGGATGTACAGGAGGAGATCATGGATGCTGGTCTAAATATAGCTGCAATATGTCTCTATCTCTTTCATGGTTCATGTTCTTAGGGGGAGCATAACCCTTTGCCCTTGATGTCAAAGGGGGAGAATGAAGCTGAAGTTTTTGAGGTTTCCATCAAGTCCAAAGGGGGAGATTGTTGGCATTATGTTTCTGGTATGGCTCTATGTTACAGATGTTGTACTTGATGGCAACACCCGTGGCAATGCTCTGATCAGGCTCTCAAAATGTTGAAAATTAAGAAGTACGCAGGAGAACAGTTCAAAAGATGCATACACGCAGGTACATCATGAAGGGACCGCGGCCAGACACGCAGGTCACCCATTCAGGAGGTGCGAACCCCCAGTTTCACTTACTTCAAGGCAGAGAAGCGCGTTCACGTGGGGTTTCCTATGTTTGGCTCGTGGTATTTAGCCTGCCGCTCTTGATTCTATGGTTTTGGCTCGTGGTATTGTTTTATATTATTATTATTATTGAGCCCCACGTTTTTGGGCCCCTTGTATTGGTTATCTATGGTATTGATCCATGATTTTAGGAGGAGCTTGCCTATATAAAGCAAAGGAGATCACTTGGCTAAGTATCTTTTTGCAATTGAATATCTTAAGATCTGAAATATTGGGTTATTGTCTTAAAATCTTGATCTATATGTAAGTGAAGTTAAAAGCGAATCTATGAAGGGTGATCTCTCGAGCGCATGATCAGATCTGGGAATCTGACTAACTGTGCCACACTGGTGGACTGCCAATTCGGCCCTAATCAGAAGTACGCAGGTGATTAATGGTACAGTTGCGTGGGTACGCAGAGCAGAAACAGTAGAGCTGCGTGGGTACGCAGAGCAGAAGAAGGGGTACTGCATGGGTACGCAGAGCAGAAGAAGGAGAACTACGTGGGTACGCAGTGCGACAAAGGTTCAGGTGCGCACGCACAGCAAAAGTACACGACGCGATATATCTTTGAGTGCGTGGCTTCAGTAACAGTATGCGGCGCGATAGTGTCTCTAGGTGCGTACCTACAGTAATAGTACGTGGCGCGATAGTGTCTCTGGGTACCTACAGTAATAGTACGCAGCGCGATTGAAGAACCAGTGCGTGGGTACGCGGTGCAGCAGAAGGCTCTCTGCGGGTATACGCAGGGAAGCAGAAGGTGAAGTGCGTAGCGACGCAGGCCAGAGAAAGAAAAACTGCGTATCTGTCTTAAGATCTTCTGTTTACTGAATTTTTCTGTTGATAAGGTGTTCTGGGTTAGTTCTGTTACTGTTGATCTGGTTACTGCAGTTGACTGTGTAATTTACATGTACTTGATGATCATTTGATGCTTATGGATCCAGTTTGAAAATTTATGAAAAGTGGTCCTTGTAAGAAAAGAAGTAGGGGGTTGTAGCTCCCTTCCAGGAAAGACTGGAAAACGAGAGAGAGTTGTAGCTCTCTGCAGGTTGCAGCCTGTGTACTGGTAATGGATTGCACTAGTACAAAATCATTGTAAAAGGAGTTTCTAATTTGAAAGAAGATAGAGACATATTGCAGCAGGTGGTTTTCACCCACATTGGGTTTCCACCTTACATCTGGTGTTCTTTGGTGTGACTATCTGTTTTTCTTGTTCATGCTCATTATTTTATGGTACTTATATGCAAAAATAATTCAAAGTATAAATAAGAAAGATTTGTTAAAAGAACTTGATAATACTGATTCACCCCCCCTCTCAGTATCATTTCCAACAATTCGATGTTATTGACTAAAATTGAACATCACTTCTAGATAAAATGTTTCCATTTTTTATTTTTTTATTTTTTTAATTTATTTATTTATTGTGCATCATATTTGGATACACAAATGCTACAATGAAAAGATTCTTCAATTAGGAACTTGTTCACGGTGGAATTTGTACATTGAAATAAGATGGGCCCTAACTCAATTGGTGTGAATGAGTAAAATTGGAGTTCGCAACCAACTTGGCTAGACACATAGCCATAATCTATATTTTACAAAGTGAATTTTTAGTACCCGTTGCCTAGTTTTTTTTGTTAAGTTTGGTAGATCCTTCTTTTTCATTATAATATATGCAATCAGATTAAAACCATTTATCTTAGTTAGGTGGTCTCAACGTGCCCATTGGGAAACCAGGTTTGTTGACCAGCTAACCGCATTATACGCCATCTAGTAGCAAAAAATAGTCAGTCTATCTATCCAAGCTATATATACTTGACTATCATGTCGACAACCATGGGTTGTCTTTCTGTATATATAAACTACTGCAAACTGGAAAGTAAATGCTACCCGCATATAATCTTAAGCAAAAAGATTATGACTTCTTCGTTCTAGTTCTCCTGATCGGTCGAGGCCGAGTCTTTCGCACTGGATCCGGGCAGCTTGGTCGGCAAGAACATGCTTGAGAATTTTTCCTCGATTCAGCCCAGACGACTATCTTGTTTCTGCAGCTAAGCTTGCATCTTTTGAAAGTCCTACTTATAATCTGGAATGTCCTTAATGATGACCATCCATATTTGTTCCATCGCCTTCCTAAGGAGGCATTTCAACATCCAATACAGGTGTAGAGTTTGTTTATATTGTGTTTCTCTAATGCGAGTGTGTCCCAGGTCAAGAACCAGGACCTTCCACTCTTCCACATCCACTGCCTCCGCATTCACATATCTGCTGATGTCCTCCTCCCACTCGGCGATGAGCCATTGAATCTCCTCTCTAGTGCCACCCACATATGCAACCACTACTTCTTGGATCAATATGTCCACTGGTTTCCTCCCACAACATTTTCGAGCATTTCTCGACTCAGCTTCTGCCTCGCTCTCCCATGGTCTCTTGCCTCTATGCTTGCCTTTCACTGTATGAGCCATTGTTGTATTGTCCCGGGGCCTTCTAGCCTGCTGCTGACGGTGGCCAAGAACTAGCTTCAACATTTTCTTCCTCCAAGGGGAGTTACCTGCTTCGGGAACAAGCAACCAAGAATTCCAAACCATTATTTTCATAATTTTTGACAACCACTGGTTTTGTTCATCCAACATTTCTCCCCCCCATGCAACATGTTCAAAGCCCCTGAGCGCGAGAGACCCCCCCCCCGCCCCCAAAGATGCCACAAACACCCCTGCATGCCCCCTACCCTGTGCCAATAATGGCCATGATTTCAGTCATGAATTGCATGTCCACCCGCAGGCCCAAAGGCCCAGTCGAAAGGAGCCCCGCTCCTTCTCCCCAGTGCCCCTTGTTGGTTGACCTCGTCCCTTGTCCCCCCTAACTTCGTCCTTGTAATTCTCGTCGTTTCTCACCCCTACCTCCTGTCTTTGAGCTCCTTCCTCTGCCAAGTATCCCTTCCCTATTTTATGTACCATCCCCTGCTCTTGCTGCCAGCCGAAGCCAGCCTGATCGGATTTCCCAGCATACCAATTCCCCAATTTCGGAAGACTCCTGTCTCGGTCACCCTCCCCCTGCTGACTCTCCTCGGGGCCTTGATGTCTGCCCTCATGTCACCTGACCTCCATAGAGCCCTAGCCTTCGCGAATCATTCCAGGCCACACACTGGAATTACCTCTACAACAATTACCGCTACCTTACCCTTTCCCCTTAGGATTGCTAAGTAGATGAGCATACAAGGTTCACTCAGCCAACAACCTTCCCTCCCCATCCCTATGAGCCCCATGCCCGAGAGGAGAATGCCAAAGTGGAGAGACACCCCAACAAACCCCATGCACGAGAATGCATTGACTAACCAGAGTAATATCCCTGCATAGCTTCTGCAGCTGCGATGAATCTCGCCACCCTTCACCTCCCAACTATTCCCACCACCCCAATTGCTCTCTCTCCCCAGCCCCTTGCCCCCATGCAATCCCAATTCAACAAACCAGACGTTATGGAGCATAATGAAGTGCAGAAAGAGAACATACCCGTTAACGAATGCTTGGGGTTGTTGTGTCTCTTCGCCTTCCAGAAAATGTTGTGCCTCCTTTGCTGTTGTCTCCTCTTCATGATCCCCCTCCTCCCTGCTACCCCTCTTTGCTGGAAACCACCTCTTATGCATGCGAATGCTACCTTCCTTCCTCAATCTTATCGTAATCATGTGGACTGCCACTGTGCCCTGCGCTTCGAGTGTGTGGGAGGTGGTGGCACTGTCTTCGTATTTATTTGTCATAATGACCCTTTTAATGGGTCTACCAACCACCTCTCACCCTGATCAGGGGACCTGTTGCCTAGTTTAAATATAACCAAATTAAAGTAAAAAAACAATAAATATTTATTGATGGATAGATGGATAAACTAGAAATGGTACCACCATTTTTGTAATGTTTTAAATTTTCAACGAATTATATTTGCCAAAGTGAAAATTTGGAAAAAAAAAAAAAAGACTTGGAAATTTCCATTTTCTGTAACAAATAAATTATGGTAATCATTACGTAGCGGGTGATTTGATGCACCAAATAAGGCACTAGCCCCCAATGGAAAAGGAAAATAGTGCAACTATAGTAAAGATGAGAAACAAATGAAATTTGTAAAAGTCTGATACAATTTTCTAGCATGCTACCCGATACAATTTCTAACATAAACAATATGATTTCTAACTAAAAGCACATGCAAAAGATAAAACATATTTGAGGAAATATATGGTTGGAATTTCTTTAATTAAAACCCTTATACCATACAATTTCTAGCTACTGAAACACATTTTCCAATTGAAAATTTATGCATAATTTCACCAATGTATAATGAAGAAGATGGTTGGAAAAATTGAAAGTCAACCCATTGTTGTCCCATGAGGTTTCCAATGTCCACATTGCCATCTTCAAATGAGAGGTAGAATTTTCTATAAAACAAACTACTTTCAAGGCAAATCCGATGTACAAATAATGATTATATAAATTAATAATAACACTTATATTAATGTCCAATAAATAGTGTTAGCTCATATAATATTAAAAGAGGTGAGCTCGTTGAGGTCGACTTGTGCAACACAAAATGATATCATATTGATTTGCAATGGATGGTGTGCCTATAGGACAATTTTTGCAGGAATTTACTACTTCACAATTTTGGAACGGTCGATGAGCAAACATTTCAGCTGAAATATTAATAACCACAATAGGACACAACTAAATCCTCAGCAATACAGATGAAAATATGAATATGTTAAATATTTTTTTAAACATACAACATAGAGATATAAATAAAACTATGAATATATTAAATATTTAATTCTAAATAAAAATAAAAAATTAATCTCGCATGTATCAGTTATAACAGTTATAATAACTATGTTGAATAACATAATAATCACAGGAATCACATTGCCGACTTTTACTTCACAAGCTGTCATTTTCCAAATCTTTGATATTTGAGTGCAAACAATAATCACGAGAGGTATTTAAGATTTGAGTAGAATGAAGAATGAGATGTGTATATATAAGACAATGGGAGAAAATTACACTCAAATTTTCTTTTATTTTTATTATTTTCTTATTATTGTTGAAAGCAGGTTATATTGTGAGTTTATGGTCAAATAGCTTTGACCTCTTAAATTTTTAAAACAATTTATAAAGTTTATGAAAATTATAATATTAAAACAAATATTTTGAAAATTAAAAATCAAATTTTAAATTTTAAATTCTTTTTTTTCAATTGGTCAATGCCTAAGAAGTGGCTAATTTTATGGGGTTTTTAATATAATTGTAAAAAAATATTTATAAAAAATAAAATTACAAAAAACTATGGTATCACCAAGTGTCTATACAATTAATTAATACTGAATCAATCAATTAATATTGACAATTAGTACTTGCATCAAATCAACCAATCAATACTCCATTAAAAAAAACCAAAATCCCAATATAAATCAATATAACCATTTTTTTTTTCTTTGAGGAATGTAATAAACATAAAACAAAACCGGAATATTGTTTGGTGTGGCTTTTTTTAAACATGGTTTGTTAATTAAAATAATGGTTCGAACCTTCCCCCGATCTGGGTGCGAGCTAGCGTTAGTGGTTTGTATGGGCCGAAGGATTGATGAAGGTTAATAAAAGTGTCTTCTCCACCCTCCAACATGCAGCCAACACTTGGAGCAGTGGTGGCAAGCATGTGAGAGTTATTGCATGGCGACAATAGCGTGTTAGGGACATTTGGAGAGAGATAAACCTTGTTTCGTATGTTGAGGAGAGCAATGTGGGTGATAATGAGTCTGTGGAACAAGAGAGCGAAGGGAACTCGGGTTAGCTGGAGGCAATCGATAATCACAAAACTCGGTAGTGCATCCTAGGAATTTCTAGTGTCTGGGCTGTGGGGTGATAAGTTTTGAAGGGGCTAGAGGCATGGCCTCGCAGGTCTCTAGGTTAGGTCGGTGTCCATTGTATTGCTTGTTCCTGTGTCTGTGGAATTCAGAATCGGTCTGTCTCTTATGGGTGCATGCATGGTAGAAGAAGTCGAGGGTAGGGTTGGTGAAAGTCCCTTACCCCTGGGGCTGGAAGAGTGGACAGGGGGTTGGATGTGCAAAGATTGGGCGGGGGGGGGGGGGTTTAAAACGACATTGGTGAAGGGAGAGCCAGTGGCTCAAGAAATCCTAGATATACAATCTGGTGGGAGAGGGGGCAAGGCAGAGAAGCCTAGTCTGTAAAATCTCGGGTCAATCTTGTCTCGTGGTCTCGAATTTCCTAGGTTGGGATCCTTGGCTGGAAAGGTATTCATCTCAAGTTTCGATGGAGGGTGTGGAGTGATGCCGAGCATTTGAAGCCGACTATGGACATAAGAGGCCTGAATCCCACTGTGTGAGATTTTTGTAAGGGGTTGCCTAACAAAAGGTTTGATGAGCGACGGGCTCAAACCTGTGGCTAGCTCGAAACCCACTTCATTCCTTGTAATTGTGTGTGGTTGATGCAATTGATTAATGCTAGAAATTGTAGCTATAGTATTGATGGCATCAAGATAGTTCGTATGGATTTGCATTGTTTATTTAAACTCTGCAATGGGCAGAGGAAGGCATGCAATCAAGATGGCATTAGAATAATGTGTTGGTACTCATTTAATCACAGACAATGGAGGGGGTTCCTTACTTGGATCGTGTTTGAATTTGAAGCAGGTTTGTAGTGGGGGAGAGACCGTTGGCAGAGTCGAGCACCCAACCTGTAGCCCTAGGTAGTAGAAAAACTTAGAGTAGAGGAAAGTGAAGAGCACTTGACAAACAAAGTCAACAAAATGGCTTGAGCGAAAGGGATAAAGAACAATGGAGGAGGAAACCATGGTCGGGGGAGGCAGATAAAGGTGGCCATGGCTCCAGGAAGCCAACCTAGCTCCTCTAGGGGGGCAGTAGGGACGAGACGTGGGCGTAAGCAAACCTCACACATTATTGATGAAGCAGCCCAAGCTGAGCACGCAAGTAGCTCCAACTCAGTTAGACAGCTAATAGGAGAGTGGGAAGAAGAAATTCGACAGACAATGGAAGACTTCGATGTGGACCTGGATGAATGACAAGCAGTGGCCCCATATCTAGGAAATACTGGAGGGAGAGTTACTCAATAAAAGCAGACTGTGCGCCTATTTTGGATGATGAAGAGCATCCTAGAGAAAGTTATGGAACAATTTCCTCCGGACATGCATGCAACCCCTCAGGGGTATTCGGTGAAGTCAGATTTTACAAAAGAATTGTAGAAAATTTAGTTCCAACTGCAGTAGCAGAGTGGTAGGCTACACAAGATCGAGTAACACATATCATGCATACCTCACTCAGAGTTGCCTGGTTCTACATTGAAGGACCCCACTCCGGTGGATTCTGTTGACGATGAATAATGAAAGTGCACCCATGGTTTCCTTCTGAATGCTTTTATTATATAGCTATAGACTTATTATCAGTTATGTTTGCAATTATTTAGAGAATAAGAAGTATAAAGACTCTCAGGTTTATATTGCATCGCTGGACAGACTTATGTTTTTTTGCTTATGGATGGCATATTTTGCAGTTATGTAGCCAACAAACCTGGTTTCCCACTAGGCAGGTTGAGGCCACCTAACCCATGGATATATGGATGTAACTTGCTTTATTTCAGAAAATTAATAGAAAGGTTCCACCAAGCTTCCAAAAAAAAAAGAATGGTTTGAACCTTCATTGTGACTTTTTTTTTAAACATGCTTTGTTAATTAAAAGAATGCTTCGAACCTTATACAAATGGCGTGTACATTATGCTTATTTGTAATTTTGAAAATATGTGTTTTAATGTTTAGTTATTTTATTCATTACGAAAACAATTACATTGATTTGAAAACAATTATATAAATTTACTCATGGTTCACATGATTATGATTTTATTTAGGATTGGTCAACATAAAAAATCTATCTATATATATATATAATTTTCCAAGGCTTTATCTTATAAATAGTAATGAATGGACTTTCCATCATTTTTCTCTAAGACTGTGGAGTGAGACATGGTTCGAGAATCTATTTTTAGCCCCGTCCCATCACCACTTAATGATTTGAAGAGCAAGTGGAGGATACCTCTAAAAGAATAATAATTTCTTTGAGCTTTATTTATAAATTTAGCAGGAATTTATTTATAGATTGTTATAAATTTTGATTATTGAACTTACCATAAAAAGTTGTTTTATAAAGAAAATGTGGGAATCCATTTAAAATATTAGAGTTTGCAAAATAACAAAATTATATTATCAAGATTCTCGTATTTTGGATTCTATCAAAATTACTTAAGAGGGAGAGACATTTGTTAACTACTAGATTATTAGATAAACGTTAATTTGGATTTTGAAATCACATATATTATTTGTAAATCTATCTCAATTACTTAAAATCTATTTCTTATTTAATTAAATAATATAATTTTTTTTAATGAAATTTGAGTAAATTTTCACTCTTATCAATAATTTAAAAATATTTAACAATTCAAATTCATATTGAATAAATAATCAATTATATATATACCACATTATTTTCATACTTAATTAGAAATTATACCAATGAAACCTTTACAAGTTACATACTTGTCTTAATCTTATAAGTCTAACTTTAGTTTGAAAGTTATACTAATGAAATCCTTGTAAAGTGCATAATGGACTCACCCTTATAGTACTTTAGCTAGTCCAAACCTCGCATTATTCAACCTAAACTTTTCATAATATATAAGGGTAATGTTAATAGGCTACCATTTTTATATGGTTTTGGAGGTCTTTAACTCTATAACAATTTAAATTAATCCAAATCTTAGTCAATGAATAAAAAACTTCATATTCTTATTTTATTCAACATTAATTAGGAAAGTTATAAATTTCAAGTCTACCTTAAACTAGGGTTTATGATTATCATGTAACATATGGTGTACAATTAATATATAACAATTTAACCATAAGAAAAGTTATAAATCCCAAGGCTACTTTAAATTGGGGTTTATGATTACTATGCAACATACTTTATATGTAGATACCTTAAACTATGGTTTATGATTACAAAGTAACATATTTTGTACAATTAATGTATAACAATTTAACTATAAGAAAGTTATAAATCAAAGGCTACCTTAAATTGAGGTTTATGAATATTATGTAGCATAGTTTATATGCACATGGTTTTATAGGTTTTTAACTCTATAGCCATTTAAATTAATCTAAAGTATCTATCAATTACTTTCTACGGAAGAGACATGTACTAAGCAACAAAGCTCCATATTACACTTGTTTTTAGAATTGCTTTTTACTAATTTAATTATATTAATTGAAATAGAAGTTTTATTGTATGGTTGTTGCTTTCAAGAAAATACAATTATAGAAAAGTGTAGAGAAAAAAATAAAAGTCAAATTAAAAATTAACAAGAAAAAAACTACAATTAATTGAATTGTAGGAATCTGATTCAATCAATGTTGGAGTCGCTGGAAATGACGGATCGGATCTGCTGGGAAGAACATGCAAAAGTCATAGTTACTCTAAACAAAATGCACTACTTTCAGTGTTATGTCCGAGAACGAGTTGTGGTGGTCTGGCACAGACATAATTTGCTAACGAAGAAGATGAAGAAGTTGGAGTCCTGGATGGCTCACTTCGAAGAACATGTCCAATGCTCTTTCTGCTCTCTACCTCCTCCTGGAATAGCCCCGGACAACCCAACTTCAATTACGTAAGACGACTAGCATGGTTACAATTGTTCTCCTAGTTTTATGTGTTTTCTGGTGCTTCTAGCCTCCTCGGTTATGGACGGTGTCCTTAGTTTCTTTTTTGTTTCTGTGTCATATGTTGCTTGCGGTAGTTGACCAACTTGTTCGGGGTGAGGCTACTTGCATTTTGCTACCGATGTATTTATTTTATGATGAATGAATAGAATGTTGATTTTCATATATATATATATATATATGTATGTATATAATTATTTTTTCCTCTTTAAAATTTATCATCTTAAATTGAAAATATCGAGAAAAAACTATAATTCATGAAAAAGATAAAAAATAAAAATAAAAATAAAAAACAAAAAACAAAAAATTAGTAACTAATATAACTGGAAGTTATAAAGCAACTCAGACCTCAAACAATCGCCTTACAAATAAATAAATTGAAATTATATATATATATATATATATATATATATATATATATATATATATATATATATATATATATATATATATATATATATATATATATATATATATATTTGGATAGTGGAAGAAATCTGACAAACAGTGGAAGACTTCGATCTGGACTTGGATGAATGGCAAGCAATGGCCCTGGATCCAGGAAATATTAGAGGGAGAGTTACTTAGTACAAGCAGAGTGTGCGCAGAATGGCAAGCAATGGCCCCAGATCCCGTTTTCTCCTTGCGTTCCGTTTTCTCCTTGCTTGAGAAAGGAGACCTTCGAACACACGGGGAAAAATAAAAAATCACCCAAATATCCACTCGGTGGTACGTTCCCGTTTGCTCCTTGCATTTCGTTTACTCCTTCCCTGAGAAAGGAGACCTCCGCACACACGGGAAAAAAAAATCACCCAAATATCCACTCGGTGGTAAACCCTTATTAAAATATTACATGTTTATTAATTTTAAAAATTTAGCAGACAACTTTGTTATGTGATTTTGTAAAGAAAATTAAAATTATATCAACACTCCATATTCGTTAATTTTTATTTTAGTTTTAAATATATAATAGAGTTTTGTAAAATCTAGATTGGTAGGGTGGGTGTATTTTAATTGTTTGATATTTTGAATTTTTTTTGTTAAAATATATATTTTTAAGTAAGATTATATGTTTTTTTGAATGTATAAATGGATTTAGTATTTGAAAATTTCCAAGATATTTGAATTGTGTAGACTATAACATTTCCCATCACCAGATTCTTACCAGTATTTCCAGCGGATTTACTAATTTCCCCATCACTAAAAGCCTTTCTTTGTAATTCCCCCCTTTAATGTGGAGAATTCACGAGAAAGAAAGGCACATTTTGTCCAGTTGCTTAACAGAGACACATCTCTGGAAGACTTGCGAGACAAATCCAACAGTGGAAAACTTTGACAGATCCAACGGTCAAAAATAAAAAGGTAGACGATGGGTGGTGGCTTAAATCATTCAAAAGGTACACCTTCGGTGTAAAAAAATATCATCTGCTATTTCTAGTGGCAAAGTGGATTGGCCTGCCTTGATGTGCGCAATTTTGAATGATTGATTGGATTTTATTATATAAATAATTGAGAGAAAAGAAAAATAATAATTTGTATAATTTTGATTAAGGATTTATTTATTTTGGGAAATTTATTGACAAGGTTTAGTTTGAATGATTGAATTATTATAATATTTATTATTTTGAGCTAAAATACAATTCTTTCAATTTAACATTTCTATCGCCCTTTATTTTCACCTTTTGGAGCAATTGCTAATTAATAATAATAATAATATATGAAACGTGATTCGTATGTTCCCGATAAACTGTGGAATAACTTAAGGAATCAGAAGTAATTACGTCGTAAAGCGTTTCCCTTTGAAATGAATTGCTCCAGCCGTCGTCGTGTCCTGTTGTTCACCGTGGATTTGTGGTGTTAGACGATTGAACAAATTTTGATCGTTGATCCAAAACTAAAATAAGTTATCATGTAAGGTTGTTTGTGGTCCATTTTCTATGTTAGATGATAGAAATATATTCTACCGTCGGATTGATACTTCTTAAAGAATTTGCAAAACTGTCGAGTACCTCAATCAGCTAGAAAAACTGCAAGACCGCCAGGTGCCTCCATCAAGCGCCAAATCCAGGCGGTTACTAACTCTCCAGTCGTTGTACCGGTAAGGAATGGCACTCAACAACAGTTGAAGTTGTCTTAATAGAAATGGCACTCAACGACAGTCGAAGTTGTATTAATAGAAAGTTGAAACGCTATAATCCCCAACATTTGTGATGTCGAAACCTCTTCTTTCATGAATCTGTGTGGGTACAGCAGGCGTTATTGATTTTGTTGGGCCGGTGGACCAGCTGACCCTTCTTCCAGATTCTTTAGAACAAACCATTAATTCTTGTTGAACGTTTCGTGCTGTTGCGAGTGAATGTAGGGGCCTGTGAATGAATAGGGTGCCTTGTTAGCATAAATTGAAGGGATTGTGCTCTGTTGCTATATTCTGTGGACCTGTGAATGAATAGGGTGTCTTGTTAGCGTAAATCGAATGGATTGTGCTTTGCTGCTCTATCGTGTGTCAATACCACGAATTTGTATATCCGGGCTCATGCAACAAGTCACCGATGGACTTCCCATGACCTCAACCCTCACTGCAAGGAAAGAACAGTTGTTCCCCTTCTCAAAAGTATAAAAATAAAACATAAAGGTGACTAAGACATGACTTTTTTCCATTCTCCCCGGGATTCGAGAATTAAACATTCTCTTTCCCATAAGTCTTCGACCAGTTCTCTTTCCCCAGTTTCTGTTTGCTATTTTTCCCTAGGGACAACAGCAATTTCATCATCTTTTAATTGCTATATATCATAAGTCAACTCTCAAGGACAACTTTGGGAAAATTATTGAGGGACTGTAGCGTCTCTCGTGACTATCATGGGCCCTGGCCTATTTTTAACATTGTCAAACTAAAATTATTAATGCAGCTTTACATGCCGGGTCTTTGAAAATGGTCAGAGAAATGATACTCAGTGTGAGTGCTGATAAAAAATAAAAGGTAAGATTGTCAATCAAAAATTCGAAACATAAATTCCACTTTTAGTCAAAGTTGTTTTGGGTCTACAATTTCTTGAGTAGTTCTTCAAAAAAATTGTAGAAATAAAGTGAGTAATGTTCATGTGAAATGTAACAATGATGATGCTGCTCTGCTGAAATAGGAATAAGCAGGAATTATAGCACTCCAGGACACTTATAAATTGGAGGCAGGCGCATCCCTCTTCGAGTCATTCATTGAATCAGTTCTGAGTTGGTAGCTGTGATATTCTTCTCCTGCAATGGTAGCCAGGAAGCCGTTGGAATCAATTCTGCGAATGAAAGGAGGAGATGATGAATTAAGCTATGCACGGAACTGCTCTGTTCAGGTTATTATCGATGAGTTACAGTCCTGACATTTTTCTGGATATAATGAATTTATGATGTGAATGATGTTTCATAACTTGTCTTTATTTTGGTTTGTCAAATTTATTATATGTATCTACTGTCTTCTCATCTATAGCTTTATCAATCTGTAAAAGGTTTACGGTTATTCTGAATGTATCTAATTTCTTCTTAGATTTTCAGCATACCCAGTTGCCACCTCGGTCAGTTGCACCCGTTTTATGACCATTATAATTATATTTGTTGGAATGATCATTGTATTTATGCTAATAAATTTTCTGTAATCAATGATTTGGTTCAAACTCTATTTTCCTAAATCCAAATTAACGTCTAGAAAAAGAAAGAAAAACATGTTTTCCTTCCTTAGAAAAGAAGTATATATATATATATATGCGCTTTTACTAATGCATAATAGGTTTTGTGTAAAGATTTGACCCAAGTTCCATTCCTCGAAATCCAAGTCGACGATTCAATAGATATTGCCTTCTTTCGAAGGAAGTGGACATAGCATGACCATAAATTACACAATTAGTGTTGTTTAGAGGTTAATATACAATTTTTGGTAATAGAATTCAATACAATTTTTGGTAATAGAATTCAATACTGAATAGCCCACTTGGTTTATTTCAATTAGCAATGTTCGTGATATAAAGTATTATATAAAGTGCGAAATTCAAGTTTAAATCTCCATTCTTCAAACCAAGCAGAAAAAATTAACAAAGAGTAGGTACTTCCCTTGCAACTAGAGAAAAATGTTTTTAAAATCACTGTCCATAGTGTACAGGATGTAGTATCTTTACTCTCAAGACTTGTAGTTTGGCATACGTTCTAATGGAGTGAAGTACTTTTCTGTGCAATGATAACTGAACAGACAAATCTTATTCGTTTGGTCAGTCCTGTGCTTGTGCATGTTGATAGTATTTTCCTTATTGATATTAATGAGTTGGACATGAACTCGGGTCAACCATCACCTAAATAGGCCTATGTTAGATCCCAACCGTGTAGTCATTTGAACGATACATGTTATTCTACTCTAGATTGATTACTTTCTATATTCTTGTTTAAGTCTTTATTATTTAAACTAGTACTTCTCAACACTCATGGAATATATGAGATGTAGGCCTCCTTCTCCCTAAATATTTCATTTGTAACCAAGGCTTTGACTGCTCCATGTGATGAGGTAACACATGGATGAACGAAATGATCTAAAATGATTGAACAATGATGGGGTTTGAGAAATTCATATCTCAAGATGACTACCCTCCTATACCTCTCATCTCGCATTCGCCCTTTCTCTATGGTCCAAAAAATTTGTAGCACTCGTCCGGAGTTATCCTCCAAAAAAGGCATTCTGCTTCTTGGTATCTTTTGGCTTCCAACCCAATTCTCTGTAGCTTTGTGAACAACATACATCAGGTAATATATTTTTCCTTCAAGATTAGTGTATTTACTATGTTGCCAAGGGTTTCTTGGGTGTTAATTATAAATTGGTCATTAGGTATTGAGTTAAGGATTCACTTCTAGTTATTACTTGGTTTTTGTAATTATTTTAGTAACTAATGATTTCCCCAGTGATGTAGAACCTTCAAGGTATTATAGAAGGATGTTTTGAAGGATATTTATTATTTTGAGAGAGATTGGGTTATTGTAAAGTTATTCTAAAACATACCCTCTTGTAACCCATATTTGTCAATAATAGTATCGTGGTTTCATTGTTCAAGTGTAAGATTTGAATCTATGACCTTCTTGGTACAAATATCTTAATGCTACCAATTTCTCTCCCTCCCTGCTATATTATGGGTTAGTTCTTCAACCCATCTCATGGATATGTCAACATTATTCTGTCCTTAGAGAAATTATTTACCTTTCTAGGTATGAAGTCTCTTTAACTCCTCCATTTTTATGTAGGGTTTTCTCATATGGAGTTAGAGACCGAGCATAGATGGCCATCACTATTCTATTAAAACTATTTTAGCATATTCAACCTTAATTAATCCTTTTATATTAATAATTTCTTTTAGAATTTATTAAATAGTTTGTCAAACAATTTGTATTAACTAACTCCAAAGTCTTAGTCAGGCAGACCCATTTTAGAGTTATTCTTTTATAGAATGATTTGTAACTCTTTTTGATTATCTAGGGTTTTTAAACCATTAGTAAATATATTGTCAGGCCAGGGTGTAATGAGCATAACTTTTCTTAGTAGAATGGAATGCTTCAGGTGCAGTGCTCTAAGGGAGTCGAGAATTGAACGGTAATCGGGAGGCGGTTCCAGAGATTGAAGCTGTTCAGGAAGCTTTCAAAAGAAGCTCTGAGTCGGGCGATTTGTGGAGCAAGGAAGTATTAACCAGAGAGGCAGTGGGATTCAACGTAATGGTAGCAACGTATACGGTGTGGAGAGGCAGCGAAAATGATCAAAAATTGTGTGGAGAGGCAGCGAAAAAGGGGTATAACTGATGCAACCAGTCAAGGTATAACCGACACATTCATGCACAGAGAATCAACATCATTGAGACGCAGGACAGAGGCGCTCAGGACAGAGGAGCGCTCAGGACAGAGCAGCGCTCAGGACAGAGTAGCGCTCAGGACAGAGATAAGGGAGTTACAAGGAATCTGGGACCTGCGCTCTGATACCATGTCAGGCCAGGGTAACTCCAAAATGGGCAGAAGAAAACTGACTGATTATTTCATTAGATAACTATTGTTTATATACATAAAATGGGACGGATCAGTTCATCTTCTTGATGACTGTTCACGTTCCAGTTTACCCAACCGTTGAAGATTAGGTGTGAACATATATTTACAAAGTTGATGTACCTTTCTTCACTTAACTAATCCGAATATGTTATTTCCATATGTATCTTACTCCTTGTAATTTTTTTACTTTATAATCTATTTTTGTATGACCTTTCAACCTGGAGTATGTAAAAAGAATGTTTCGATTGCATTCTTACCTCTCCACTTTAGCGCCTAAAGGCTTCCTTACAGTTAATGTCTCAAATTTCTTCCTAAGTGATTCCTTTCTACTAAATTTCTCATTTAAATCTTGCTCATATTTTCCTCTATGAATTCTTTGATCATATGGATAATCATAGATTACATTATACATTACAAGTTCTATAATTTATTTCTAGGAGTATTTTAGAATTTAAATAGTTACTCTATTCAAATCGACAATGCTTAAAAAAAAAATAGAAATAGAAATTACTGTCATTAAGCATTCAACTAGAGGATGTTAGCCTTTACTTAGTAAATAATCTCACCATGTTCATCATGTCATGAGAAGATTAACTTTGCATCATCTAGTAAAAGACAAGAACATATTTATACTTTTTACTTGTTCATTTTGGCATGCAACCTCATAAAAGCTACTATAAATTTCTATTGTGTACTAGCTATTTGTTTCTATTATATATTTATTGAATACACTATTATTTGTTCCTTTTACAACCATATATTATTGTCCATTAGTTCGTACACTCCATAAAACATTTATAATAATTAACAAATACAATAGAACTTTTCACTTATATTAGTACTAGAAATAAAGTAGGAATAAACATGTTCCTCCCAACCAGTGAAATGTACACAACAACCCCCCACCCCCCTGAAGTATCAGACCCTTTGTTCAAGATAAATTGTCAACATTCAAGTTAATTTCCTCTTTCCCCATGTAGAATCTAGCGACATCCTTCCCTCTTTTTAATGGCTTCCCTCTTCTTCTTTTTGTACCTAAGAATTTTTTTATTTTATTTTTTTAACATAAGCTTCTTTTCTTTTTCTCCCCTGAACCTAGTTAATTAGTCACATGTAGTTTCCATAATATTTCCAATTAACAACAATGTTTTATTTATAACTGCACATAACTATTTGCATCTTTCTTTCATAAGCTTAATTTTAGTCTTGGTCCAACAACCAATGTCTGCCACTAAAATACTTACAAGTAGACATAATACCATAAAATATGCAAAGAGAATTTCAAGAGGAGTATCACAATGCAATCATGAAATAATACACAAGACGAACACTTTCAATTACCGCTCACACATCCATATGAGAGATCATCAAAACAATATTTTTATGTGGATAAAACCCTTTAAGAGGGAAACAATCCATAGCCCTAGCTAACTTCGCCAATTGAGATGATTTATTAATGTAAAGAAAATTACAAGAAAATATGAATATCCAACGTTTTACTGAAACTATGATTTATACATCAATATAAATGATCGATAGTCAAGGGACATCGACCTGCACATACAAAAAATGTAGTGAAAAATAATTGTTAATCAACAGACTTTGACCACAAGGCGAGTTCTATAGTTCATATTGAGGCAAGGACTAATAAAAAAACACAACAAAATGATGGATAATTAACACACTTCCACCATGAAGAAAGTGATAATGATAAAAAAATTACCATTAAATGAATTTTATTTTTTCATAAAGCTAAAATTAAATTTATTTTGGTCATAGTCATTGTTTCATTGCACAAAGATTTCCTTGTGCGGAGCTTTCACTATGCAAAAGAAACTTCCTCCACAATGAAATATTTTATTGTAAGCTCTGCATAAGGAAATATTTGCATAATGAAATAGGCTCCTGCAATAGAGGTTCTCAGTTTTCATCGTATGCGTATGATCATAAAAACAATGTTTATTCACAACTTACCCTTTGATAAGTTAAATATTTAATTACTAAATAAATATTTGAATCTTTGAAAACATTTTATATATGTGCTGAGGGAATAGATATAGATAGAGTCTAGAAGAAGTTCTTTAAATTATTGTTTTCTTTAAGAAAAAAAAATGTACACCTGTACAACTAAACTAATTTAGATCAATAAAATGTATTACTAAATAAATTTGATTTGGCCATAGTCAATAGTTCATTGTCCAAAGCTTTCCTTGTGTCGAGCAACTTATATTAATGTGCTTATATTATTGTGTGGAGGTGCAGAGAAAATAATGTTGATACATTGTGTAGAGTGAATAAAGATTATATGAAGTCTTGATACTTGTTTAACATCTCTAGAAAGCAAAAAAGGTGTGTAATAATAGTTGACAATGATTGTCATACTTTTTAATTTAGCTCAAATTGTCCAAAATCTACACGCAGAAATGAGAGATACCAATGTTACATTGTTATTTTTTTTAATTATGTTAGTTTTATGATATGCAAAGGAAAGAGAAAGGTTGGAGAAATTGGAAAAAAATATGCAGAAGTAGCTTTGAAATATTAATTTAATATGAAATATGGGAAAATGAAAACAATTAAAATAAATACAGTTAAATATAATGATAACTTTGCTAAGAGAATTTGATTATTATTACATTATACAACTCTATGTTTTTTTTGTTATACATTTTATATACTTTGTGATATGTAAGTTGTATAAATAAACTCATACGAAAATATATGCAAATCTACGAAACATTACAACGCAATGTTTATGTTCCATCGCACAACCATTCTTCAACAAAAAAAAATACATTCACTTAATTTTTCTTAAAATTACATATAAAAGAACCATTGTTCCACTCGTGACAAGCAATAATGTTCCATCACACAACCATTCTTCAACAAAAAAATACATTCACTTAATTTTTCTTAAAATTACATATAAAAGAACCATTGTTCCACTCCTAACAAGCAATAACAAATATAATTTTTTCAATAGTTTTCCTTCAATGCATCCCAAATATTTCTCCACAAGTACTTCAAGTCTTTCCACTCCACAACTTGTCCGGTCTGTTTAGAATCTCCTATTAGTATTAATTAATTATCCATATGCATATTAATTAGTTAATTATGTTTCTAGAAAACTTGAAAAAGTTTGGCCACTCAAGAACATGCCCCATATCCTTCGAATTTTTTCTATCCATTTGATTTATATAGATCAAAGAAAAGATACAACTATATTAAGCATCCATATAATATTTAGGCACTTCGTACAATATAATAATGTTACTCGTTTTGCACCTTTACAAAAAAATATAAGAAGATTAATATATTTCATAATATGATCTAATTTAAAACATGATATTCTTTTAGCGCTTTCTCTTGCTAAGTAAATTTCTCCTACAATGTTAAATTAGCCTTAGGCGGAATGTGGAGGAAGAAATTTGGACTAGATATAGTCCCTGCTCCCACACTTCCCACACACCCTTTCTCTCACATGTTCTATACACCCTTTCTCTGTACAATGAAATAATGCAACTAGCCCCCCTACCCTTCCTTGCTTAGATAATGTACCTGCAACCTCGTCAATTCTGGCCTCTTTGGACTCTTTAAACACTCTGCACAATGTATCAATGTTACTTGTTCTGCACCTCCACCCAATAATGTAAGCACATTTCTATAATTCATAATATGATCTTAATTTAAAGTGTAATATTCTCTGAGAACTTCCTCTTGGTAAGTAAATCTCTCTTGAGTGTTAAATAGCCTTATGTAGAATGTGCAAGAGGAAAGCTTGGCTTGATATAGTCTCTTCTCTTGCACACCCTTTCTCATTCACTTTCTGCAAACCCTTTCTCCAAAAAAGAAAATAATAGTTGCTACCCCCAACCCGCCCGCCCCAATTATGTAAGTGACCTGCACATCTTTGAATAAAGCAATAATAGTGTCAAAGAACTTATTGACACAATGACTACTTAAAAAAAGTAGTCTCTTTTATATTTTTAAAAATTATTTATTAGGAACTCATAGTGAAAATAAAAAAAAAAACTTTTACCAAAAAAATTATGTTCCATCAAATCTCGCTTAGCCAATAAAAAAATAAAATAATATTTTCTAAATTATAAATTTACAAAAATATGAATACTCATTATTTAAACTTTAGTTAAATATATAAAAACTCATCAAAATAACCAATAGTTAAAAGAGACTTTGAGTACGAGACAGGTGCTATAGTCGATGGTGAGACAATGCCTATAAAAAAATCAATCTTATATTTCAATGAAACATGTGACTTAGAAGTTGCATTGTTCTAAAAAGGATTTATTTGATATAATTTGGGTGTTTAAGAAGAACATATATACTAGCAATTGCACCAGATGTTGCAAAGGAAACGCCATAAGGCAGTAGCTTAGCTAGGAAAGAGTAGCATTAAATTTTTACTCTTCCACGATGACAGTGAAAATGTCACCATATGTTGCGAAAGGGTGTAAGTAGAATTTTGGATCTTAGTTAAAGAGGGGAGTCTCAGGAATTGCATAGTTGACATGACAATAGTATCCACAATATAAGGTTCTCTCTTTTTGGTTATTTAGTGTAGTTTCCAAAGAATGCATTGTAGAGATAGTTAATATCTCTATCCTTAGCAGTTATTGACCAAAAGACCCTAATCTAGTCTTTTGTTTAGACATCCATATGTATTTGCACTTGAAACTCTTGTGTTTGAAGTATTTTCATATTTGAATGGTTGGAATTAATCCACAACCTATTTGTATATGCAACTTTATTTGGATTCAAGATTTCTTTCAAGTGATATAGCTTTGTTGGGTTTCATTCATATCCATTTACCTTGTTCCCCCAATTCAAACTCTAGAAAACATTTGTATCATTATGTTTTTGATGAGTATGTTGTGGATCAGATCATAGTGACTTGCCTCAAATGATTTTGGATAAATTATAAGAAGATCAAGTTGAAGCCAAAATATGAATCTTTTGAACTCAACGATGTTGAAAATATCAAGTTTCCATAATCTACCATAAGTATAGTAAATTTGAATTATGAATATGGAACCATTTAGTTATTTAATCTTAGAAAGGTCTATGAGCGAGTGCCTACGATACCAAATCCTTTCCAATTGATAAATTATAAGAAGATCAAGTTGAAGCCAAAATATGAATCTTTTGAACTCAAGGCTATTGAAAATCTCAGATTGCCATAATCTACCATAAGTATAGTAAATTTGAATAATGAATATGGAACCATTTAGTTATTGAATCTTAGAAAGGTCTATGAGCCTAGTCTACGATAACAAATCCTTTCCAATTGATGATATCAACAACCCACGAACAAGTGACTAAAGTTTCTTTGGAAATTCAAATGCATTTCCAAATAAAAATATTCATGAGTTCACTTTTAACTAATAATGTTTTAACATAGAACATCCTTCAAAAAAGATACTAATTAGTTAGCTCATGCTCCTTGGTTCTAATTTTCCTTTCAAAGCACTCCATGTAAAAATAAAGTTTCCTTCAAAATTGTTGAATGAATTTAAAGAGAAACACTTCTTTGAAAATTTTCATGAGATTTTTAAAGATGGGTGAAAATTTCATGTAAAAATATATAACAACACTGGTGAAAATTTCATGTAAAAATATATAACAACATTGGTGAAAATTTCATGTAAAAATATATAAATACCACGGATGATCAGACATGTCCTTGGTGAAAATTTCATGTAAAAATATATAAATACCACGGATGATGGGACATGTCCCTGGTGAAAATTTCATGTAAAAATATATAAATACCATGGATGATGGGACATATATTCCAAACTCAGTGGTGGGCAGGACATCCTAGTGGGTGTTCATTTGGTTTTTTATGCTTAAGAAAATTGGCAAAGGCAATGGCTAAGGCATTAAAGAGGCAAAGGACATCCTGAGAAAAAGGAGGTGAAAGGTCACATGTTGCATGTGAGGAGGGAAATGAAGGAAAAAAATGGAAAATGAAGAAAATAGAGGCCTCATTAATAAAAAGGCTTGTGAGAATAACTTCACTACATCAAATTTTATTACAGGTACCGAGTTGCATGTATGAGATTGCCTGGATCGATAGTGGATTGCCTAGCCTTGCCATTTAACTCCTCTCAATGAGATTTGAACATAAAACCTGGTGGAATTCACCTATTCTAACATTATATTCATATAACATTCACCTAAATATTTAATTCGCTTTTACTTTTTAAACTTTAATACATAATTATATTGTGTAAATAGTTGGTAGATGTCTAAATTATTTAAATAATCATATTATGTAAGTGGTTCGTAAATGTTGAAATTATTTGAGAGAATGGTGGAATTCACCTATTCTAAAATTATATTCATATAACATTCATATATAAATATTTAATTCTCTTGTACTTTTAAACGTTAATACATAATTATATTGTGTAAATAGTTGGTAGATGTTGAAATTATTTTCATAATCATATTATGTAAGTGGTTCGTAAATGTTGAAATTATTTGAGAGAAGAAAGGTATGAAAAGAGGAATATTATTGGAATTTCTTTAAACTTTAATACATAGTCAAATTGTCTACTTGTCAAATTTAAATATCAAAATCTTCCTTAATTCAATTATATTTAAATTATGTAGTTATAATTTTATTTATTTTTTTCAATTATCAAATTGATATAATCATTCAAATAAATATTGAATTATTCTAATTTATTTCAAAATTTAATTTAATTTTACATGTGTCAAATTTAAATATCACATCGGAAGGCACCGATACATCGGATTTTATATATGATTTCTTCACTATTTTGGCATGCATGTGGTTTCTTGGTTGTGATAGCACAAAAAATTGCCTGATCGATAGCGGATTGCCTAGCCTTGCCATTTAACTCCTCCCAATGAGATTTGAACATAAAACCTGGTGTAATTCACCTATTCTAACATTATATTCATATAACATTCACATAAATATTTAATTCTCTTTTACTTTTTAAATTTTAATACATAATTATATTGTGTAAATAGTTGGTAGATGTTGAAATTATTTGCATAATCATATTATGTAAGTGGTTCGTAAATGTTGAAATTATTTGAGAGAATTGTGGAATTCACCTATTCTAACATTATATTCATATAAATATTTAATTCTCTTTTACTTTTAAACTTTAATACATAATTATATTGTGTAAATAGTTGGTAGATGTTGAAATTATTTGCATAATCATATTATGTAAGTGGTTCCTAAATGTTGAAATTATTTGAGAGAAGAAAGGTATAAAAAAGGATTATTATTGGACTTTCTTTAAATTTTAATGCATAGTCAAATTGTCTACTTATCAAATTTAAATATCAAAATATTCCTTAATTCAATTACATTTAAGTTATATAGTTATAATTTTATTTATTTATTTCAATTATCAAATTGATATAATCATTCAAATAAATATCAAATTATTCTAATTTATTTCAAAATTTAATTTAATTTTACATGTGTGAAATTTAAATATCAAAATCTTTTTTAATTTAATTAGACTTAAATAATCTAGTTATATTTTTTTTATTCGTTTTCAATTATCAAATTAATATACTTACTAAAATAAAATAGTTATTAATTTTTAAATTTTCCCCAATTTAAGAACAATTTATTCTAAAGATACAAGTATTTTCTAAATAAGAATTCCTCGAAATCCAACGTAAAAGGTGCATCAGTAAAATGAATAAACATATATCTCCGAGGAAGCATTCAATTTCTCCGCTGCGTTGATTTGAAAAATGATTTTGGCATTGTCTAAAATAAAAAAATAAATAAAATCCAGAGAATTAATTGCGATTTAATTGGTGATTACCATGATTCAAAGTTCAAAATCGAGTGGATCAGATCAACTTAAAAAATAGGAACCATTATGTTCAAAGAAGACGGTTGAAAATATTTAATTGGTGATTACCATGATTCAAAGTTCAAAATCTAGGGGATCAAACCAATTTTAAAAAATAGTAACAATTATGTTAAAAAAAGACGGGGGTTGAAAATGCTGTGAAAATGAAGATAAACGAGTCGCTATATTTCTTATATTTGTATCTTTCCAGAAGCACATTTGTATATAGTACGTTATGTAATAATATATTCGAACCAAAAGAATATTTATATATATTCCATTATGTAAAACATCATATCCGAATGAGCTATGAGCAATTAGGGATAATATCTATGGAATTTTATATTTTCATCGAGGTAATAGTTAATCACTAGAGTGTTATCAAGGAATTTAGATTTCTGTGATCCATAAAGTTTGTTTAGAAATTTTTTGGCGAAATCACATAATTGATCATTTGTCGACGCGTTTGGAACCAGTTGTCGACGCGTTTGGAACCAACTAGTGTGGTTCATCGTCAGGACAAGTTTCTAAACCAAGACTTCGCTGTTACTCTAATTCATTAACCAAGACTTCTAATTAAGACATAATCAAAAAATAAGTTAGCTGTTGCACATATATTTGGCTAAGAATAGCTTTCAATTTTCCAGTGAATAAAAATGAAAAAAAATAATGGAAATTGGGAGAATAAGGAGGTGAAAGGTCACATGTTGCATGTGAGGAGGGAAATGAAGGAAAATAATGGAAAATGAAGAAAATAAAGGCCTCATTAATAAAAAGGCTTCTGAGAATAGCTTCTTCTTTTCAGTGTGAACCTTTTGTCAATTCAGTTTTGGAGCTCTCTCATTCTTCTTTCTCTCTCATACTCTTAGAGACTTAGAGTTTTCTTGGAGCACTCTTGGTGGGTGTGGCATACTTGGATTCTTATAGCAAGAAGGCAAAGCAAAGGAAGAGCAAGAAAGCGCAAGAAGGCATCGACATCAAGGAAAAGGAAGAGCAAGAAAGCGCAATAAGGCATCAACATCAACATCAACAACTACATCATCAGAAGGTATCGACATCAACAACTACATCAGATTTTATTACAGGTACCAAGTTGCATGTATGAGATTGCCTGGATCGATAGTGGATTGCCTAGCCTTGCAATTTAACTCCTCCCAATGAGATTTGAACATAAAACCTGGTGGAATTCACCTATTCTAACATTATATTCATATAACATTCACATAAATATTTAATTCTCTTTTACTTTTTAAACTTTAATACATAATTATATTGTGTAAATAGTTGGTAGATGTCTAAATTATTTGCATAATCATATTATGTAAGTGGTTCGTAAATGTTGAAATTATCTGAGAGAATGATGGAATCCACCTATTCTGACATTATATTCATATAACATTCATATAAATATTTTATTTTCTTTTACTTTTAAACTTTAATACATAATTATATTGTGTAAATAGTTGGTAGATGTTGAAATTATTTTCATAATCATATTATGTAAGTGGTTCGTAAATGTTGAAATTATTTGAGAGAAAAAAAGTATGAAAAGAGGAATATTACTGGAATTTCTTTAAACTTTAATACATAGTCAAATTGTCTACTTGTCAAATTTAAATATCAAAATCTTCCTTAATTCAATTATATTTAAAATATGTAGTTATAATTTTATTTATTTTTTTCAATTATCAAATTGATATAATCTTTCAAAAAAATATTGAATTATTCTAATTTATTTCAAAATTTAATTTAATTTTACATGTGTCAAATTTAAATATCACATCGGAAGGCACCTATACATTTGATTTTATATATGATTTCTTCACTATTTTGGCATGCATGTGGTTTCTTGGTTGTGATAGCACAAAAAATTGCGTGATCGATAGCGGATTGCCTAGCCTTCAATTTCAATTTCTCCGCTGCGTTGATTTGAAAAATGATTTTGGCATTGTTTAAAATAAAAATAAAAAATCAAGAGAATCAATTGCGATTTAATTGGTGATTACCATGATTCAAAGTTCAAAATCGAGTGGATCAGATCAACTTAAAAAATAGTAACAATTATGTTCAAAGAAGACGGTTGAAAATATTTAATTGGTGATTACCATGATTCAAAGTTCAAAATATAGGGAATCAAACCAATTTTAAAAAATAGTAACAATTATGTTCAAAAAAGACGGTTGTTGAAAACGCTGTGAAAAATTTATATCTTTCCAGTTTGTATATAGTCTGTTATGTAATAACATATTCAAACCAAAAGAACATTTATATATATTCTATTATGTAAAACATCATATCCAAATGAGCTATAAGCAATCAGGGATAACATCTATGGAATTTTATATTTTCATTGAGATTAACATCTATGGAATTTTATATTTTCATTGAGGTAATACTCTAATCCATTAACCATTAACCAAGATTTTGAATTAAGACATAATAAAAAAACACGTTAGCTGTTGCACATATATTTGGCTAAGAATAGCTTTCAATTTTGCAGTGGGTAAAAATGAAGAAAAATAATGGAAATTGGGAGAAAAAGGAGGTGAAAGGTCACATGTTGCATGTGAGGAGGGAAATGAAGGAAAATAATGGAAAATGAAGAAAATAAGGCCTCATTAATAAAAAGGCTTCTGAGAATAGCTTTTTCTTTTCAGTGTGAACTTTTTGTCAATTCAATTTTGGAGCTCTCTCATTTTTCTTTCTCTCTCATACTCTTAGAGACTTAGAGTTTTCTTGGAGCACTCTTGGTGGGTGTGGCATACTTGGATTCTTACAGCAAGAAGGCAAAGCAAAGGAAGAGCAAGAAAGCGCAAGAAGGCATCTACATCAAGGAAAAGGAAGAGCAAGAAAGCAAGAAAGTGCAATAAGGCATCAACATCAACATCAACAACTACATCATCAGAAGGTATCCACATCAACAACTACATGGGATTTTATTACAAGTACCGAATTGCATGTATGAGATTGCCTGGATCGATTGCCTAGCCTTGCAATTTAACTCCTCCCAATGAGATTTGAACATAAAACCTGGTGGAATTCACCTATTCTAACATTATATTCATATAACATTCACATAAATATTTAATTCTCTTTTACTTTTTAAACTTTACTACATAATTATATTGTGTAAATAGTTGGTAGATGTTGGAAATTATTTTCATAATCATATTATGTAAGTGGTTGGCAAATGTTGAAATTATTTGAGAGAAAAAATGTATGAAAAGAAGAATATTATTGGGATTTCTTTAAACTTTAATACATAGTCAAATTCTCTACTTGTCAAATTTAAATATCAAAATTTTCCTTAATTCAATTATATTTAGATAATGTAGTTATAATTTTATTTATTTTTTTCAATTATCAAATTGATGTAGTTATTCAAATAAATAGTGAATTATTCTAATTTATTTCAAAATTTAATTTAATTTTACATGTGTCAAATTTAAATATCAACATCAAAGGCATTGACCTATTCTTTTCTATTATATATCTTACGGCTTTTCCTTTGCAACATAAAATACAAATACTAATTAATCACTTGTTAAGTCATATCATGAAAAGCAAAGATGAGTAGCAATGAAATGCAAAAATAAAGTGAGAGGCTCACCAATGAAAAGCAAATAGACTCGATTATGAAATGCAAAAATAAAGTGAAGAGGCTCAGCCATGAAAAGCAAATAGAAAGCAAATAGACGAGCCAATGAAAAACAAATAGGCTCACCAATGTAGCATGTACTGTAAATAATTTGGTTTTGTTAGTTTTGTTCATGGTTTCCACCGCCATTTATTTTTGTTGATGCTTCACTTAGTGCCTGGTCTGCCCATCGATTGGTCTGCCTCCACTCCGTTAATCGTTCTTGAGCGAAGTGATTACGAAATTTAAACACTTCCCGTTCGCACCGAAGATAGGAAAATGTTTAGTATACATTTCCTGTTCGAGATCCTCGGTGCGTATACACGCTCTATCCACTTTAATTTCTTGGTTCCAAGAAGTTTGTTTCAGGTTTCTTAATGTTTAATTTGTTATTTCATGACAGGCAACATCACTGCCCTGATACTCTTCTTAGTTCCTTTGTGAGTTTTCCCAACTTATGTCGTCATTTAATGAGAAAACTTATTGATGCACATATAATTCATAATTGTTCTAGTTTATGATCCGACTGGTACTGTGCAGAATTACGTTCTGGAAGATTATTCAGAAAAAATCGACCGAACAGTTCTCTGGATTTCCGTATGTTTCCACGCTTCTGAATTGCTTGCTTTCTGCATGGTATGGCATGCCGTTTGTATCACCCAATAACCTTCTTATGAGTACGGTTAACGGAACTGGGGCCGTCATAGAATTCTTCTACGCAATTGTGTTCATCTGGTATATTCGCGACAAAAAATACAGGGTAAGTATAGTATTGATTAATAAATTTGTTTCTGAGGAGGGTGATCCCCATTTGAATGACGGTGGATGAAACAGGTGAAGATATTTGGCCTTCTGGTAGCTGTAGTTTTTTTGCAATGGTCGTCCTGGTATCGCTCTTGGCACTGCACGGACAGGTTAGAAGGTTATTTTGCGGCTTCGTTTGCGCCATCTTCTCCATCTGCATGTACGGGTCTCCTCTGTCAGTAATGGTAAATCCCTGTACTTCCTCTTTAGCAAAACCAATTTTGAGTGAGCATTGTTTAAGTCAGCGTAAGGGTCAAGAGAATGCGGTTTTTTTCAACAATTTACATGTATGCCTCAGCGTCAAGAGAATGCTGTTTTTTCAACAATTTACATGTATGCCTGAGTATGATATGTGAAGGGACCCGAAGCGCGTAAAGTATATGCGTGATTTTGATGGCGTGCAGATGTTGGTGATCAGGACGAAGAGCGTAAAGTATATCCCATTCCCCCTGTCTTAGTTGTCATACTATGCCGCGTCGCCTTGTTCATACAGGGATTTCGGAGACATGATCCATTCGTTTATGTATGTATTCTTTTTAATTTTGAAGGGTGGGGCTAGTTCTCAGAAGAAGCGGTATTGGCTCTTTTTTTATTAGATATATAGGCAGCGCCTAACTAGCCATATATAGGGTATTCAATGCCCTGGAAGATGCACGGGACATAACCCGCTAACACGTGAATTGCGACCACTAAATAAAAAAAAGTAATTCATGTGTTAGTGGGCTATGTCCCGTGCATCTTCCAGGGCATTGAATACCCTATATATGGCTAGTTAGGCGCTGGCGCTGCCAGATATATAAGTATAGTCATATAATTGTACATCAGCAGTTACATAGATACACATCAAATCACAATATTCTAGTATATGACTGAAACGGCGCAGCAACACATTGACGCGAGTCAATCGCGAGTAGGGTGCGAAAATGCCGACAACCCCCACCACGCTCTCCATGCACTCGGGTGTGATTAGTTTATGTATGTATTCACATATTGGGTAGTAAGACATCATTAAACATGATCACATTATAAGTTGAAATATTTTTAAGATAAAGGAAATCAAAACAGTAGATATACTATTTTTTTTGTAAGCTAGGCGTTTCCATTTCTATTATATACAGCGAATTTAAACTATACAAACAAAAGCCACCTCAACCAACCTTGAAGAGAAACAGAATCTGTTGATCCCTCAATCCAAAAAAATTTACTTATCCAACATAAAAACATCGCCTATCAAAAATCCCGACAGTAGATATACTATTTTTAATTACGTGTACTATCCTCTAATTTCTACAAGGTCTCTATAAGAAAGAATAAAATAAATATGGTTAATTATACAACCACCTGCAATTTTTATTTTCTAAACTAAAATCTTTCTAAAACCCGAATTTAGATAGCTCTATGTTAACGTTAAATTAATGAGATGGATCTGTTAAATTTTTAAATGGATTTTTATATTCACAGTTTGTAAATGGGTTTGGATTCTGCATCGCGGGATCTCAGATACTATTGTATCTTATTTACAGATACTGGAAGTGCCCTCCCCAAGATGAGGGAGACACTCATAATGTTAATGTTCAGTTGGAAATGGTACTGTAGTACCATATAAATAATGTTTAAATCTATATTATAGGTTGTTAATTGTCCTAACTTTTTAGGTTTATTTTTATTAAATAAAATCCAGTACACTTTGATTGGATAATCGATGATCTCTGTTTTGGTATATGTAATCATGGTTTGATTAATAAAATATGGTGTGATTCATATTTGGTGTAACTTTGTTTTTTTTCTTTTCTTCTTCTAGATGTTGCTCCATGTGTTATCCCTTTTGAGATTAGTGAATGTATATTTTATTAACAAAAGATATATGTGGATATTTATTTGGGTTTTAAAATTTTTGATTTTTAAAATAGATAAAATATATATATATATTTTATGCAATAAAAGTCACGATTGTAAATAAGGTTTATGGAGTTGAGTGAGTAAATTAGTCTAAATAGGTTATTGTGTACTATTTTTAAAAAATATTATCTGCTATTTCTGGTGGCAAAGTGGACTGCCTTGCTTGATGTGCTTAATTTTAAATGATTGATTGGATTTTATTATATAAATAATTGAGAGAAACGACAAATAATAATTTGTATAATTTTGATTGATGATTTATTTTATCTTGGGAAATTTATTGACAAGGCTTAGTTTGAATTATTATAATATTTATTATGTTGAACCAAAATACAATTCTTTCAATTTAACATTTCTAGGGGCTTCTCTTTGCACCTTTTGAAGCAATTGCTGGTTATAATCTTTATGATTATGATTTTATTTAGAATTGGTTAACATCGAATATATATATATATAATTTTCCAAGACTTTATCTTATAAATAGTAATGAATGGACTTTCCATCATTTTTGTCTAAGACTCTCAAGAGACATGATTCGAGAATCTATTTTTAGCCCGTCCCATCACCACTTAATGATTTAAAGAGCAAGTGGAGATGCCTTTAAAGGAATAATAATTTCTTTAAGCTTTATTTAGCTTTATTTATAAATTTAACGGAATTTTTTTTTATGGATTGTTATAAATTTTGATTATTAAAATCACTCTAAAAAAATTCTTTTATAAAGAAAATGTGAAAATCCATTTAAAATATTGGACTTTGCAAAATAACAAAATTATATTATCAAGATCCTCGTATTTGTGGTTTCTATTCCCAAATTATATTATCGGAGAAGGATGAATCGGTGGGACCTTACTGTCTTGAAATTGAAGCCGGAGGACTGGTTCTGTATAGTAACAACCTTACCGAGCAATGGACTCTCCCCTTTCACGAGAAGGGTCGAAGGGACAGCGATGCCATCACGCACAGCAGCAATAAACCAGGAGGCCGAGCAACTTTCGGGAACGATCCTGAAGGCAAGCACGGGTGTCATCACATGATCGAGCTGACGTTGGCCAACAGCACTTCTGAAGAAACCAACACGGCTCTCTATTGTTTGAACACACCAGGATTTAATACAAATCGTTCCTTTCTGAGAGTGGGGTTTGATGGAGAGCTGAAAATATATAGTTACTCGCAGTTTAATCAGTGGGATATCACATACCTTCGATCTGGCTGTTGGCAAGGAGTGCCTCCGTGCGATCTTGCGACAAAAAATGGAGGATCAAAGGTTGTTCCTAAAGTTGTCAATGTGTGGCATCTGCTCAAGCTGATGGCTTCGAAGGATCTGGGAGCTGCGCCCTGCCGTCCCTTGCTGACTCTAAAGATACATCATCATGCAACTCTTCTTTCGGTTTGTATGAACTGGAGGGACCTGAGCATTTCTCCAGCCATCATGTGAGTGAAAATCCAAATCCAGTTGGGGAAACAGAAACCGAAGAGTGCAGGAGGAAATGTTCTCATGATTGTTATACCTGCGCGGCATTCTCGCTCTGGAAACAGTCACCTGCATGCTTACAAACCAAGCAATGCTCCCGTCTCCTCTGGAGATGACCAGGTTTCCGTCATCGGTGAGGTGGAGAGTGGAATTCTCTGTTACGAGATCATTCATGTTAGCTGCCCACACGTTTCTTTTGGTTTCCTTTTCTCCGGAATATCCCATGGAAATTCCCAAGGCGTATGCACTGGGAGTGGCATTGAAGAAGACCAACTGGAACATACCATCACTAGATGCCACTGCAAGGGCTCTGTAGTTTGCATGGTCTTCCATATCACCACCTCTCAGCATTCCTGAGTTTTTAAAAGCGAAGGTTTCACTCCCACCGCCAGCTGCTAGCAGAAACAACAATACAAAAAGGAGGAACAAACTTTTAGCCATAATTAGCTGATATTTTCAATACAGCAGAGATTTCTCTCTTCTCCTCTTCTTCTGTGCCTGATTTTTTAATACAGCAGAGATTTCTCTCTACTCCCCTTCTTCTGTGTATGATTTTTTAATGCAGCATTCAGGCTATGAAATGGGCTACCAAATAATGGTAACAGATTTGATGTTGTAGAATGTAAACTCAAACTCAGACTCAGATTGACTCGAATCCCTCTGGTTTCAATGACTCAATTTACTGAAAAATAAAATAATCAATTTACTGAGCGAATATATATATATATATATATATATATATATAAAATAATCAATTTACTGAGCGAATATATATATATATATATATATATATATATAAAATAATCAATTTAATGAAAAAATTATATTTAAAGATACAACTGTGCTTACTGCCATGAAAATTGCTCTATTGGCCTTACTTAAGTTAAATGCATCATATCCAGTTGCACCATAGGCTTGCTGCTTTTAGCTTCACCCTGTACATGCCAATTCATTACAAAACCTACTAAAAAGTTGCGGACCAAATTTGAATACAAAATAGTCACTGCTCTAGAGACTTGGAAGATTCTCGTAGTGCAACTTTCGGAGTGTCATATAGAAACTTTCTGAACCCATAATTCCACTACTCTAGCTACACCATGTGTCAAACACGGCCCTCAATAGTCACTAGAGATCACCCACGGATCCTTCTGCAGAGATAAAGAGAAACCGATAAGATTATTAAATTAGAAATGTTGAATTTCTCAAAAATAGATGTTGGTTCAAGCTTACAAGGAGCAAAGAGATTTGATGTTTGGAGTTTGGACATCATATTTCTTTAAATACAACTTAATTTTTTAGAAAAGTTCAAGCTCAATGCAGTTATGCGATGCAGACATACACTTAAATCTCTACTGGACTTATGATATTGACAAATTCAAAGTAAACTGGTATACAAGAGAATGTACCAAGCTAAACCATAAGTTACACATCTTCAGACATGAAAAAGTACATAACAATGGTCTGGCAAATCAATAGCGATATCATAATTGTTTTTCCTTCCACATACATACAATTGCTCCAAAGGCAAGGACAAGAAAATTTTCAGCTCTAGCTAGCACCAGTGGGTCACTAAAACGAGTGACCACTAATGACTTTCACATTTATACAAGGATTGGCAAGAGATTTTACATGGGCTCCACTCAACTTCAGACACAGCTTCAGCCAATATGCAGAGTGATTGAAATTGAACACAACTAAGTAGTGACATTGGTTCACAGTAACACACCAAGTATAAAATATTGAAGCTTTTACAGAAGCAAGGAGTATGAAAAATTATGAAGCTCAGAGAAATAGATTTAAATCAATCAAAGCTTGTTGAACGACTATAACCTCTATAGAAATAATCTTCCAATCTACACTTTGATCTAGACTACTGTTTGATTTGGAAATTTTGATTTTAGATAGATAATATAAATAATAGAAGTGCTACCAAGTTCACAAAAAAAAATAATTCAAATTTACATTTTTAATATTTATTTATTAAAATTTAAATAAAATTATTAAAAGATAAATAAATCTAAAAAAAATTTAAACATTAAAAATTAATTGTAATTATGTCTTATTATAAAATTCAAATAAATTGTTGTTTCAAATGTATGACCTTATCTAACACATGGACACAAAATATGCAAAGATCATAAACACTTCTATCTTGTGGTATATAAAATTTAAATACAATCCTGAAAATTTGTTGAATTAGTAGAATTAATCCCTCGTTAAGCTAGGGCGGCTAACATGCTAAATCACCCGTTTAATCTATGGAGGCCAGTGTACGAATTTTAAATCTGAAGCATCTAATTGTTTCTGCAATTTTATTGTGAATTTTGATTATTTTAGTATATAATGTTGATGGGTGGACAAAAAATGGCTATATTTGACAAGCAAATACATGGAATTTGCCCAACAAATTCCATTTGGCTATTAACCTTGAGAGATTCTTCCCCATGGAATGGACAGAAATTTAATTTTGATTGTGGTTTTAGTTTATTCATAATTTCTAGCTTAAATCCAAATATGCTAACATTATACATAATGTTGGTGGAATCAAAAGCTCCCTAAAAAAATAACAACAGTATTATATTATTAACTAGAATATTTTCAAAATAGGGAAAAGGAACTCAGAAAAAGAAGATATTAAATTTTGGTTATGGTTAAATTTTTTATTATGTAAAAATATATTGAATGTAAAATTAACAATTCATTTAAAAAAGTATTTTAGGGTAATTTATAGAAATATTTTTTAGAAAAAATTGCATAAAATATTATAACTTGTATTGGACAATGTTAAATTGATATTGGCTAATAAGGAGATCCAATTCTATATCCTTGATTTGGAGGAACTAATAAATTGAGAAATCTACATATACAAGTTTTCTTCTACCTAATAATTGTGAAAATGAACTCTCAAATATATTTATTTATATTTTATTCTTTTTTTTTTCTTACAAAAACTTCCTTAAATTTTGATAGAGAGTAGCTAATATATGAAAATTTATATGTCATATATATATATATAATTTTTAATATATTTTCAGATTAATATAAATAGACATTTACAAAATTTCATATGTGATGAATATGTTCATCACTATTTTCTTTTTGGTAAATAGTGGGTGCATTTTTAACTAATTAAGTAGTCTACTTTATCATTATAACCTATTCATTAAAAATAACAACTTTTTAATTTAAATTATATATTTCAAATATTATCAATCATATTAAAAAATTCATTGTTTCTTTATAATATTAATATATATATAGATAAATTGCCTGTCAGAAATGGTGATGATTAAAGAAAATTACTAATTCAAAAACATGATGTTTATGTGCAAATTGAAATATGGAAATAAAAAACCTTGTAAACTGGACTAAGCCCTTGTGATTTCTAAGGAACTCATACACTGTAAATAGTTTCATATCTAGCCTTTCCAAGATATAGATTTCTAAGTACAAAACAAGAATTAAAAAAATCCATCTCCTTGAAAAGACAACCATTTTAGCACCAACAGACAATTTTAATTGGAGCAGAATGGGTACCCAATTAAAATGCTTATAAAATGCTTACATGGAGTAACAATGACAGTGACTGGTCGTTACAATCTTTTATTATTTTCACCAACCTGTCAAGTACATTTTTTTATGATGGTTTTTTCAATTTGAGTTTTTTTTTTCGACCAACGCCCTTTCAATTCATTTAAATAAATTTGAACCTGCATGAACTCGAGAAATGGAACATGAGAACATGGTTGAATGTGAAATGAAAATTGAAACCTGGGCACAACCATGTGTTTGGACATGAAATTGAAATCAAAACCTGGGCATATATGAAATTAAATAAAAATAAGGTAAATTGATGTGCGAACTTTCTCTGTGCATGAACCATTGAGTTGTTAGAGTATTCTATTATTCATAATGTTCTAGAAAAGATGTTGTTTCAAGCCTACCGAATGAGCAATTTGAGTTGGATAAAGGCTTTTTAATTGTTTTTTATTATGGTAAAATTATATTGATAATTCATTGGTTTTACTTTCAAAAGCTTGAAGGAATTTGAAGAGCAGGTATAGAATTGTTTTGTGGGATTTGATCCCAAAATCATTGATTTATAAATACATACTCAATGAAATGTTAATTGGTTGAAACCCTGCACAAATGTTTGATATAAGAAAATAAGCCGAAAAGGTTGAAAGGTTTAATTGGTTTGTGGAAAACCTTGTTTTCTTGGACTCGATCATTGTGCAATTACTTTTCTTTAGATGTTTTGTTTATATCTCCTTGATAAGCACAAGCACAGAGTTAAGTTTGAGCTAATCTCTTAACTTGGAACTCTCCTATATGGAGCTGAGTCCCTCTAGAACGATCCATGATAAGCACAAGCATAGAGTTCTGTTTGAGCTGAGCTCTTAACTTGTTTCCAGTTAAAAATACTGCCTTGATTGTTTAGAGTCTTAGACATTCCTGACTCTGAAAAGGCATACGACATGAACAACATAGCCATAGGGGTTAGGGTTATGTTTGAAAAATACCGTCTTGATTGTTTAGACATTCCTGGCCCTAACAAGGCATACGAGATGAACATTTTTGGTGCTGTGGCAATCAACATGAACAACATAGGCGTAGGGTTAGGTTTATGTTTGAAAAATACTGTGTTGATTGTTTGGACATTCTTGTCCCTAAAAGGGCATACGAGGAGATAAAACATTTTTGGTGTTGTTGTTTTTTCAATATATAACAACATTAAAACATTAACTTGTGTTATTTTATGGCATCAGACTAAAACTCAGATGTAAGTAAAAGAATGAATCGAATCCTCCAAGCAAGAAGACAACATGTATATAGTGTGGATGAATCACAACTCTTCTGAATTTTATGTCTGTATAGACACATAATAAGATCATATAATCTTCATATAGCATATAGAGGCCAACTGAAGAATATCCCATCACATATGTGCTGCTTTCTATTGTTCAAGTAAATATCAATGCCCAAATTGTGAACAGTTGCCGAACATCAATCTGACCCTAGATGTCAAATGTATTGCAGAGTTTTTCTGAGCAAATGCAAAGGCTAGTAAAAAGACAACTACTATTTTCAAAGAATGGTACGTGCAAATTTATAAGAGGAGGAAAAATAAGAATGGTACATACAAATTTATAAGAGGAAAAATAGAAAAGTTTCCAAGCATATAACCTCTTCCCTAATAGTTAACAAACGCCATGAAGCAAAACATGTATGACAGGATTCATCTTTTCAGGCATTGAAATACCAGAGGCCAAGAAAAAGGAGAGCATGAGATAGTATAGAAATTAGATACATTAAGCACAACCAAAAAAATTCTACATGTACAGAGACAAGTGCAGAGTGCACCTCAAACAAGTTGTAGCCAAAACTTTGAATGCTGGCTGACCGATTATACAACGAAGAATCTTGAAAGACAGGAATTGCCTGGTTAGTGAAAGATGGTGAAATGCACTGAGATATTATAATAAATATTAAAATAAATCAATCATTCAAGCTAAACCTAGTCAATAAATTGCCCAAAATAAAATAAATCTTTAAAGGGATATATTGGCTTCCATGGACTTTCACCAAACGTGAAGAAGAATAAAAATATATTGATATGTTTTATGTCAATGAGATCATAATATACTGCATTTAGTTTGACCTTAAACGTTGAATTTAAGGAGAAATGGATAACACACAAACTGGTTTCGAAAATATCGATTACACAGTACCAAAACAATGAAATTATTAGTAAGATATTGCAACTGAAATTATGAGTAGTAAGATATTGCAACTTATCTTATCTTGGCGTTAGTGTTAGGATTATAAAACATGGAGACAAGTGGATGTGTTTAAAGACACTGTTGTTTGATTTTAACAGCGGCTGGGAATAATCATCATTGATTTTGTTGAGTTTTTAATTAAATTACATTAGAGAATGATACCATAATTAAAACTATGAGTTGTTATAAACATAGAACATGAAAACGACCAGTCAATTTGACTTTGCAATTCATGGTATGAAATTAAAATATTTAATTTTAAATTGAAAATCATAGGTTGAACTATCCTTTAAAAAAAAAGAAATTAAATGTTGGAGTATAATAAATGTTATTAACATCTCATTATGGTATAAATATACTTCATAAAAATGCAAGTTTTCCTATGTATCAAAATCTGATTCAAATACGTGGGAAGGTTACCGAGTTCATTCATGCATTTTATATTCTTTTCAAGCAGTTTTTTTTCTTTTCTACACAAATTCCAATGTTCAACAATGAATGTCTGCAATAATCTTTCCTTCTGGGTGAACAAAGACTTGGATTTATATTGGTTCAGGGGATTATCAGTTGTTGTCTCCCCTACCTTTACAATGTAATTCCCCCACTGCCCAACAGTGCTATCTACAAGGCATGAAGTTTCACAGAGGTTGATCAATCCAGCATCACAACTTACTTGCCGAGAAGCAATTAAAAGGAAAAAGTTGTGCTTTATGACTTAAAAACAATGGTTCAGCTTTAGCTTTCACGTGAGTCTACATAACGTTGAAAAGAACAAGAAGGCATTTTACAGGAAGCATGACAATAAGCAGAAGTGCACTTTCTTGTACAGGTAATGAAAAGATAAAAATAACGTTGATTTTTGACTTGGAAACAGAGTAGCTCAGCTTTAACTTCATATAGAACAATGCACTTCTTGTACAGGTCATGAAAAGATAAAAATAATGTTGTTTTTGACATGGAAACAGAGTAGCTCAGCTTTAGCTTCATATAGTACCATTGTTCTAGTAGTAAATGAAAGTAATTATTAAGTAAGTCTGCAGAACATAGAAAAACACAAGAAGACATTTTATAGGAAAGCATGACAATAAGCAGAGGGGTACCAATACCATATAAAACCTTTAATAGAGTACTAAGAACATGTCTTTGAAGGCATAAAAGTTGTATTAAAGCAAGTGAAACTTTTTCAACTGGGGAAAACACCACTGATGAGTGGACTGAACATTAGGAGCATGACTGTTGGATTTCACTTTAACATATGGTCTACACATAGAGATGTGTTTGGTAGGTTATAACTAAACATATATACAATGAAAGCATTTGTTGGCTTCTAAACATATGTACAATAAAAGCATTCTATCACATATAGATGTAATTGACAATGAGCAGCTAATCATATATGCATGATGGGCCATGGCATCGACAACACCAATTAGTGTTTATTGTGGTGCCAAACTGTGCGAGTTGTTCCTGCAATTGATGCCGCATTTTCCTATGTGCATCCCTTTCATGGATGTGAATTGTTATCTTAAGTATTTTTCTTATTTTCTTTAACAACTCAATGGTTGGACGCAAACGGTAAAGAGGCAATGATTGTTGGGGCAAGATCCTTGTTTGCATATCTTGTAATGTAAGTTCTTGTTGCTGAATTTCTTGGCAATACTCATACAACATTCGTAGGTAGCCTGTATCCATACCTGTTGCCATCCAAAAAGGAAACATTGTAAGTGACAATGGATGTGTCTGACGATTTTGTTTGAATATTTGAAATAAAATAGATGATTCCAAACCAATATAAAATCATATGAGGTAAAATTTAATAGCAAGCAAATGTATGTGAAATTTGGTTATGTAGTGAGTGGTGTTTACCATGTGGGTAATTCTGGAAGACAGGTTGTACGATTGGCTAGAGTGTATTCTCCTGAATAGATTTTGATGCGAGCAATGATTCCTCTTGCTGTCTACGCTTAAGATATGGATTCTTGTGCATTTGTGCAATGCGTGAGAATGGGAATGCTGGATTGATGTGAATGTCTGCCAATGACCGCACTCTTGAAATTGCAGTGAACATTAGCCCTTGGCGTTCTTTGGTGTCGATGTCTACTGTTGTTTTGTCTAATGTCATTCCTTGTGACTTGTGTATAGTTAAAGCCCATGCCATTTGAAGTGGTCTTGTGATGGGAGAAATGGGTACATATGTTGGGTGTGAAATGTCCCATGGTGTTCCTTTGTATTGTCTAAAGTCGACAACCACAAAGGATGGTAATTCTGGGGGCTTTGAGCCAATTGAATAAAATATTGAGATGACCTTCCCAAGTGCGCCATTGACGAGGCCTGCATGTACGCATAAGTTGCTGGTGAGCATAACTTTTCGTTCATTGCATAAGAGCACTTTTGCAGGCAAATGTTCATCTTCTGTTGTAGTAGGAGTTTTCTGCCTTTGTTGTTCTGCAGAGCAAAGTGCTACTGGGATGTTCAACTTTTTAAGCATTTTCCTATTATGCAAGACAACTGAGTTGTTTGTTGCATATAGGTGCATGGATTCTTCAAATGTGCGTTTCTCTTCATGTGTAAGAGACGAACTTGTTCTTGACATTAGGTGTTGCCAATCTTCAAGTGTAGATATTCCATTTCTGAGATTTGTGAGTATTTTCCGGAAAGAAACTTGGGACGGGCTAGCTCCTTGTCGACAGAAAACGGTTGAAAGTGTTATGAATATGTCGAAGCTGCGCCAAAGTGCAGTGCCACGTGATGTCCCAGCGTATAAAGGAATGTCTTTTGCAGGTGGTAGCTGGCCTAAATCTCCAATAAGGATAATTGAGCGATTACCAAATGGTGCATTTCGGTGAAGAGGGAATGCCTCTCTTAGACGATCGTCAATGCGAGAAAGCATTTTTGGACCAATGAAGCTCATTTCATCAATGAGAATGTATTCTACACGACGAAGTTGCTCTTGCAGTTGTAGGAGTGGTTGGCCTTCGAGAGGATGCATTGTTTGGATAGGGATACAAAGGGCAGAGTGAATTGTGAGGGAATTTATGTTGAAAGTTGCAATGCCGGTTGGTGCAAGTAACAACAAAGGGTTTTTGTTTGCTGGTGAGTTTTCCACAAATGCTTGGTGCAGGCATTTAATCAAATGGGATTTTCTTGTCCCATCTATTCCTTGTATGATGATTTTGCGTAGGGGTTTTGGCAAAGGGGTTTTAAAGTGTGAAAAAATAGTGGTAAAAGCTATGTTTTGGGTAGGAGATAATGTGTGATCTTGGGGAAGGCTGGAAAAAGAATGATGTTGGTTTTGAATGGTTGAGCGTTTGAATTCAATGAAATTTATGGCAGTTTCTTGCAAGTGGGGAGGGATAGTATTATGTGACCAATTGTGGTTGGCATCGAAGTCACGGTAGCCAATCATGTCGAGGTCATCAATTGCAATATTGTAACCTGGGTGCAGCTGAGAGAGGATTTGCCATTCATTCATCTGCATGGAATCAGGAGGGATGTGCGGGGTAGTTTGATCTTCAGTATGTGGGGTTTGTGGGTTCTCAATTTCTCGATGGACATGGCATGGTGTATACGTACCCTTTTTTTGTTCCCACTGTGCAATAATTTTTGCATCAGTTGAACCAATATCATTCGGGAGTGTTCAGAAGGGGAAATACAATAGTAATTCACTCTAGCAAAAGGTGGCATAAGAAGGATCATCAGAGGAAGGAATGACATTGTAACAGGGCAAGACATGTACAATCATTGGAGGGAATATGTGTTTCCATTGGTTTTTTCTCCGCTGGGCAGAATATGACCACGAGCATGCAGCTTCAAGGAGGGGCAATGATTCTAATGAGACAGGCCTGTTCATATATGCAAGGATAAAGTTTGGTGTCGAACCAGGATTCTCAGAATCTTGTGAAACACATTTGAAAACAGTCTTGTTGACATTCAAAGAACGAAATGTACGGCTGCAGAGAGAGAGGTAGCTTTTGTAACATATGGCATATTTCTTGTGCACTAATGTCTCTATCTGCAATGGTTTCTATAAGGAGTTTTCAGATGACAGCAACAGTAGGTGCTTCTGGAATGGCACTTTGTGATAGCCGTGATAGCATTTGACGGTAGCTCTCAGATCTTGTTTCTGCTTTTGCTGCATACTTTGAAATATATTTCAACACAGCATGGCGAGAAAGGATTGGTTGGCAATCAACATTTGCTCTCCAAATAGAGAGTAGATTAGCATTGTGAATATTCAATCTTTCATCATTGCGAGCAGGGACGTAGGTTTTATGACCTTTATCATCAATGAAAAGTGAAGAAGTGGACTTCAACTCCCACGGTACTCCATATCGGCAGCTAAGTACATTGTCTTTCTTGCGAAGACAAGAAGATTCATGACACTTTGTATGACGTTGAACGTAGTTGACGAGCTCTGTATAGTCTTCAGACTGATTGGACGTGAATATTGATGCTGTGTCAAGAAGACATGGGTTATGAATTGTTGATTGGTGAAGCGGAATATTTCGGTGTTCTGCCTGACGTGGATTCCAGGTAGTTACGTAGTGGTCGAAATATTTCTGTGCATTAGCAACTTCTAGTGCGTTGTCCCAGTCAAGTGTGTCCATGTTTGGTGCATTTTGCAGCAGAGGAAGCCATGAATGTGTGCGGATCCTCTATGTTGCCATTCGTATCTGAATATAATATGAAGGTTACATTTGGTTAATACATATATATGCAATGTATAAAATTAATGTAGAGGGAAATGGATATTAAATAATACCTGCACCAGTAGTCTACTGCATGGAGGCCTTTTTGCAAGATTTCTTCGAGGAAAATTGTAAATCTGCAATGCATATATTGGGCTGTTAGATGTGGGTTTTTAATTATGTTTTGAATTTTCCATTGGAAGTGGTTGACTGAATTGGAAGGAACATTGGTAGGCATGATCGTGTGCAAGTCATGCCATTTAGTATCAGCTGCGCTGAGAATGAAAAAGAATACCGGGCTTCCTATTTGCGTGATCATGTCAGTCAGCTCAGATCATCGTTTGTTCTAGAAAGACCATGTTCCTCGTAGGGTTGAACCGAACCGCATTATTTGCTCTGGCAATCTTGAATCTGGAGAGTCACAAAGACACTGGCGTAGGTCTGAAACCATTGTTGGAAAGTTGTTCTCAATGTACTTCTTCATGAAAACACTAGCAATTGCTTGGCTACGGTGGTGCATTAGAATGTTATAAAGATAGTAGCGGAATCTTGGGTGTTGGCCAAATCGGTTATCATGGTAGTGCAACAAGTGTAAATCATATTCATGCATCTCAACTTTTGTAAGTCTTGGTTGCATGATCATTGCATTGCCTATAGGGAAGAGTGTGGGGAATGCCATGGCAAAGAGGCCGATGGTGTTGTATTCATTTATAGCAGTTAAAGATATTGGAGGCCAATCGATAAAGCTTGTTGAATTTGAATGGGTCAAGTGCAAATAGTTACAAATGTGCTCAAGGTCAGTACATGAATTTGGGAGTACTGGAACGAAAGAAGAGGGTTGGATTTCTAATGGAGGTAGCATGACATCAGTATCATAAGTAGAATCAGTAGTGGTTTGATGGGGTTCAAAAGAGGAGGCGGTTACATTATGGAGAAGAGAAGAAATATCTGTAGGGTGATCTGGTAGCGCAAAAATTGCAGATGAATTGAATTGAATATTACAGTAGTAAGTGTCATTTTTTATTTTGTATTCAAGGGCTGCAAGGACACGTGATTTGCAAATGAAGAATTCGTAAGCATTTTCAGATGGATTTTTCCTTTTCACAATGAGGATGTCTAAGTCAGAAATCATTCGGGGTAAGCATTTGGCAATAGTGGTGATGTCTTGAGGGAAGCTAATTGTATGGCCACTATATTTGTATTGACCACCACGGGCATGAGTGACTTGTAAAATGGGGTTGACACGTGCGATGAGCATTTCTTCAACTTGTGTTAATTGTTGAAGGACATAGGGTTGTTCTCCAGGGTTCATGTTGTTCAGTTCAGAAAAACGATTGGTAGATTTAGATGATGCACAACGAAAACAAGAAAGTCTACCGTGGAAAAGCTTTGTTTTCATTCCTGGGTATGATTCCTTGCATATTGTGCAAACATGCATGGTAGAAAGTCCATCAATCCTTTCTCGAAAGCGACAGTGTTCTTCATTAAGGGGAGGGTTATATTGGATTTGATGAATGTGAGATGGGTTGGTTTGTATAGTTGGGAGAGCATTTGAGGTGGGAAGGGATGTAGAGGAAGTAGTAGGGTTGTTGCGGTTTTCATAAAGTAGTCGCCATTGTGCATTTATTCTATCCTTTTGCTGTGCATAAAGAAGACGTCGCCGCTCGTTTTTGTCCGCATTTTGATTGTTTTTTGGCATATCTAAACAAGTACAAATAATTATTGTTAGTTTTCATAAATGAGTAGTGCATGTTTGGAGAATGTATTACAAGTTTTAGAATTAACATTTTTTATTTGAACATAGAATTTTTTTTTTTTATTTCAACATCAATGAAGGTAGGTAGATTAGGTAGAAGGAAAAACATGCAATTAGGAGTACTATAAAATCATATGTTATTTTGGCATCTATTATTGAGAGGAGAGAAGCAAGATAACCAATATTTTGCTCCCTTCTTCTTCATTTTTTTTTGGACAAGTTTGAACGATAGCATGAATAGATTAGCAAGCAAGAGATCAATGTATAGCAGGTAAACAACGAACGGGAAACTTATGTAGTAACTCTTTACAAATGTTGAAATCTATATTATGTAAAATGAAAAGGGTAAACATACATATTTTGGAATAACTGGAAGAGAGTATTTGCAACAACAATGTGCATCATAATAACATGGGTGTATAATTTACAACAATATGAAACAATGAGTTGTGCGGAAATGTTTGTTTATGTACAAACAATAGTGTTAGAAGAGACCCTAAAAAACATTTCAAAGGCGGCGAACAATAGGTCGTTTTGAAGTGGACATTGCTTGAATGTCAGTGAGTGCTTCCTTGCATGCAGAGGCATATTGAATTTCTTCTGAATTGATCAGTATTGGTTGCAAGCGCTGAACACCGTTGAAGTAATCTGCTTTAATGGAAAGTGTTAGCAGGAAGCGGCGTCCTGAAATTCGGCCACAAATTTCCTGCAGATTAGTTGGTTCGATAGAAAGAAGGAATAGGCTTTTTGCCGTGATGCCCATGAGCTCGTTCCCTGCATCATTGAAAGCTGTGACGTTCTGTAGGTGCCAGGTGTGGTTATGTAGCTCAATTTTAAGTTTGTAATGGTAGTCACTTTCTGGGAAGTCACCGTTACATTTTGTACAATGCCAAAGATTGTTAGAATGCTCCACAACCTTCTTCATGCATTGTTTTCCGTTGAAATCTAATGGACATGCTAGAAAGTAGAAGTCGTCCATATGAAGAGCAGTTATTGTTGCTCGAACTGAAACCCATATTGCTTTATCGGAGGTTTGCATGCCAGCAATTTCATGAAATGTCTTTCATGGTAGGGCATGTTTTGAAGCAACACCATAGTTTCTACTCACAGATGGAGAAGAAGAGCTATAACTTGTTTCACGAAACCATGCATGTAGTTGGTGAGTTTCTTCAACTTGTGGATTTATGATGAGAGTGCTTGTTGATATCGTCCCTATTGTGGTGCCATTAAATTCAGATACACGACCTCCTTTGATTGCAAGGATTGGTGGGTTGTCGAAAGAGTAGAGTTCAGAAAAGTTCTGTCCTATATAGTCACAATGGTCTCCCCATAATGTTACATCGATGCTAAAACCCGACTTGTCTTTTAATATGAGTGTTTTCCTTAATGTTTCACTTCTGTCTTTTTGTCGAATTGTTGATGCAGGTGAAGTGGAGGTAACAACACCAATGACATCCACATTCGTATTTGGACTTGCACTTTTTATTTCAGCAATAGTCTTGAAGTGAAAGCTCTGGTAAGGAAACGTTGGATCATCTATGGGACATGGATTGATAGTGGAAGTAGCAAACAAGTAAATTTCCCATTTGTTCTTGAGGTGGTTGTAGTCTGGATTTGCTTCTTTCACTATGCCATTTGAAACAATGTATAGTTGCCCAACTTGAATTAGATTGTACAGAGATTCGGCCAATTCAGCAAATGCAGAAAGGTGGATCTCTTCCTTATCAGGATTGATAAATTCAAATCCAAAAACTTTTCCTAAGCCTCGCACATCATTGTAAGTCTTCAATGATGTTTTTGCAGATGCTCTACCTTGGATTGACCAATATTTTCGGTAAGTACTGAGTGTTGTGAATGGAATTGTTGTAGTTGTTGCCGTAATTGGTGGAGTAACTACAGAGGGCAAGGTATCTTTTGCTGATGAAGAGATAAATTGGGATGTACCCGTCTTTGCATGTAGTAGCGTCGATGAGTCCTTCGTCAATGCTGCTGAGCGCATCACAACTTCAAGCTCAACCACTCGGATGGACCTGATGTAAACAAATGAGAAATGAATTAATGAAGATTCCATTTTCTTTTTTGTAATGCAAGAAGCGTTTAGAAGGAAAAAAATAAAAGAGGGTAACTTCAAATGTTGGGCCTTACGAGGAGTTTTGAAGCACCGTGCAAGCTGCTTTTTTAAGTAGAATTATCGAGCCAATTTGGATGTCTCCAGATACAACTTGTGGGCTATATGCGGATGGTAGCAAAGTCTTGTGTTGATGTGTTCCATCAGATAGAGTAATGTGGAAGTGTGAGGATGTTGTTTTTAATGAGGTAACAGAACCAACATCGATTATCTGAAGTAGTGGTTGAATCTCAGTGGAACCATTCAACAACAGAGGAATGACATTCATTGTCAAGGCTATCTCCATAATATTAACAAGGGGTTTCTTTTTCCCGTGTTAGTAGTACCTGCAATTCATCAAATTCACCACAACACAAAATTCTAGTAAAAGAAGATGTGATGTGAATGCGGAATCTAATCTAACAAGGCTAACTTTTGATGGTGAAACAATAATAAGGGCACAACCTAGAGGGGGAGGAGAACAACCTCTCATATTAACCACCCAAGGTAGACCACACTAACAAAATGTCTGTTAATAAGATTTGGTGACAAGGTACATATTGTGCAAATTTGGAAGTACCTCAAGCGACTCAAAGATCCTTATAGTCTTACAGTACCTTTAAAACATGTATGAAATAGGAACATTTTCCAGCCATGCCTAATACTGATCCTTTCAGCAATATTCTGTTCGCACATGATATGCAATCCTTGTAGGAAAAATCCACATGTTTCTTACACAATGTAAAACCCATTAAGAGATGCGTTTCAATCAAGGCATTTGCCATGTATTTCGCTCACTTAATTTACCCTTTGTAGACCTCTTTTAAAGGGTGACTAGACTCCTTATGGCTTTGTAATAATAATTTATAAGTGGTTCATATTAGTAAGCCTTGGAGGCAGCCACATAAAGTGCCCACATTTAGGGCAGGCAGTGTGAGACCCATCACTTGGAAGCAGTGTGCTTCTTTTGTGAATCTTGTGCATAATTCATGATATTCTAACTATTTTCTGAATAATCCACAATTTTTTTTTAATTATGTTATATTCAGTTGTACTCACTGTGCTTGTGCAATTTTGCACACTATAGGGAATCACTTTCATTAATCTTCTCTAAAACTATTAGGAAATTTGTTGGATAATATTCAATGGTGTCTTGAGGGCCATCGAACATATGTTGAATAGTGGCCATTGCATATGACAAACACGCTATTCAAACACTATGTATAGCTTTCAATAAATTTGTGAGTCTGATGCATGAAAGGGTAGAGCTATTGAATCTGAAAGTTCACACATTCCTTCAGTCCAGGCATTTGCCATGTATTTCGCTCCCTTTGCAGACCTCTTTTAAAGGCTGAATCTGCCTTCTTCACCGTAGCCAAAGTGGATACACATAGGGCATTGTTTAATTATGTGTTGGATGTGATCTAGAGTCTCCACTTTAGAGTCACAATTTCAGTGAGGCTTTTCCTACTATACTTCATTATTTTTTTCTTAAATGTCCCAAGTGTTATGAGAATCAGATAAAGCCCTTCCATTTATTCCTACTACATTATGGCTTTGTAATAATATTTTATAAGTGGTTCATATTAGTAGGCCTCGGTCTGGATTAAGGTTGGTCAAGTTATTTTCATAGCCAAAGAGTTTTCTTGTAATATAGAGCATTATTGGACAGTTCTATCTTTTATATTCATTGTGTTTTAGCTCGGAGGCATTGTACCTTATATTTAGGTGACTTAGCGCAGGCAGCCACATAAAGTGCCCACATTTAGGGCAGGCAGTATGAGACCCATCACTTGGAAGCAGTGTGCTCCTTTTGTGAATCTTGTGCATAATTCATGATATTTTAACTATTTTCTAAACAATCCATAAATTTCTTTTTATTAGGCTATATTCGGTTGTACTCACTGTGCTTGTGCAGTTTTGCACATTATAGGGAATCACTTTCAGTAATCTTCTCTAAAACTATTAGAAAATTTGTTAGAGAATATTCAACGCTGTCCTCAATAGAGGGAAAATACTCAAATCTATTGAGCTAATATGAATAGTTGGCTTACAAAAATTAAATATATAAGTAAGAATATAGGCCATCAAACATATGTCGAATAGTGGCCATTGCATATGACAAACATGTTATTCAAACACTATGTATAACTTTCAATAAATTTGTGAGTCTGATACATGAACAATCCACAATTTTTTTTATTATTATGCTATATTCAGTTGTACTCACTGTGCTTGTACAGTTTTGCACATTATAGGGAATCACTTTCATTAATCTTCTCTAAAACTATTAGAAAATTTGTTGGAGAATATTCAATGGTGTCCTCAGGGCCATCGAACATATGTTGAATAGTGGCCATTACATATGACAGACATGCTATTCAAACACTATGTATAGCTTTCAATAAATTTGTGAGTTTGATTCATGAAAGGGTAGAGCTATTGAATCTGAAAGTTCACACATTCCTTCAGTCCGGGCATTTGCCATGTATTTCGCTCACTTAATTTACCCTTTGCAGACCTCTTTTAAAGGCTGAATCTACCTTCTTCATTATAGCCAAAGTGGATACACATAGGGCATTGTTTAATTCTGAGTTGGATGTGATCTAGAGTCTCCACTTTAGAGTCACAGTGTCAATCAGGCTTTTCCTACTATACTTTATTATTTTTTTCTTAAATGTCCCAAGTGTTATGAGAATCAGATAAAGCCCTTCCATCTATTCCTACTACATTATGGCTTTGTAACAATATTTTATAAGTGGTTCATATTAGTAGGCCTTGGTCTGGATTAAGGTTGGTCAAGTTATTTTCAGAACCAAAGAGTTTTCTTGTAATATAGAGCATTATTAGATAGTTCTATCTTTTATATTCATTGTGTTTTAGCTCAGAGGCATTGTACCTTATATTTAGGCGACTTAGCGCAGGCAGCCACATAAAGTGCCCACATTTAGGGCAGGCAGTGTGAGACCCATCACTTGGAAGCAGTGTGCTCCTTTTGTGAATCTTGTGCATAATTCATGATATTTTATCTATTTTTTGAACAATCCACAAATTTCTTTTTATTAGGCTATATTCGGTTGTACTCACTGTGCTTGTGCAGTTTTGCACATTACAGGGAATCACTTTTAGTAATCTTCTCTAAAACTATTAGAAAATTTGTTGGAGAATATTCAATGTTGTCCTCAATAGAGGGAAAGTACTCAAATCTATTGAGCTAATATGAATAGTTGGCTTACAAAAATTAAATATATAAGTAAGAATATAGGCCATCAAACATATGTCGAATAGTGGCCATTGCATATGACAAACACGCTATTCAAACACTATGTATAGCTTTCAATAAATTTGTGAGTCTGATGCATGAAAGGGTAGAGCTATTGAATCTGAAAGTTCACACATTCCTTCAGTCCAGGCATTTGCCATGTATTTCGCTCACTTAATTTACCCTTTGCAGACCTTTTATAAAGGCTGAATCTGCCTTCTTCACGGTAGCCAAAGTGGATACACATAGGGCGTTGTTACCAATCTATTTGGTGAGATGAATTCCTTTGCATATATTGCATGGTCCTAAAGCATACTTTAAGGTCCAGTGAACAAATTAGAACTGTTGAATTTATTTGCAAATACTTATCATATCGGCTAATGCTAAAGGTCTCCATCCTCATTAGCATTTATGACATTTCTGTTTTCTGGTCCGACCCTAAACGTTGGCACTTTATATGGCTGCCTGCACTAAGTCGCCTAAATATAAGGTACAATGCCTCAAGCTAAAACACAATGAATATAAAAGATATAATTGTCCACTAATGCTCTATATTACAAGAAAACTCTGTGGTTATCAAAATAAATTGACAAATCTTAATCCAGACCAAGGCCTACTAATATGAACCACTTATAAAATAATTACAAAGCCATAAGGAGTCCAGTCCAGGTGAAGGAGATGCTCAACTTTCATGTCTAATACTGGCTTGAGTTGAGTTTGGCCAAATATAATATTAAAAAAATTGTAACAGAGTTTAAAATTCCTCATCAATAAATTAAAAGCAACATACATGTCTGTATGCATACACACATTAGCCTATATCCATCTTAGTGCTGAGTTTGTCAAGTGTTCCACTGTTCAGAAGGATCAAATCCCTTGAGTTACAAAACTTTTCATTAAATTTGAAAAGGTTCCACCTCTAAAGATTTCATCCATTTTGACACTTGATAAATCCATGTTCAAAATGGATCTAACCTGGTACAACTTATAAGACTAAATTAACCCTACGAACCCGTAAAACCTAATGAGGTGATCATCTTTTATACTATTCATTCCCTATGGTGTGTCAGGAGTATAGCATTCCCTTAACTTCATTGCCATCTCTCCTTGATAGTGTAGTATCTCTACAGTTTGAAACCTGTTGAGACACACAACTGAAGCAAACCAAGTCAAAATCAACCCCGTGGAATCAAGAAAATATGTAGCAAAATAACAACGGCAAAAAGATGTGGCAGGTCATAGAAGATACAACTGTCCTTCAGTCATATTAATATTTCATGCTGTATGTCCAAAACTCCCTTAAAATTTCCTATAGTTTCCAAACTGTGGCTACTCTTGACAATAGTCCTGACCTTTCATATAAGGCATAGGTTGGACTGCTCGTAGGCAAGTTCACAGATTGAGCAATCCATTTCATCGATATAATAAAATACTGTCTCAGGCTAGATGAAATGTGCCCAATAGAAAATCCATGGTTTAGAAATCTGATTGTAATTGCTTGTGTTCAGTTTGTAGTTTTCTTTCTTTTCAATCTTTTTAATCACCACCGAAATTTGGAATTTTAAGCAAAAAAAGAGAGAGCTGCTGTTGAAGTGACATTGGGCAGCCAACTCAAAAAGATATTTGAGGGCTACATCGTTGCCTTTAATTTACTGATGAGGAATTTTAAAATCTGTCATAATTTTTTTAAATATTATATTTGGCCAAACTCAACTCAAGTCAGTATTAGACATGAAAGTTGAGCATCTCCTTCACCTGTACTGGACTCCTTATGGCTTTGTAATAATATTTTATAAGTGAGCCTTATGGCTTTGTAATAATATTTTATAAGTGGCTCATATTAGTAGATCTTGGTCTGCATTAAGGTTTGTAAAAATAATGCTAGTTATTTATAAGAATCCTTTTTAAAACGACATCCTTGTGCTGATCTGTCGCTGAAGTTGCACATATGTTGTGGGCTTCCATGCTATGAAAACATCCCCAGATTTCCCGTTCTTATTGGAAAACATCCAAACTTCGCTGAACTAACATGCACCTAAACGAGATTAATTACCCACATTACATGGGCGGTCAGCCACGTACGAATTATCATTCGCTGCAGTTCACCCACTCACAATTTCAGACCAGGGGCACTCTCCAAATCACATTCCTCCAAAGTAGGATGAACAGTTAAGGCTCATTCATTCATGTCTACCTGCCCCAAAGAAAAGAAAAGCACTGTCCGTATAGACATCGACTCATTTCCCTTATTAGGCAATAAACTACACAGCAATTAGGATAAATAAACCACACACAACTTCAAAAATGAATAATAACAAACCACACAATGCAGAGCTTAATCTCATTTATTTATGTTCCCAAGCTAGATGTCCCGACATAAATTCCCCTGCAATCAAATGGATTTGCTTGATTGCACATACAAAATCATGTCAACTTGAAATTCCGCAACAGTTAAAATGAAATTTAAAAAAAGGGGGACATTATGTTTTAAAATTTTCATGAATTGGGTTCATAAATTCTGAATTCATTAACATTTCCCTACAAACTACTTTTCTCGGCAAAATTCCTCCATGAATGGGATTGAACCCTGGAGATAATCTGCGTATAAAGATTAAAAGTGCAAGGGAATACTGCCCCTCTTAAATTCATCGTAACTACACGGATATTTCTTCCAAATGATCGAGATAAAATACTGTGATATGCACTGACCTCAGTTGCTTGGAGAATCTGATTGTGAATGATGTATAATCGCTACTCCATCGACTGCAGAGTTGGGCGAATAAGTAGAGGGAAAATACTCAAATCTATTGAGCTAATATGCATAGTTGGCTTACAGAAATTAAATATATAAGTAAGAATATAGGCCATCAAACATATGTCGAATAGTTGTCATTGCATATGACAAGCACGCTATTCAAACACTATGTATAGCTTTTAATAAATTTGTGCCTCTGGTGCATGAAAGGGTAGAGCTATTGAATCTGAAAGTTCACACATTCCTTCTGTCTAGGCATTTGCCATGTATTTCGCTCACTTAATTGACCCTTTGTAGATCTCTTGTCCCAAGTGTTATGAGAATCAGATAAAGCCCTTTGACAGTTCCACTTGACTAAATAGAGTTTGTATGTGGGCTGGCCTGACAGTTCCATTTGACTAAATAGAGTTTGTATGTGGGCTGGCCTGGTACCAGCAACCTCACTCTTGCCTTTAGGTTGAGAGGGAGGCCACCAATTTCTTTCCTGGAGGAAAAAAACTAAACTATTTAACATTTAAATGTGTACAGAGATTTATGTGCATTTAGTTTTAACGAACATATATATTCAAATTTATTCTCAAATCACTATATTGTAGTGGTGTATTGCCCTATGGTGCTTGGTTAACTCCTTGTATAATCCCATCTTAAATCAATTTGATGATCCGAAAAACATATTTTTCAGTGCTGCAAGGTATTGTAGTTAAACCTATAGAAAGGATTACACATGATATTAAGCCAAACTTGAACTGCAACATCCAATACATTTGTAGATTCTAGAGGCCTGGAAAGTTCAACAAAATCTCAGCTCAACAATATTTCTGAGAATGCCACTTTCACTTTTCCACCAGGTTTCCCTTCCTCGAGAAGGAATATAGAGAGAGTGGAAAATTGGGGCAAAGTGGTGAGAAAGTGGATTAAGTTGCTTCCACCACAAACCTAAGGTTTCCCTCTGAACAACAAGAAAAATAGAAAGTCCAAACAATTTCGAATTTGTAAATTACATAGGTGAGCAACGTGCAGTTATCACAGCTTCATTAGATTGAACATCGTCCATGAAATGCATTGACAGCAAGGCAGAAAGAGTAGCGACCTCTTCCTCTAGTGGGTATCGTATCCCCATTCTTATGCTCCCACAAATAGTGCCTGTAAGGCAGCAGTGCGCAGTGGGCAATAGAGTAGCATTTTCCCTCTGCTAGTGCAGTGGGCAATAGAGTAGCATTTTCCCTCTGCTAGTTTACAAAGATGCAGAGAGAAGTGGAAACAGAATAACATCTAAAGCAGATAATCATCAAGAATGAGGCAAGAACTTCTCCCTAGAGAAAAGAACTTGTCTCAATTTCTCCGTTCCCTTGGTCTGTACCAAATACAGAACTTGGGTGCCTTCATTGGTAGGTTTTATGCAAATTATCCATGCAGCATTGTAGGAGAACAATCGGAAATAAAAACTGGTCCAAAAAATAGTTAATCATGTCAACTTGAAATTCCGCAACAGTTAAAATGAAATTAAAAAAAGGGGACATTATGTTTTAAAATTTTCATGAATTGGGTTCATGAATTTTGAATTCATTAAGATTTCCCTACAAACTACTTTTCTCGCCAAAATTCCTCCATGAATGGGATTGAACCCCTGCCCCTCTTAAATTCATCGTAACTACACGGATATTTCTTCCAAATGATTGAGATAAAATATTGTGATATGCGCTGAACTGAGTTACTTGGAGAATCTGAGTGTCATTTTTGCCGTAGAATTACAATAACGCGTGTAAAACAGGGAAGCACTATTAAAACAAATTAATACGATAGTTGTCCCTAAGTACCTTGGACATTTGTCGTTAACGGTGTATTTAACTCAGTTTATTGTATTTAAATCACATTTCCACTCGTTAAACACCATTCATTCATACACTCGACATATAATGGAAAGGGCGTACACCTGGGTTGTTGCATGGCGACTCCCCTTCTGCCACACACCCTCTACCACATGTTGGCCACATGGAGTAAGGTGGGTGGCATTCTTGGGTTTTAGTGAATGATCCAGATTACTTGAGGTAATCGAATGGTTATCTTTAGACCTTCAAACCCTAACCCTTCATGAAGCACCCGACATTTGCAGTTTTATCAGCGTGTTTGTGGCGTTTGAGAACCAGGGCTCTCCAACTGCCTTCGAAACAAGAAGTTCGTTTAATATTTCCCTTGGATGCTCGAACGAATTCCACCCACTGCTCCCTAAAGGCTTCTATGGCAATAAGATCAACTTTGCATGCGCAAAGACGACAACAGGAGAGCTGGCCAAAAAACTGTTGTCTTTCGCTCTAAAATTGATAAATGAAGGGAAAACAACTGTGAATGACCAGTATATGCGATCGGTGATAGATTTTATGGAATTGGAAGGGCTTTAGTTTCTCTTGAAAATCTCCTGTTTAGAAGTCTTACAAGGTGTAGCAAGCACAAATTCAATAGCAAAGTGATAGCCTTTTGCCTAAAAAACAGGTGGGTTATGACAATTTAGTTTGTCTCTGTTTCTTAATCAATGCCAAGATTCCACCAAGGTATGGTATGTTTTCTTATTCAATGCCCTGTTTTGCTTTGGCTTCTTCTAGTTCAATTCAGAGGACGTTGTATCTGGGCTCAACCAAGCTTATGCCCTTCTTGGACAGGAATTCTCAGATCATTCGCTGGAGTCAAAGGGGTTGGAGTCTTGGACTGAGTCTCCTTCCCAAAATTGGTTTGACATTTCCCTCTCCTACCCAACTCTTCCATTGTTAATAGGCAGGTATGCTAATCAGAGTCAGTGAAGAGAAATGGGAATGGCAGGCCCCACTGTACTCTCTGGTGCTTTCTAGACAATGGTACAAGTTACTTATCATCTAACAGTACATTGACCATACAGCTAAGAGCAATTGGTCTACGATATTGTGTAATAAGCTAGGGTAATTTTATACTACGGTTCTGTAGGACTTTAACAAATTTTCTTCCAGTACATAAATTAATTCAACATCAGTAACATCCTCTGCTATAAATAGTGCCAATTGTTATAATAAACTGAAACATAACAATAAGTTCTTCACAACAATTAATGTTTCAGTCCAATGTATTGTTTGTATATTCACACCAACAAAACACAAAATTACAATGTGTTCCATGTTCAGTAACCTGAAACGATTTGTCTAATCCTTGATGAGGATTATATCCCTTCTAACTACTAACAGAAACTAGACTAAAATGATTGAGTCTATGTATGAGTATGTTAGATTAATGCACATATTCAGATACTTAATACAACCAGGAACCAGGAAAAAACCAGGGATATGAGAGAAAATGGGATCAGAAAACCCATTTTTGAGAACACTAACCTGAAATTTAAACAGAAGAATTCTGAGAACCTGGGGGAATAATTTTTGAACAGGAAAACAGAGCTATACCTGCCATAAAAAAACCCATAAGAAAACACTGGACTAAGATTAAAACGTTGGAAGCAAAATGAGAGAGAATGGGATCAAAAAACCCATTTTTGAGAGCACTGACCTGAAATTTGAGCAGAAGAACTTTGAGCACCTGAGTGAACAATTTTTGAACACTAAAATGGAGGTGTAAACAGTGTATACTTGAGCACCTGACTGAACAATTTCTGAATAGTAAAACGAAGGTGTAAACAATGTATATTGAATAACAGAGGGCTAGGTCGTGCACAACAGATTGCACAGCAAAAACGGGACACATTATTGCAGCAGTAAGTGGAAGAGCACAAAAACATTATTCCAGCAGGGCGTGGAAGAGAACAGGAAGAGCAGAAAACAGACATATATGGTGGAAGAAAATAGGAAGTTCTCCGAAATTGCTGAGGAGAAACAGAAATTGCACGACAGACGTGAACAATTTGTCCGCTGAATGTGCAAGCCAGCGGTCAAGCTTAGAAACAAAAGGACGACGAAAGACTCACTCAAAAGAAGGCCTATCGGCCTAATTATTAGATAAATGTTAATTTGGATATTGAAATCACATATATTTATTTGTAAATCTATCTCAATTACTTAAAATCTATTTAGTATTTAATATTAAATAATAATATTTTTTGTTAATGAAATTTGTGTAAATTTTCACTCTTATCAAATAATTTACAAAACTTTAATAATTCAGATTCATATTGAATAAATAATCAATCATATATATATATATAATTAGAAATTATACCAATGAAACCTTTACAAGTTACATACTTGTCTTAATCCTATAGGTCTAACTTTACTTTGAAAGTTGTACTAATGAAATCCTTGTAAAATGCATAATGGACAAACCCTTATAGTACTTTAGCTAGTCCAAACCTCACATTATTCAACCTAAACTTTTCATAATATATACAAGGGTAATGTGAATAGGCTTCCATTTTTACATGGTTTTGGAGGTCTTTAACTCTATAACAATTTAAATTAATCCAAATCTTAGTCAATGAATAAAAAGCTTCATATTCTTATTTTATTCAACAATAATTAGGAAAGTTATAAATTTCAAGTCTACCTTAAACTAGGGTTTATGATTATCATGTGACATATGGTGTACAATTAATATATAACAATTTAACCATAAGAAAAGTTATAAATCCCAAGGCTACCTTAAATTGGGGTTATAATTACTAGGCAACATACTTTCTATGTAGATATCTTGAACTATGATTGATGATTATGCTGTAACATATTTGGTACAATCAATGTATAACAATTTAACTATAAGAAAAGTTTTAAATCAAAGGCTACCTTAAATTGAGGTTTATGAATATTATATACCATAGTTTATATGCAGATGGATTTAGAGGTTTTTAACTCTATAACCATTTAAATTAATCTAAAGTATCTATCAATTACTTTTTACGTAAGAGTCATGTACTAAGTAACAAAGCTGCGTATTACACTTGTTTTTAGAATTAGTTTTTACTAATTTAATTATATTAATTGAAATAGAAGTTTTATTGTATAGTTGTTGCTTCTAGGGAAAGAAAATGATAGAAAAGTGTAGAGAAAAAAATAAAAGTCAAATTAAAAATTAACAAGAAAAAAAACTATGATTAATGGAATTGTAGAGATATGATTCAATCAATGTTGGAGTGGCTGGAAACGATGAACCAGATCCACTGGGAAGAACATGCAAAATTCATAGTTACTTTGAACAAAATGCACTACTTTCAGTATCATGTCCTATAACGAGTTGTGGTGGTCTGGCGTAGACAAAATTTGCTAATGAAGAAGATGGAGAAGTTGGAGTCCTGGATGGCTTACTTAGAAGAACATGTCCAATGCTCTTTTTTCCCTCTACCTCCTCCTAGAACAACCCTAGACAACCCTACTTCAATTATGTAAGATGACTAGCATGGTTACAGGTGTTCTCCTAGTTTTATGTGTTTTATGGTGCTTCTGGCCTCCTAGGTTGTGGACGGTGTCCTTAGTTTCCTTTCTATTTCTTTGTCATATGCTGCTCGTGGTAGTCAACAAACCTGGTTAGGGTGAAACTACTTGCATTTTGCCACTGATGTACTATATATATACATAACTTTTTTTAATTATTTTTTCCTCTTTAAAATTTGTCATCTTAAATTGAAAATATGGAGAAAAAAACTATAATTCATAAAAATGGAAATAATAGAAAAGGAAAAAAAGAAGAAGCTAACTATAAAGGAAATAAAACAAAAAACAAAAAATGAGTAACTAGTATAAATTGAAGTTACAAAGCAACTCAAACATCAAACAATCACCTTACAAACAAATAAATTGAAATTATATATATATATATATATATATATATATATATATATATATATATATATATATATATAGGTTGTGGACGGTGTCCTTAGTTTCCTTTCTATTTCTTTGTCATATGCTGCTCGTGGTAGTCAACAAACCTGGTTAGGGTGAGACTACTTGCATTTTGCCACTGATGTACTATATATATACATAACTTTTTTTAATTATTTTTTCCTCTTTAAAATTTGTCATCTTAAATTGAAAATATGGAGAAAAAAACTATAATTCATAAAAATGGAAATAATAGAAAAGGAAAAAAAGAAGAAGCTAACTATAAAGGAAATAAAACAAAAAACAAAAAATGAGTAACTAGTATAAATTGAAGTTACAAAGCAACTCAAACATCAAACAATCACCTTACAAACAAATAAATTGAAATTATATATATATATATATATATACATATATATATACATATATATATACATATATATATACATATATATATATATATACATATATATATATATATATATATACTAAAAAAAATATTGGATTTATTTTTTAAATTATTTTTTCCTCTTTAAAAGTTCTAAAAAAAATATTGGATTTATTTTTTAAATTATTTTTTCCTCTTTAAAAGTTCTCATTTTAAATTGAAAATATGGAGAAAAAAATCATAATTCATGAAAATGAAGAAAAAAAGAAAAGAAAAAAGGTAAATAAAAAGGAAATAAAACAACAACAAAAAAATATAATAACTAATATAAATGGAAGTTACAAAGCAACCCATAATAAGACTTCAACCAATCACCTTACAAATAAATAAATTTAAATAATAATAAAAAGTTACAAAAGTTGTATTCACAATGTTTTTTTTGTAAGCTTGGTAGTACTACATCTTTATTGTGTCCAACTTCTCACCCTGATCGGGGAGATAACACAAGATTTGAACCCAAGATTTCCGGTTTGGTGAGACTCGATTTCCAAAGCCTTTTCCAATTGAGCTATCCAAAGCGAACATATTCACAATGCTAAACTATGGATAAGCAACATAATTTTTTGGTCAAAGATAAAGTAAGATGCAGTCAAAGGCAAAACTGAATATGTAATACCATATCCGTGAGAGGTATAATAAAAGGTTAAAATTGAATAGAATTTGAAATTGCAAGGGTATGAAAACCAAACCCCAAAAGTAATAATTATGCATGTAAATGTCATGATGCAAAACTATATTTTATTAATATGATCTATTTTATCTCTCTTTTCTTCACTAGTAATATATGAAGTGGGAAACCTCTTAGGCATATCCTCTCAGGTTAAGGATGGTACATCAGCTAAATCCTTGATTCTTCAAAGCACAAGACCAACTCAACAACTCATGAATAGATCATATATAACTCGTCAAAATTTAGTTCACTATGAGCAAACATGTCACAAAGAAGAGTCTAAACCCGAGTCGGAGTGTAACAACTTCTCAACACAACCATTCAAGTTACAACCAATCACAAATTCAATATTAAATTACCCCAAAAATATTGTTATTTAGTTTTTTGTTTGTTTGTTTGTTTTTTTTTCTTTCTAAAATCTTGGTCATTTCACAAATTTGAGAAAACATAGTGTTTTTTATAGTTAATATTGTTGTTTTCTACCTATGTGATGTGAACTTGAGCCTAATATTGGTGGATAGACATCATTCTCTCAATTACATTTGCCATTATTGCTCTACCTTGAATAATCAACATTGTTACAATCTTATTAATCCCAATTACAAATGCATAACTTTACATGGAGTTGATTAATGCATGGTATGTCTCACACACTAATTGCGAGAACAAGTAACACGAAGTGTTTTACGACTTTAACCACTTTAGTCACAACATTAAAGAGAGCATCCATTGTTTTGGGAGATATAAGCTTCACAACTCTGCAAATGATATAATCCTCCTAGCAAATACCTCGATGATTGAGGATTTCTCATCCTCCCCCACCATTGTTACATTTAAAAAAGAATTGGCTAGAAAACTAAGGAGTAATGTGGTGAGAAAAGGAAGGGGTAGTGTCAGGTTTATCTTAGTTTATCCACATGCTTACATGTAGAGATGAATAACCAATACAATTAGAAACATTTATATTACATAGGAAGATACATATTCAACATAATTAGTGATTTTCTATTATGAAAATGCAAAATGATTTAGTCAATTACATGTAGTTTGAAATCATTTGTCAACTTCACATGGGACTAGAATGTGACTTCAAGTGAAAATTTTATTTATTTTTTCGATATTTTTAAAAATGGATTACTAAATGAACTGATATATTGACTCTCCTATTTTTCACCATAAACCATTTTTAACTATTCAATTTTTTATTAAAAAATTATTCATAAATAAAATATATTTATAGAAATAATGAAACAAAGGTTTTGCACAAAACAATATAAGATATAAGCTCCAAATTATGAAAATGTGACAATTAAATGTCACGTGTACCTTGATTTTTCCCATTTTGTAGTGACTTGCTTAATAAGAATAAGTAGACAATCAAGATTAATGGAGAAAAAAAAGTGGAATTAGGTTAAGGAAAATATAAAAGGTAAAATTTAAAACAATCAACATTAAAGAGTCTCCCATATAAACGGTACATGATTCAAATAAAGAAACAAAAGGATCCTTTTCAATTCTCTTGTAAATTTTATCTTCTAGTTATGTAAAGCACATTAAAATAATTTGTTTTTAATTGAATGCCATGTTCCAAAACGGTACTTGGCTTCTAGTACAGGAAAATAAATATTTTAATGATATTTTTTATATCATTTTATATATGGATTTATAATAATAATTTTAATTATTTATCATATAAATATAGAGATTACAATTTCACCACACTAAATCATATAACAATATTTTTTGCAATTTACAATTATAATAGAGTATAAGTTACAATTACAATTATAACAAAACACATGAACATAAAGCATATACATATCAAATTAGTATTTTGTTGGAACATTAAATTACTCAGAATGGTTACAAAGGAATAATATTCCTCCAAAGCATAGTCAATTTAGAGAAATTGTCACCCTCGAGACAATGTCATGGATTCAAATGGATAATGGGTTTTCTTCACCTTGCAATTTCACCACCAACTGCTCATACCTATAACAAATACCACTTACCCCAAAACGAGGAGGCAAATTAGTACTAGAAGAATCCCCTCCCTAATGGAAACTCTCCCCTTTATTATTTTCCTACCCCACTTGCACCTTGCATATAAATGCGATGTGTCCATCTTATCCCCTATTTCTTGTCACCATTAGCATCATTTGCATTTAGGTGTCAATTATCCTTTTCATATATATATATATTATGTTGGGTCCCTATAATACTAGTGATTACCCCATTACTATTGTAGTTATACCCCTTATTTATATTGTTGTGCCCCCATATTGTTATTAATGTGCCCATAGAATCCCTCTATTGTTATTTTTGTGGTTTTATATTATTATTGTTAGGTCGGCTGGATTATATTGCGACTCCTTAGACTCCAATATATAGAAAGGAGGTTTTGTCATTTGAATCATCGAAAAATTGTTCATTTATGTAATGTAAAGGAGGTTGCCCCCTCGAAGAGGCTGAATTCTAAGGCGTTGATCTATCTTTTCTATCTTTTCTTGAGCTGGTTTCATAACATTTGGTATCAGAGCTTTGGATTCTAGGGTTTCGCTGCTCCAAACAGGTCTTCGTGGCATTTTCGCTATAACTTTTTTTCTGTGACATTTCAGAAGTCGCAAAAAAAACCCATTTGAGAAGAAATTGCGCTAAACCTTGGGTCCAAATTTCAGAGCTTTTCACGCGATATTTTCGGAGATATGATCTGAGGAAGTTGGTCTTTTTGCAGACTCCTGAATTACATTCAAAACAGGTGACCTGGGGAAAATCGTCATAACTTTCTCTCTGAGGATCGGATTGAAATTTCGAAAGAAGGTACGGAAAGAGGACGGACTGTAGTTTCTTGTATGGATTTTTCAGATCCATAGGTCGAAACAATGACTCGTGGCACGTCGTACAAGTTTGTTATACTGAACTAGTCTATAAGCAAGTCACTGTGGGAGATTTCGTATAACTCTTCCTTGGAGAAACCAATTTGGGTAAGACTTGTGGCATTGGAAAGAGGACTCAGAAGGCTACTAAAGGTCAAAATTTCAGAACTGGATGATCTGAAATTACAGAGATACATCAGATTCAATATCAGGCTTCTACAAAGTGAAAAAAGGTGTGTAGTTTTTTTTTTAATTTTTGCATAAGCTTGGTTTGAAGGAATTCAAAGGGAATAGTAAAGCATTATTATCGGTAACTGATGCCCCGAGAGAAGAAAATGCAAACACCTAGTAAGGAACCTGAAAGCTCTAGCATGACTCATGAAGAAGAGGAAGAAATGCTACATGATATATCAAAATTACAAGAACAAGTGCAACAAATGTCACGCTCACAAAAGCTAACAGAAGCTAAGTTAAATGGCGTGGAATCTAAGATAAAGGGCATGGAAGCTAAGATGGATGATTTGAAGACAGATTTGAAGACATACATGGCAGATTTGAAGACAGATTTGACAAATTTTCTACAAGAAATACTTACTAATGGTGAAAAGGTTGTAAAGGAAACTCATGATGTGAACAAAAGAAATGTTAATCATGATTCCATAGACTCTAATGTTGGATCGAAGACCCACCATATTCCAAAAATCGATATGAGGAAGTTTGATGGCAAGGATCCCGCCACATGGATATTACAGATGGAACAGTTCTTCGATCTCAATAATGTGCAAAACACACAAAAGGTACGTATGGCAACTTTATATTTGGAACCAAATCAGTTTGTATGGTATCAATGGCTTTGCTCTCGTAAACAATTTATCACTTGGGAAATTTTTACGGAAGAATTGATAGCACATTATGAGGATACAAAAAGCAACACTTTTTTAGCCAATTGATAAGTCTCAAACAAAAGGGTTCAATAATGGAGCACATTGAGGAGTTCCAAAAATTGAACATAAGGGTAAAAGATATTCCAGAGGAGCATAGGATTGATGTGTTCATAGGGTCTTTAAAGGATAATATCCAACATGATGTTCGCCTTTAGGAACCCGATTCATTAGAGAAGGCATTCAGGTTAGCAAGAAAAATGGAAAGCAAAATTATGGCAACCAGGAAGCATACCACTCACAACTATAAAGACGGAAGTGTTGTTGCCCCTAGTCTTCCACAACCTATAAGGTTGACACCACAACAATTGGAAGAAAAAAGAGCAAAAGGGCTTTGTTATAGTTGTGATAGCAAATACACTAAAGGTCATAAGTGTGCTGAGAAGAAATTATTCTACATAGATTGTGAAGAGGAAGAAGAAAAGGAGCAAGAAAGGTCAAAAGAAGAGGATATACTCCAGGAACAAAGCCTAGATGAAGAACAAATAAATCCGACCATATCTTGTAATGCATTGGTGGGAATTACCACTCCTCAAACCATCAAGATAGAAGGACAAATCAAGAAGAAAAAGGTAATAGTGTTGATTGATTCAGGAAGCACCCACAATTTTATTCATTGTAGGGTAGCAAAAGAATTGAATTGCTTCCTATATCCAGCACCAGAGTGTCAAGTGATGATTGCAAATGGAGGAACAATAAATTGCTCTGGAAAGTGCCATAATATCAAGCTATCCATGGGAGAATATGTATTGACTAGCCCAATGCTTTCCATTCCAATGGGAGGTGCTGATGTTGTACTAGGAGTCCAATGGCTACAATCCTTGGGTACAATAGCTTTTAATTTTCAAGAACTTTTCATCAAATTTTCTACGGAAGGAAAGGAAGTTGAATTAAGGGGTATTGCAGGGAAACCAAGAAAGATAATCAGCTCTAATGGTATGACAAAGCTTCTAAAAAAGGAGCAAAGGGGTGTAATTGCACAATTATGTTCGCTAGATGTTTCCACATTAGAATCATCTATTTCTCTAGATCTCCAAAAAGTCCTGGACAATCATTCCAAGGTATTTGAGACTCCCAAAGGTCTCCCACCTATGCGTGATCATGATCATGCTATTCATCTGATTCCAGGAAGTGTTCCTCCAAACATCAGGCCGTACAGATATCCCTATGTCCAAAAAAGTGAAATTGAACGTATGGTTGCAGAAATGCTAGAGGCTGGTATAATTCAACAGAGTCAAAGTTCTTTCTCTGCTCCAGTAGTATTGGTGCACAAGAAGGATGGATCATGGCGCATGTGTCCGGATTATAGGGAGCTCAACAAGCTCACTATTAAAGATAAGTTCCCCATTCCTGTCATTGATGAATTACTGGATGAATTGCATGGATCAATTTACTTCACCAAGTTGGATCTTCGTTCAGGATATCATCAAATCAGAATGAAGATTGAAGACATTCCGAAAACGACATTTAGAACTCATGAGGGTCATTATGAATTTTTGGTCATGCCTTTTGGCCTTACCAATGCACCTTCAACATTTCAAGGTTTGATGAATTCAATTTTCAAACCATTCCTTAGAAAATTTGTGTTAGTATTTTTTGATGATATACTAATCTACAGCAAGTCTTGGAAGGATCATGTTGAACATGTTGACAGGGTGCTACAACTATTGGAGGAGAAACAATTATATGCAAAAAGATCCAAATGTTTCTTTGGAGTCCAGGAGGTGGAATATTTGGGTCATATTGTATCTCATGAAGGAGTTAAGGTAGACCCTAGCAAAATTAAAGCCATTAAGGAATGGAAAATCCCCACATCCATAAAGCATCTGCAGGATTTCTTGGGTTGACAGGGTATTATCGCAAGTTTGTTAAGAATTATGGGAGAATAGCAGCACCTCTAACAACATTATTGAAGAAAGATGCATTTTCATGGACTCCGGAAGCAACAAAGGCCTTTGAACATCTTAAAGAGGCAATGTGCCAAGCACCGGTCTTAGCTACACCGGACTTCACAAAAACCTTTATTGTGGAATGTGATGCTTCAGGAAATGGAATTGGTGCTGTTCTAATGCAAGATGAAAGACCCATTGCTTTTGAAAGTCGTCCAATCAAGGGAAAGTTTTTAAGCAAAGCTATTTATGAGAAGGAAATGTTGGCAATACTCCATGCACTTAAGAAATGGCGACCCTACCTAATGGGAAGACACTTCAAGGTAAAAATGGATCATGATAGCCTTAAATACTTTTTAGAACAAAGATTATCCTCTGAAGAGCAACAAAAGTGGGTCACAAAGATGTTGGGTTATGACTTTGAAATCATCTACAAAAAAGGGAAGCAAAATGTGGTGGCAGATGCACTCTCAAGAAAGGATGAGGATGTGGAAGCATTGTTGTGCGCTATTTCTATTATCCAACCAGATTGGATAAATGAAGCAAGGGAGGAATGGAAGAATGACGAAGAAGTGTGGGCACTTATTCGAAAGCTACAACAAGATTCCAGTATGTTTGATACATTTAGCTGGCAAAATGATTCGTTATGGTACAAAGATCGCTTATACCTCTGTAAGAATTCCCAGCTAAAACCAAAGATTTTAATGGAATTGCACACTTCTCCCTTAGGAGGGCACTCAGGATTTTTAAAAACTTACCACAGGGTTAAGAAGGAATTTTTTTGGGATGGCCTTAAATCATATATTCAAAAGTTTGTGGCAGAATGTTTGGTTTGCCAACAAAATAAAGTTGAAACAATTAAGACACCGGGTCTATTACAACCTTTATCCATTCCAAGCCAACTTGGGAGGAGGTTTCAATGGATTTTATCACAGGTTTACCCAAGTCTGAGGGAAAGAGTGTCATCATGGTGGTAGTTGACAGACTTACCAAGTATGCACACTTTTGTGCATTATCACATCCATTTAAAGCCAGTACAGTTTCTACTGCATTTATGGAAACAATTCAAAAGCTACATGGAAACCCAAAGATTATTGTAAGTGACAGAGATCCCATTTTCACTGGAAATTTTTGGACAGAATTATTTTCTTGTTTTGGTACTCAGTTAGCTCATAGCTCATCTTATCATCCTCAATCTAATGGGCAAACTGAGATAGTAAACAAATGTTTGGAAGGATATCTTCATTGCTTTGTATTTGATAAACAGACACAATGGGTCAAATGGTTGCCTCTGACTGAATGGTGGTATAACACTTCCTTTCATACATCAACAAAAATGACCCCATTTATGGCACTTTATGGGTATCAACCACCATCCATCACATCATATTTAAGAGAAAATTCTAAGGTTCAGGCAGTGGAACATCACATCGAACATCAACAACAAGTCCTCCAACTCTTAAAGGATAACCTCGTGTTGGCATAGAATAGAATGAAACAACAGGCAGATCAACATCGCAGTGAAAGAAGTTTTGATGTAGGTGATTGGGTATTCCTACGGCTACAACCATATAAGCAAATGTCCCTCAAGCAAGCTAAGAAGGATAATAAATTATCACCAAATTATTATGGTCCGTACAAGGTGTTGCAAAAGATTGGTACTATGGCATACAAATTGGAGCTTCCTGTAGCTTCTCGATTGCACCCAGTTTTCCATGTTTCATGCTTAAAGAAGGTTATTGGTGACAAGCTCCCAGTTCAAACAATATTGCCAGAACTTGACAAGGAAGGAAAAATTATATTGGAACCGGAAGTAGTTATAGAAACAAGAACTCGAAAGCTACGAAATCGATCAATTTCAGAGTAACTTATCAAGTGGAAGAACTTATCCGCTGAAGATTCCACATGGGAGGATGAGAATTTTATGCAGAAGTATCCAGAACTACTCAAGCGTTGAGGACAACACTTTTTTGAAGGAGAGGGGCATGTTGGGTTCCTATAATACTAGTGATTACCCCATTACTATTGTAGTTATACCCCTTATTTATATTGTTGTGCCCCCATTGCCCCCATATTGTTATTAATGTGCCCATAGAATCCCTCTATTGTTATTTTTGTGGCTTTATATTATTATTGTTAGGTCGGCTGGATTATATTGTGACTCCTTAGACTCCTATATATAGAAATGAGGTTTTGTCATTTGAATCATCGAAGAATTGTTCATTTATGCAATGTAAAGGAGGTTGCCCCCTCGAAGAGGCTGAATTCTAAGGCGTTGATCTATCTTTTCTATATTTTCTTGAGCTGGTTTCATAACATATTAGGTGCTCTATTGATGTAGATATTATGTGCCCTTTATATGTAGGTATGATGTGGAAATTAAATAAGCTGAAGTTTTTTTCACATAAAGAGGTCATTCCAAGAGTAAAGATTGATTCCTAAAGGGGCTTAATACTTAGTTTCACTAAGGAAAAGTGGTACCTCTCCTATAGAATCCTTGTTCCTTTTCCTTTTGTCAATCCATGGACCTTATTTGTGTTCATATTTTGCAAACTATCATGGAGGTTCCATTCAATAGTTCGTGACAACATACCTTAAATGCTACTACAAATACCATGAGTTTACACTCTATTATGTAATTATTAATTACGATTAAAATGTAAATTATAATCATGTTGCTCAAGATATTGAAATGAACCAATAATATTGTAGAAAACACTACAGTAGCAAAAATATAGCACATTATGCCCAAAGGATTTGGTACAATGGTGAAAAGTAAGGAGTTTATCACCATTGGACAAGGTTTAATTATCATGAGGGTCGCTTAACATGGAAGCACCTTGAGGTAGTGATTGAAGATGTGGTTGAACCCACAAATATTATATTAATGGTCTCATGATTTGTGCACACATAAGTGGATCAAAGCCCATCTCCATGTCCTTCTTTATAATAACTCAAAGGGGTTGGATTCAGTGGTGAAAAGCAAGGAGTTTTTCACCATTGGGCAAGTTTCAATTCTCGTGAGGGTTGCTTACCTTGGAAGCCATAGAGACACCTCGAGGTACAAGTTGAATGTGTGGTTACACCTAGAAAGATTATTAATGGTCTCGTGACCCATGCACACATAAGTGGATCAAAGCCCACTTTCATGTCCTTCTTTTCAAAGAGTCAAATCTTGCTAGCACAATTGGATTTCAAGGGTTTTATTTTATAAGGTGGAAAAGGTTTGAAACTTATGATATTAAGAAGGAGAGACCAAAAAAAGTCCAAATCATGTTAAGGGTTGGTGTGGCCTAGACCGAGTGCAATCCTCAGGTGATTATGATAACTTAGGTGCCTTTGGTTGGGGAAATACAATAAGGAAATTAAGAATATGACTTCATGTTTTCTTACTATATTAAAAGGAAATATACAAAGAAATCTTGTCTGGATATGGAGTACAATAGGCATGAGGGCTCGTGATTGCTTACTATAAGATCTTCTTCTTCCTCTATTCTACTTTGATATCCCTGGTTTTTCTCTTCTCATTGATGGAATAATATTTAATAACAATGGGAATGGAACCCCTTCATTTGATCTTGGCTTAATTTTTAACATGTCTTGATAGTTATCCATGGTGAGGATTAGTGCTTTTGAAAGTACCTATTCCTAATTAGGGTTAGGGTTTTGGAGCCTCTAAAATATGCCCAAAATTCCCCACTTTATTAGTTGACATGTGTGAGTAATGAGAGATGATGCACCATCTATTTTGCATTGTAGTGGTCAATGCATAAATTAACTCTATAGAAGCATAAATCCCTCATATGAACTATGATTGAGGTGTTATTTAGATAGTTGGAACAATTTATACAAGTAGAGTAACTTTGTTAAAGTTTTCACTCAAAAAATGACCATATAAAGCTAAAATAGGCCTTGGAAGCTTCAAGACGCCAAATCATGAAATATTATATACCCCTAAGATGGGCTTAATGACACTATGGCTATAATTTTCCACCGTGAAAAATATTGTAGTGGATGAAAAATTATTTAGTGACTCATTTTGGACCATAAATCCCTATTTTGGGACGTGTTTGGTCCCCAACATATTTAATTGAGGGAAAAAGGAAAAGTATCTTCAACTTTCTCCTTTGAGCACCACTTTGCATTACCTATAAGTTTTCCTTTTAACCCAACCTATGAGAGTTCTCATTATTTCCATCTAGTTATGCCTGACTTATTATACGAAAAGTGTCATCTGCTAATTACACATGAGCATTCAGTGCCACGTCCTCTATAGTAGATAAGACTTTCCACTTAGGGAAGGTAAGAGTAGGGGGTGGGGGGGAATCTTTTTCCCCAAGGGTTAACTATAATTTTCATATTTTCGGGGTTTAGGTCTTGCATTAAACAATCAATTCAATGCTTATGGTTTCTAGCACGGGCTGCTCCTAACACTAAATAACAACCTCAGAAGATTAGTTATAGTTTTGGACTCACTCATGTTCATCCTTCATCTAAAGTAGGGCTCTGCTCTTGCAGATGTAAGACTGAACATACCTCTTCAAATAATTTGACTTTTATTGGATGTATTTACATTCTTTTATTTCTATCATGTTTTAAGACAAAATAACTAAATGGTTGATATCCAAACAAATGAAGGAGCTAGGTTGGAACAAGGGTACATCTAAATCAATGATGGGGGGCCCCTTTTCCCTATATCTCGGTGTTTGAAAAAATTTCGGACCTAGTAGGATAAGCACATGTGGGCTCATGCATGAAGGTTTGTGGAAGTTTGTTGAGGATATTAAACAAGTAGATGGTTTTGGATACAACCCTGGTTGGAACTGCTAGTGCGAGTAACAGGGGAAATAATCATGTATTTTGATGGTGAATATGACATTCGTATGTGGCTTGTGTAGTGATCCTACTTGTTCATCCATATGGGGGCTTGTTTTCTGTTGCAAAGATGATAGGCGTAGTCAATAATAGAGTGAGGTGATGTGAATTCGTTACCGATGTTAATGAGAGGCGTTTGTATGGGGTATGAGGAGGTATTCCCCAATTGGGATGGAGGGTGTGGATATTTGATCATCCTCCCTTGATTGTTGATGGAAAGTTTGGATGATGTGAAATCAACTATCTATAAATTCTAGTATAAGTTTTCTACCTCCAAAGAGTGGAGTTTAAGACGAATGAAAAGTTATTATTGTTAGCCATAGGTTAGAGCTAACACAAGAATGATTTCAGATTTTTATATTATATGTATTTGTGCAAGTGAGTTCTATGCAAAGTACTTTGCGTTGTGGCAGATATCTGCTTCATTTACAATTTTAATCGTTGATCTAGTACGCATGGTAGCTCTGTGGATAAGTTTTCCATGTAATTTTAAATGAATGTTTGAATCCTTTTATTTCATGTAAATATCTTTAACTAAACCCCTTTTGTTGGGAGGATAGTTGTCTATCTAATGATGGAAAAATAAGGTGTGGAAGACCTCTAGGAAATTAATGATGACATGTTGCAACTTCAAATTTGGTTCACCTAAGAAATATGTTAACATCAACCATGGAGATCTTGATTGCCCAACAAATGCATATTCAAAGGATAGAAGATGTGTTGGAAAGTGTCTAACGTCAACTAGAGACCTAACATGAGGATTTGATACAAGGACAACCCAATTTTGTCTTCTTAGGGAACATCGTGAGTGATCCAAATCAATTTATCTTTGGTTTAAACATTGTTGCAGCTAGAGGAATGGAGTTAAATAGGGATAACGACTCTCCAAATTAGTTGAGTTCATGAAAGTCTAATTTTGTCTTTTACTAGGCTCATTTTGGAATGTGTACACATTTAGGCTTGGTAATTTTGGGGTGAAATACACAGGTTTTGGATTTGAATTCTAGCTTGTAGAGTATGACATTTTTGTATTAAAGGGCCTAATTAAAAAAAAATGGACTATTAAATGTACCTATTGTGCTGCCTGACATAGAATTTAAATATACAATTTTTGGTTATTGTTTAAAAAAGGGAAGAATTTCCACTCATTTTCCTCATTAAGTATGGATGGATCATAGGGTTTCATATTCTCCAAATTTGATATTGAGTAAATACACATTCATATATGGAGATATATTATGTATATAAGCATTATTAACTACTTATTTCAATAATTCAAGAGTACTAGATTGTTGAACCTCGATCTTCTTACAAGTTCCCAACAACCTATCTTTATTTATGTGTAACCAAACTCAATCTCCTACTATTGTTGGTAGGACTAATACTGTATTAAAGTTCAATTCTTCCTCCCTGGAGATGGTTTTCTTTCTCAGAATACAACAAAAAATGAATTCTTCCAAACTATCATGTAAAATAATGCATTTTTTTCTCTTCCCGATAAATGATCGAAGTAAGGGGTGATGACTATCTTAGTATTACTATTCATTGTCTTATAATCTTCTTCAAGTTGAGGTTAGACAAGAGGAGGAGCAATGGGCTTCCAAATGGAATACAAAACTTGCATGCAACCAAAAAACAACACTTTAAATAGATCCTGGAAGACAAACTAAAACTTGTATGAATAACACAATTACATAATTGGAAATCTGAGTTAGATATCAAATGGGAAAACAAGGATGAGATTACTTTGAAATGGGGGAACAAAGAATGACATTATCATGAATAAATAGGGAAAAAATACACATAGATATACCTCAAGCATTGGGCAAGTGGTTCTCCAATCCTCCTCCTTTTTGGGTTCAACCAATTGGGCCATCTTTGTTCTCTTATTCAACAAAATGGTGTGATATTGGAGTGGTTTAGATTCTCTAATGCAATGACAAAATGTAGAAATGGATTGAATTGTTTTTAATTTCTTTATGTAAGACATTGGTAAAGCATTATAATATGGTGCCAAATTCAAAAGATGATATTACATGATTGAGGTGGAAATGTTGTCAGGACTTTGTGTAAGGATATATTCCATGGTACCATTTTTTAGTCCCCCCCCCCCCACCCCCCCAAGGAAAAATCATAATTTCCATTATATAAACAGTGAATATTACATGCTATAGATGAGTAAGGAATATCAAGATATTGGCCATTTAATCACTCAACAAACATCTGAATGATACAACCATGTACGCATTTGTCAAAAAACTAAGATGTAATTGTTCTTCATAGTCTAAATATAAGTACAAAACTGTTGTATGAGTCATTGACCATGTAAAAACAAAAATTGCTATATAAGTCATTGTCCATGTAACAACAAAAATTTATATATAAGTCATTGTCCATTTAAAAAAAAATGCAGATCTATTAGTAGCTATGGTCATTATCCGCGGTTGAGACATATGAAAAAAGTGTGAAAAATCTCATTATGTTTTTGGGTGAGACTGTTCTGGATCGATAAAGGGGTGATGATAATATTGGTAGTGTTCATCGCCATTATGCTCGGTAATCAGGCATGTCCCATGAGCCTATTGCGAGCTTGCCTTGGAAAGCTGGTAAAAAAGGAAGTTCCTTTTCTTGTATATATGTTGACAAATAATAACATCAAATTGTGTTTTAATCATGAGAACATCCTCTAGTAATGTCCTGAGTGTGTGCACACAACATGTAGAATTAAGATAAAATTGGTAAATAACAACACGTGAGTCACCGAAGACATGTAATTGTCGTCGTCTATTTTCATGTGAAAATAACAAAAGTAACTTTAGACTGTATAATTCAGAAATTATTCATGCTCGTGCCCGTACCATATTTTAATTTGAAATAATTATCATTATAGAGGTACAAAACTAACCTCCACCACATTTTCCATTTTGTGTGGAGCCATCAAAATAAGCCCAAGGAAAGGTATGATTGATGTTCTCTGGGAGTACAATGCAAAATCTGTTCCTTATATCCTCATTAGGTAAAAGATTGTAAATTGTCAGGATCTGAGCATCGATAAGAACATGATGATAATCAACTTCTGGTAAAATATAATGATTTCAACCAAGCCATATACCCCAACAGATCAGAAGGGCTAGATTTTTTAGTTTGTCAAGGGAGGCCTCATTCCACCAACTATTCCAGGAGACATTAAAAGTATCACCTCTCCATCTGATGTTGATGTTTAGTGCTTGGAATATAAGATTCCAAATAGTGACAATAAAATGACATGCAATGAATAGATGATGAACAAATTCTTCGACGCCCATGGGGCTTTGGATTGACGGTGAATGGGTGCATTGTTAAGGCACTCCTTGCGATAGGTCACTGGTTCAAATCCCTCGTGGGTACTTACCTATCAAAAAAAAAAGATGAACGAATTCTTCGACACAAAGACATAACACACGCTAAGAAGGTTCGTGGAAGGATCTCTTCATAAAATTATCGCTTTGTTGCGGCAAACAACAACCCCCAATATTTATTTTTAAAATCCATAATAAAGCTATTTAATAAAAAAAGGGAATTAAATTAATTGAAGTAAAGTCGTAAATTACCCTTAAGAGAAGTTTAATAGAAAACATTTTGAAATATTAATCAAATAATTGCATTATTCAATCATAGCCTTTTTAAAATAACACTATGAGATTTATCTTCCGTGAGACTTTACTAGCGAAATCCACATTCCAATTTATTGTTCCAGCCTGAACATCTCACTATCGAAAATTTCGTAAGGAATTATTATTTCAAAATTATAAACATTCCAAACATCTAGATATATAACGTGCTGATTGGACAATCGTCTCAGACTTTGGGTTTATAGTAAATTTTATTTAAGAGAAATTAAGAGAACAAATCTCCCGACACTCCCATTTATCTCAGAATCTCGAAACTCTTACATCTAGGACCTCGATAGCTCGAAACAATTAAGACAAGTCTCGTATTAAACAAAACTTTGGTTTTCTCAATTGGGTTTTAAAAGGGTTTTTACATTATATTTTTATTTACGTCATTTGTGAGCTTCCGTAAAATGATTTATCTGCTAATCGATGTGTTTGTTTTCTCTAGGTGAGCTGAGATCCCCGATACATAGAAGAAATGAAGAAATCGACTAAAGCTAAGAAGAAGACTCCACATTTATAACCCACAAGCCCATTTGTGATAAAATATGTAATAGAGATTTTGCGCATTCCTCTTGGGAAGCAATTTATCAATATTTTGAAGATGAAGAGTTGAGGGTCACAACTATAACAATAATGATAGTGGATAAAACTTCTATATCAAAAGCCACTCCAAGAGATGCATCCAACTTATTCCTTCACAAAATTGCGGCTAGACTGCGATTATTACCTTATATTGACATGGTCCAATGGGTGGTGGAAATTTTGGATATTTATGGGAGACAGATTCAAACTGAAAAAGGAATAGTTATTTGTTCTTTCACCAGCAAGGATCTCCAGATCATGTACCACCTGCCAAATGGCCAATACATATAATAAGGAATACACAAAGGCCTTCGTAAAGGAACATGGACACTCGTCAGTATCAATCAGAGAATGGAGAAAAGACCCAAACAAGCATAAAGATGAAGAAACCAGTAAGTATTCAATTGATTCTCTCACTTTCCCTTTTTTCCAAGTCATTTCCATGCTATGTTGATTGTATGAATTACCTAACGTGTCGAAGTTCCCTAACACCTAGGTACCTTTAATCGATGGGGCTTTTGAAGGTTTTATCTTTGAATGGGCTACTATTCTTTCTGATAGCTTGGACAACCATATTTTAGCTTTCTGACATTGTAGAAGTATTTCTGAAGATAAGCTACCTCCTTTCTACATGTCTGCTTATATTATGGATACCCTGTGTTTTTCTATAGACTTCTCTATCATGTGTTGGAAATGGACCACTCGGGACCTAAAGCCTATTCACATTTATCATGACATTTTATGGGAAACCAAATACTTCAATCACTTCTACCATATTTGCCATAAGGTAATGATTCTTATATATGAAGTTATCTTTGAATCCCGACCACCTAGAATGTCACAAGAAGCTATGGATGATCTTCTAAAGGTTGGAAATTGGTTTGGAGAAGAATTATTCACTTATATTAGAGTATGGGGTAGTCTTTCTCATCCCCATGTTTTGCCTCTGTTTATCCCGGATAAATTAGTCAATAGAGAAGTGTCTTATCAGATTGTAAGCTATGGTATTACCAAAGTGTTGAGGGAGTCTAATAAAAAAGCATGACCTATCTTCCCTATGATATTTGGCATATTTTCAATGGCCAACTACCATCATGATGAAAAAGAAATACTAGCTATTCAGGCTTTCAAATTGCCAACTATTCCTACCAGACAATATGATACAAGCTTAGTTGTAAAAAAATTAACTTCTTCACAAGGAATTAGACAACTTATTCGTGAAGAAGATAAGTCAAATGCCATGTTTGTACAATATTCCTCCTATGAAATGGTGTTATGACGGGTGGAGGAACAGTTGATAGTGGAAGAGAAAACCTAGTTTACTCAGTATAGAAATTCCAGGATAACAACCATCCCTCTAGATTTTCTACAGTTTCCTCTTCAAAAATTGCCAATGTCTGCTATTCAGCCTGGAACTTCCTCTCAGTAAGATCTTCCTTCTTAGAGCCCGCAAGAGGTCGTCATAGTTTCTGCTACTTCACAGGGAGAAGGATTTGCTAGTAATCCTAAATTGAATGAGGCCTGAAATGAATTTGATATGATTATTAACCGACAAACCGAGGGCAAAGCCAAAGTTACTCAACTACAATTTCCTCACATCAGGTCAATTTTCAGAATACTCCTAAGAGTACTAGACATGATACAAGGTCAGGGGGAATTACTAATAAATCTTCTATGTCTCAGTAGAAAGATTTTGAAGTCATTCCATATTTTCCTACTTCCAAGGCCATCCTCAATGTGAAAGAAATCCCTCCTTTGAATATCTTCTATAGTCCTCAGCATAAGGTTGTAGTCAAAAGAGGGAGAAAGAAGAGAAAACTTGATCAATCTCAAGCATTGGTACTTGGAAAAGTGACTTCCTTTGAAGTTTTGTGGAAAGGTTCTTTTGCTGCACCAATAGAGGAATTAGGGAAGTTAACTAAATTCACATGAGCTTATTCTTCAACTACAATAGACAAAGCAGTGGAAGTTCAAGAAATTCTAAAAGAGAAAGAAGAGAAGATCACCATGATGGAGCAAACATTCAATGCAGAGAAGAAAAATATTTCTGAATAGTGGAAGAAAGAATTATCCGATTTGTAGAAAAGGTTCAATACATTGAAGCTGCAACATGACGAGGAGATAAAGATAAAAGATGATCAAATCAAAGAAATACAGAGAAAATTAGAATAGTTACAAGTCAATCCTCAACTAACAGAATTTAAACAAGAAGCCAAAGAGTTGAATTCTCTACTTAGGCATCAGCAAAAAAAACCTTTTGCAATAATCTTATGCTAATTTAGGACCAATGCAAAATAGGCAATACCCTTGTTGATCAGTTGGTCGAAATGATGAGTTATTTTGATGAAGTAAATGAGCAATTAACTAATTTCTTGAATTGGCAAGAAAGTACAAAGGGAAGAAAATAAAATATTCCTAAAATTGATGAGGCTCAAAAGTCAATCATTTTTCGAGAATGGGAAATTAGAATGAAACAAGATGAAGCTGCATTTAATGAAATCCAAGATCTTTCAAATTCCATCATTGAATGATTCAATGATACTTTTTTGCAAGAATTTTTTTTTTTCCAATTGCTTTGAGGATTCTCTTAAGATGCCAAGACATTATTAAAAAATTGGTTGGAGCATGGTACAATAATGGTTGAAAGAATTGAGCAGTTATCCAAGATTGATCTCGAGCAGTTCTGGTAGTTTCTCGTAAAGCCTCACAGTTAATGGTTGGTGCTCAAGAGCCTATCAAATGTTACCACACAAATGTTGTCACCATTGAAGGTTGTTATATTTACTGGCCAGATAAGGATTAAGCCAAAGCATCCTCCCGAGCTCACCAGTCTGCTAGATGTTTACAGGCTACGACAACTCACCATTGGGAAATCTTCATCTTAGGCTCAAGACTGTTATAACAATTTCCTTTTTAGTCTTTTACTATTTTAGTTATGTTGAGAGATTAATGGAGAAGTTTGTTTTTCTCTCATTTGTATTTTGACTATAAATTTCCCTCTCCGAGACGGGAGTAGGGGTTCTAAATTTTGAGAAGAAATGACTTAAATTACACTTTTGTATTTGAGCTTTTCTTAATATAAAGTTGAACCACCAACAGTTCCAGAATGAGCATATTTTCAGTCTCTCGGGTACTATTATCCATTATTTTTTTTCTTTGCTTTGAAAGGAATTGTTTATTGATATTGTTCATGTATATGTGCTTCAGTCAATATTTCATGATCACTTTTGACATGTTTGAATGAAATTTAATTCATACAGTGAACAACAAAATATTTATCATATGTGATGTTTTGTTTAAATTAAATTAATTTATTTTGATTGAATTAATATCGTAATCTCATAATAATATATCTTATTGTGTTTGTTACGACATCTTCTAGCATGTATGATTTCATCTTACCCGGGTACTATAATAGATTATAAGAATTTGTAGTTAATTAGTTAGAATATATTAATAGTCCTTAGGTCCTATTATCACCATCATTCATCCCAGTTCATACATTTTTTTGTTAAAGGGCAATTGGTCCTATGATTCCAGTCGGAGCCACTATCCCAAACGAAAAAGGGTCTAATTGGGGCCCTGACCAAGTGCTTTTCCCGTAATGTTGATGATGTCAATTTTTTCCATCAACATTTTTGGCGCTAGAAGGAGGGCCAATAGACTATGGATGGCAAGGAGATCACACAGTAAATCAAGTGACCATCCTAAGAGTCAATCCCCTCCTCCAAAATCTACTTGAACTTCTAGATCACATTCCAAATCACCTATTTCTCGATCTGAATTTGTTGAACCATCTTCCAAACCTCCTAGCACTGTTAGAAGATAAACTAGTGAATCCTCTGTAAATACAACACTTTCACATAAGCCGATTGAAGTTCCTAAACTTCAAACTCTCATACATAAATTGGAAGAAATTTCCATTTATGGTGAACAACTTGCTCAACCTTAACCTTCTAAAGGGAGTTTTACATCTTCACTAAAATCTTTTGTAGTCCTTACCAGATCACAAAGTGAGAAGCTTGGAATTAAACCATTTGAGTTCCCATTACCAACTCACAGGAAAAAGAAGCATACCTCTGGTGCTGATTCCTCATCTAGTGAGAACATTACATCTTCTTTGCCTCACATTCCTACTATTCCTTCTGCTTCCTCTCAAATTATATCATATTCTCCTTTACCATCATCTTATCGTCTTGTGGTACTTTCATCCACAAATCCATTTTCTTCCACTCGTCCTCTTTCTTCCCAACTGTCCAGTGCCACTATTGTTAGTAGTTATGTTGGGGAAACAATATCAAATGTTAGTACTTCAATTGCCTCTTCATCAAGCACATCTACTTCTGGATCCACCTCATCCATTACTGATCAAACTATAAATCCCATAATGGCAAATAGACCATGGAATAGTCCAGGAGTGGTTACAATCAATGCTCCTCTACACCCTCTCCCAAACATCCAGAGAGATGGTTGCCTAAATTTAATCCCGATGATGGACTTTCTATAGAAGAACATCTACACAACTTTATGTTGGCTATCAATCTTAATGTTGTTAGTGAAGAGGATGTAGTTTGTATATTATTTCCTTACACATTTGAAGGATCAATAGGATCATGGTACTTTTGCTTACTTGTCGGGTCAAAAAATAATTGGATACGTTTGAAGAACAATTTCTGAAGAAATATGGTTAAGACAAAACAATGACAACATTAATCAATGAATTGTCTAATATTAAGGTCTCTCTTAATAAAAAAATTAAATATTTTAATTCTATATTTAACAGGATCTTAAATAAGATCCCAACAACATCCAGACCAAGTGCTGAGGTACAAGCAGAACAGTATATCAATGCCCTTCCTTCAAATATCACTATGTTCGTTGACAGATCCCAAAAGACAACACTCACCGATAACGTGACAAAAGCTTTGGCTATTGAGAAAATGTTAATAGCCCTCGATAAGAAAGCTACAATTGAGGAAAGAAATATGGAGAAGAGAAAACAATAACAACATTAATCAATGAATTGTCTAATCTTAAGGTCTCTCTTAACGAAAAAATTAAAGATTTTAATTCTAGATTTAACGAGATCTTAAATAAGATCCCAACAACATCCAGACTAGCCGCTGAGGTACAAGCAAAATGGTATATCAGTGCCCTTCCTTCAAATATCGCTATGTTCGTTGACAGGGCCCAAAAGACAACACTCACCGATAACATGACAAAAGCTTTGGCTATTGAGAAAATGTTAATAGCCCTCGATAAGAAAGCTACAGTTGAGGAAAGAAAACTAGCCAAAAATGTGTCTTTCAAAGAAGAGCCAAAAAAGAAATTTTAGAAGGATCCTTGTGATTTAGAAGGCCTACAGAAAGTCCTCAAAGCTATTTCCAATGAGAAGGTGGAATTAAAAAAGCAAGTAGTTTAAACTTCAACAAGAAGACATTTCAGACCGATAAAAAGAGATCAACCTGCCCAGTCTCAACCACCTGCTCTACGGATGATTCAGATGAAGAACAAGAGGAGGAAGGAGCAGTATCAACACAAGAAGAAGAATAAGAAGAAGTAACCAGAGCTAATGGTCTATGGGACTTTATTCTTACTGCTTCAGATAACTAAGAAGAATAAGAGGCTTTTCCTGTCAATACTCGAAGCAAAGGACCTGCAGATACAATACAAAAGAATAAGAAAAGCTCAAATAAATCATCAAATGCAAAAGGTACGTAAAAAAATACTTCTAATCAATTTTCAGCGTCTACATCAAATAGTCCTAAAACTCGTCTTTCTACTTCTCCTACATTAAATACCCTAATAGCGTTATATACTATTGAATATAACATAGTTAAGGACATGAAGAAAACCAAAGCTAATATTTCTCTATATGAGGTTAGTAAGTTGAAGCAACAACAAAAATTATTACTTAATGAATTGAGTTCAATTCCTACTTCCCCATTACCATCAGCATTTGGCAACCTTTTGGTCCAAAGCTTTTTATTTCCACATTTAGGGAAAGCGCAAGTCATAGAAAAGGGACCAAGTTTTAGGGTGGACTTGGAGCCTTTGTAAAACCATGGTTCCAGTATTTAACCCAGCTACAATGTCTATCATAATGAATTTAGTGTAAGTGAGATTGTATTGAAATCCATATGCTCATGTGGATAATGTAAGTTGAAGAAACAAATTGGAAATACTCAGTAGATTTATTGAGTTTTGTGTAAGCCAAATCAAAATGGAAATCATCATTTATGTTTGAAAATGTGTTGATTTCGAATTGAGTCTAATCCATAAAAGAAAATATATCTTCTAGAGTGATAATATCCTCATTGGAGATATAACTATAGTATAAAAACATTAGTTTTAAAGAGAGTTTGTTAAGAGACAGACCATATGAAGGATGCTTACTCAAATGCTAAAGCCTCTCAAGGGAAAAAAGGGGAAAACAACAAACCTAGAGGTTGGAATGATGATCAAGCAAATGTTCACACAATAACCACACAAAAAATATGTACATTTATTTAAGGATGGATCATGATTAAATGTTCCAAGCCCTCCATTTAGGTAGATGGCACAAACATCTCTTTAGCCAAAGAGCCAACCCCTCACATATAGGTTATTGCGAGTGAAACCCCCCTAGAGTGATTTATATTGGGTAATTATATTGTCTTTCATCCATCTTGATGTTTTCAAAGTGGAAAAAATGGAGGAATTAGCTCTTAGGACCATTTTACCGACGAGACCTAGTTTGGCAACTTAGGGTCTAAAACTTTTTAGAAGCAATTTGAGGCATCAAACAACATTTTTTGGGGATAAAATTAATAGTCTATGTGCACATTGTTTAATGCTATTTTACACATAGATACCTGTCCTACGACTGAAGAATCACCTCAATTGGAGTATGTATGCAAAATTTATGTCGCTTAGAAGTTGACCTTCTTGTTTTGACCAACATAATTCAATAAGATTCTATGTCATCTCCTATTATTCATAGAAAGGGTGCTAGACATATATCATGATGAAGAATATTGTAGAAGATTCCACCTTTTAACTCTAGTTAAGAGTTGGAGTAGTCAAACTTAACCACCAGTAGGTGATTAGGTTGTGTTATAATCAGGGCACTAGGAGGAAAAGGGGTTACATTCTATTCGAGTGCATTTTTGACCATAGATGAGTAGAATAGCTTAAGAGTGGATAAAGATAGAGAATGAATAGAGAAAATTTGTGCATTGTAGTAGCCTATGGGCCACAAGGCTCACTTCTTTGTACTTGTGTCCATTTTCCATTTAGAGAAAGAGAATGGAGCAACCTCACCTTCTAGCTGATTTTTCTCTCGAAAAGATTTCCCAGGTTATATCTTGTGTCAATTGTGGGTTGTGAGTTTTATTTAGATGTTGACTATTTTCTACATAGTTATAATTTGCATGTATACACAATAAATAACAATTACATGTCCATAAATCTAAGGAGAAATAAACCCTCATAGTGTAGATTTTGGATTTTCTAATATATTTTAGTAAATCCGTTGGGACGAAATGTCCAATGGAATATCCACATCAATTTATGGATTATAAGGGGGGGTGAATAAGTGACGTGAGTCAAACAATGCATACCCAAAAACGGAAATAACGCCTTCGATCGATTTAGAGGAAGTAAAATAATTGACATATTAAAACCTCAATAGTTGTTGAACCACTTTGTGAAATGGAGAGACGTTAAAAAAAGAAAAAGAAAAAAAAGAAGAAGATAAAAATGCAAGCATGTGAACATTCATGATCCTTAACTACAAGAAAAAGACAACCATATGTGTAACTCAATAATTTGAAATGCAATTAGGTTGGAACATGGATTTCACTAATCACATTCATACTCCAACAAGAGCTACATAGTATCTAGCACCCGCCACTTACTTTAAATATAGATAAACTAAAGTTAAAAACAATGAATAACTAAAATTGCATATACCTCATCTTGTAATAGCAAAACAATTGCATTTAGGCAAAATAATGTAATAGTATTTGTTTGGGAGCTCAAAATTTGCCCAAAAAAATCAAAGTGTCATAATCTTGATAAGATTAGCTTCAAATCAAAGAGTTCGTCATTCCAAATCCAACAGTGTGAACGACACTCAAATCTGAGTTCGCATGCAAAAGTCAGAGCAAGTCAAAGTTTAGGTTTGACTTGGACATGAGGCATGATTGGATGACATGGCAAAGGTCCCAGCAAATGGAGAAGTGCCAAGTGGTAGGTTTCCATTGGGTCCCGCATATCGCATATTGGAGAAAAACAAAGGAACAAGAATCGGCCCCAACTAAACCCTGGTTGCGATATCGCAAGACACAAGAGGAACAAGAATCGATCCCCGACGAAGCCTCGGTGCGATGTGACAAAATTGCAAATCGCAGATTGAAGCAGGAGCATGAAGTAACACCCCAGCCGCCGCCAATTGCGATTTGCGATGGGGAGACTTTTGGACCTGATATTGTTATACACTATATTTTATAACCCCATCGGGTCTGTGTATCGCAGTGTATGGACTTTGATATCCGCCGAGGGAAAGCGCCGATTGCGATTGTGATGGGGTCCCTAAATGCGATGTGCTATATGTTGTGTTTTATAATCCCGATGGGTCCGCGTATCATTGAGTGCCTATTATTTGGGCTTGGGACAATCCACTGATGGTTGGAATTCACCGATTGCGACTTCCAAAAGAGCTGCGGAACTGTCACCTTTTCTGCCAGACTGACCACTTTGTATGTGACCACTCGGCCTTAACTACAAGATAGCCCTGGAAGATGGCAGGACAACGAATTTCGGTGGAACTGCCAGATTTAACTCCAAATAATGAATTTAACTGGAAATAAGTCAGATTTAGAGGAGAAAATTGTGGAAAGACTAACATAAGTCACAACTAAGGCAATTTTCGACCAAAGGGGATGAAAAAGAGGCTAGATAGCCTTTTTTGGTAATTCTGAAGTCATTGTAACAGGTTTCAGGATCAAAGGAGCACTTCTGGGCAAAAAGCCCATGGTTGCTCTGGTCAACTAGAGTGTTGATTCAATGTAAAGAGGAGAATGAAGATGGAGATGACCTTGCAGAGGTCTTCCAACCTCCATGTAATTTCTACATCAACCATTATAGTAGTGTTGTAGTTTTATTTATTCTTTGCTCTATATATGTATGGAGAAAGAGACTTGTTTAAGTACTTCAAGTGGATTGTAGTATTTTTTATGCTCTTGGAAGTTGGAGTATGGGGTCTTGAATTGAAAGCCCTTAGCTCGCTGATTGTTTCATGACTAACTATAGGTTGTCATGTGTTTAGAGTGAGTTTTTTTTCAAAATAATGTTTTCTTAAAGGGGAAACTAGCCACTCTTTTTGTTAGCACACGTATGTACTCTTTATTACTGGATAATTTTGAGCATAATGAGAAGGACTCATGCCTTTAGAGCCGATCCAAGGAGATATAGCCCAAGAGGGGTGAACTCCTTTATCAATGGTTGTTGTATTATTGATTGATGCATGCTTCCATTCAATGTTTTGGTTTCATGTTTTATATTTTCTTCATGAAACTAACTTAAGTAAACAAACATAAAATTCATGTTTTTACTTGCTATTTTGGAGTTCAAACCTTAAGCACATTTTTTATGTTCTGAATGGGGAATTAACAAAGCATTACTAATCTGCTCCATTTCAAATCAGGTTGGTATCAAAGCTTAGGTTTTCTTTGTGCGAGAATGAATTGACTGTTGTTTGCAGGTGAATGTGTTTTGAAGCTCATTGAGGAGAAGGTTTTGGAAAGGAGAGCAAGATTGTTACAATCTCTACCACGAAGTTCAACTCAAATTGAAGTAGAAGCTTCAATCAAAGCATGTCCCAAGGAGGAGAGCCTGCAAGAATGTCAGAGGATGTGAAGGCTTTTAGAAAGGCTTTCCTAGACATGGTAGAAATGGTGAAAGCCCTCTATGAAGAGAGGAATGCGAAATTCCAAGGTGAAAGCTCTAGACCTCCAAGAGGAGAATGTTCCCCAAGGGAAGAAGGTAACAAGAATGGTGATAAACCACCATCTTTTCCACAATCTTCATGTTTTTCTACAACTCTTATGCAAGATGTTAGTTTAGAAAGTCCTTCAGAGAAGGTAGATGGACAAGTTTGTACCTTTTGTCCACATGATGTGGAAGATGAAGTTCTATCAACACCCAAATTCGAGGCGTTGAAAGAAGAGAGCCAAAGAGTCCAAAAGGACACATCCATAATCAAAAGGGAGTTCGAAAACATCTTTGTATGTCGATCAAAATATGCGGCAAATGGTAAGAATTTACATGCTTCTTACTTATGTGAAACTGTTGAGGTAAATTCATTTGCATCTTTTGAAAAACATAGTAAAGGCATTGGATCGAAGCTCTTGACCAAGATGGGTTACAAGGGAGGAGGCATTGGAGTAAACCAACAAGGCATTAGAAATCCAATTGAGGCCACGGAGAGGCCTAAATATGAAGGCTTAGGCTATGTAACAAAAGAAGAATGCTCTTATAGCGAAAGCACATGGGTATCATGTTCCTTTTGCTCTAAGAAAGGACATGAGGAGGCAAGATGTTGGGATTTGCATACAGAATTGGTTCCCACTTGGTTCCTCAAGGGTAAGGAGGACTTGAAATGCAAAGCGTCTCTAAAGAGAGATGAAGAAGAAGGGAAGCTAAATTCTTCTCGCCACGCAAGTTCCTCACGCAAGCAGCGTAAGCCAAAGGACAACAAACAAAGGTATATCCATTATATTAATTTGAATGTTGTTCATAATGGAAAACAACACGCAGATTTGAATAATGTGTTGATGAATATGTTTCCATGCACCTTTTCCCTTTCAACTAACCATTGTGTAGATAAGTGCGATAAAAGGAAAGCAATCATCAAGAAGATGTTTATGTCTAATGGAATTGAGACCAAAAAAAGAAAATCTCATCCAAGGTTAAAGACAAGTGAGCCAAGAGGAACTCAAAAGAACTTTTGTACTCATTGCAATATCAATGGGCATTGGGTTGAGAAGTGTTGGAAATTGTTTCCACAACTCCATCTTGGTAAGGGAAAGAAAATCATGCAAACACTAGAAGAGGAAGAGACAAAAGAGAAAGTGGCGGAAGATGCGACCATCCCTGAAGCAGCTTCAGAAGTAGAGAAAGTTCAGATAGAGGGTTAATTTACCTAGTTGGGTAAGAAATGGGCGGACTATTTGTCTGGTTGAAGTTTGTAAATTTTTGTTTTGCACTAGTTTCACATCCCCATAGTTGGGTAACTTGTAAAAGTGATGTTCGTAAATAAATCACTTATATGCAACAATGTTTTCTTTAAGCATTACAATGCTAATTTGGCTTGTTGATAGTCGATTTGAATGGAAAATTTGGAAGTCAAGTTTATTCCATTCTGTAAAATGCATTTCTATTTGTAGTTTGAGAAAGCATTTTAAAACTTTTGTATGAGTAGTTGCATCACATTTAGTATGTTCCAAATGTGTTTAGCACTCAAGTTATACAAGTATTCACTATGTGAGGCTTGTTTTGGTTCATTTGGAAAAGTATTTTGGGGATCTTATCCTTGATAAGGATTTTGCAGATGAGCACCTTGGAATTCTTCATGGGAAGGGTGTTGCTGTGGATGGCCATAGTAACATGGACAGGCCGAGAAGAACATCAAATCTGAGTTCTTTGGTCAAGTTATATTTTAAGTTCAACTTGAGAAAAAGCTAATACATGTACAAGTCAGGGCACTTCAAACATCGATTGGATAGAGTTTGGAAAAATCAAGTAACTGAACCTTAAAATGCTGAACAATTGAAAGTAAACTTTTGGAGATCAAAAGTTTTTCAATGGGGAAGAGTGACCAGGAGCTCAAAATTTGCCAAAAAAAATCAAAGTGTCAAAATCTTGATAAGCTTAGCTTTAGATCAAAGAGCTCGTCATTCTAAATCCAGTGATGCGAACGACACTCAAATTTGAGCTCGCATGCAGAAGTTAGAGCAAGTCAAAATTCAGGTTTAACTTGGACACACGGCAGAATTGGATGACATGGCAAAGGTCCCAACGAATGGGTAGGCGCCAAGTGGTAGGTTTCCATTGGGTCCCGCATATCCCATTTCAAAGAAAAATAGAGGAACGAGACTTAGCCCCCGACGAAGCCTGGTTGCGATTGCGACATCGCAAGACAGAGGATGAACAAGAATTGGCCCCTGACGAAGCTCGGTTGCAATGCGACAAAACCCCAAATCGCAACAGAAGCATTAAGTAACACCCCAGCTACCAACGATTGCGATTTGCGATGGGGGGGCTTTCAGACCCAATAGTGTCATACGTTGTATTTTATAACCTAGACGGGTCCGTGTATCGCAATGTATGGACTTTGATATCCGCTAAGGGAAAGTGTCGATTGCAATTGCGATGGGGTGCCCAGATGCGATATGCTATATGTTGTGTTTTATAATCTCGACGGGTCCGTGTATCGCAGAGTGTCTATTGTTTGGGCATGGGACTATCTGCCAATGGTTGGACTTTGCCAATTGCGACTTGCGACAGAGCTGTGGAACCATTTCCTTTTCCATCAGATTGACCACTTTGTATGTGACCACTCGACCTTAACTGCGAGATAGGCTTGGACGATGGTAGAACCATCGATTTTGGCAGAACTGCCAGATTTAACTCCAGATACTGAATTTAACTGGCAGTAAGTTAGATTTGGAGGAGAAAATTGTAGAAAGACTGACAAAGTCATAGCTAAGGCAATTTTTGACCAAAGGGGATGAGAAAAAGGTTAGATAGCCATTTTTGGACATTCTAAACTCATTGGAACACGTTTCAGGATTAAAAGAGCACTTCTAGATAGGATTTTTGCAAAGTGAAGCCTATGGGTGCTTTGGTCAACCAATGTGTTGATTCAGTTTTAGGAGTATAAAGATGGAGATGACCTTGCAAGGGTCTTCCGACCTCCATGTACTTTCTACAGTAGCCATTACAAATGTGTTGTAGTTTTATTTCTTCTTTGTTCTATATGTGTATAGAGAAAGAGACTTGTTTAAGTACTTCAAGTGGATTATAGTACTGTTTATGCTCTTGGAAGTTGGAGTATGGGGTCTTGAATTGAGAGCCCTTAACTTGCTGATTGTTTCATGACTAACTTTAGGTTTTCATGTGTTTAGAGTGAGAGTTCTTTGCAGAAGAATATTTCCTTGAAGGGGAAACTAGCCACTTTTTTTGTCAGCACACTTATGTACTCTTCATTACTAAAGAATTTTAAGCATAATGAGAAGGGGTCATGCCTTTAGAGCTAATCCAAGGAAATGTAGCCCACGAGGGGTGAACTCCTTATCAATGGTTGTTGTGTTATTGATTAATGCATGCTTCCATTCAGTGTTTTGGTTTCATGTTTAAAGTTTTCTTAGTGAAACTAACTTAAGTAAACACATAGAATTCATGTTTTTACTTGCTATTTTGGAGATCAAACCTCAAGCACATTTTTTTATATTCTAAATGGGGAATTAACAAAGCATTACTAATCTGCTCCATTTTAGATCAATATTTGATGCATTTATTATTTATTATCTTTGTTCTTTAATGCTTACTTCTTGTTAGTAAATAAATTATTTTAATAAATATGTGTTCAAGCAATGCTACATTGTAGATGGTCCCTATCACTTGGTTTAAACATAGATAAATTAAAATAAAAAAAAAAACAATAAAGACAAAGATTTCATTGATAGTTTACATTCCATTATCTTTAAATTTAATTTTGCGTTAACTTGTTTCTAGAGTCGCCACATCGTTGTTAATATTATTTGTGGTTTTTCTTGTACAAAAAAGAGGTTTTTTGTAATGTTCTTCCATGAATATTATTTCACAAACCAAATATTTTACTTCTCAAGAGACCAAACACATATTAGTTATAAAATATTATAATGTTATTAAATAATATAATTCAATGTTGAATCCTCAATGCATATGGGATCTCCTTTATTAATATCAACACCTTCATGAAAAAAATGTAAATTTGTTCAAAATGTGCAAGCAAAAAACATAAAATGTTTCAATACTCAATAAGATAATCATGCTTGTTTGAATAAGAAAAGAAGTGCTACATAATAGTTTGTCCTTGGCCCTTTGTAAGAAATAGTGAAACTATTTCATCATTATTGCGATATAAAAAAAATAAAAAAATAGCAACTATGTTTTATAAATGTAATTGTAAACTGTATCTTTGGGGCAAGGTTGGTTTCAATTTATTTCATAGTTTTAAAAATTATTATTTAATATACATATTAACTTAAAAAATTAAGAAATAATACAATGTGTTATTTACAAATAGTTACTTCTTTAGTGCAACTTTTTGGACTTTTTGGTGGCAGAATCTGGTGGAAAAATTTGTGGTGAAAGATCATCTACCTGTACAAAAAGTTAAATCAGGAAGTCAGCTTGTTAACTAATGAATTATTTTGAAAAAGAAGTTCAGAATCCCCAACAACACAGCAAAATCAAACGAAAATGCTATAGAACCTTGTCATCTCTTAGCAAGGCATGGCACCCTGAATGCTCCTTCTCACCCTGAATGCTCTTCTCTAGAAGTTGACTCTCATACTGGGAAAGCAGTTCATTTTGTACTTTCTGCAACAAAAGCCAGGAACAGATTAAAAATAAAACAACACAACAAACAAATAAATATAGAAATATAAAAAATAAAAAAATAAAAATTATCTCAGCTGTGCCTTAGATTGTGTGTATGATGGGTTATGGATCATGATAGTTATAGTAAAATATATGTACTATACTGAGTAAAAGAAACAACAAAAATAATCATTTAAACAATAAGCTAAATGCAAGAACTTTAGATAATAGAAAGAAATTATTTTTAACATGCTCACTTCCAACAACTTTTGTTCACTGCTGGAATGTAAATAATGGGAAACTCTTTCTTTTTCTCGTTTCAGACACTCCTCGGCCTGTAGTAAAAAAGGAGATATACATTAGCTTCTTGAAAGACCCAATATTCGAATACCAACACTGGACACATGTCAACAGCACTAGCACCTATTTCACCACTGACCTTAAGCATATAATCCGGACAAGAATCTTCTAAAATCCATGATGCAGCCTTTCGAGAATAGTAAGAAGCAGTGTCATCCAACATCGCTGACTCAAAGTCATTCTCATAAGCATCCATGTTACCCATCCCAATCTCCACAAAGATGCCCAGAACATTTTTCAGCAAAGCTCGATCAATTTGCTCTCCTTCGCGTTCCCTATCAATCTGTCACATCATGAGCACAATAAGTCGTATACCCTCAGCAATAAAAAATGCTAAAATTCAAATAACCAAAGAAAGTTTTTGACATTTCAATGCAATACAAAACATACCAGAGTAATCACAGCATCCCTTACATTATTCTTAATTTCTTGGTAAACCTGCAAAATACGTGAAAAGGTTGATTTTAAAAATAGTTTATGGCTTTTAAATTTGCCAAGTGCCAGGATATCCACCCTAATTCCAAGATATTGTCATCTGAAGTTTATTAAAATCATTGGAAAAAGAGAAAAATCATAGGAAGAGAGAGAAGGCATAAACAGAGAGCTCTACACAAAATATCATCTGATGTTTACCAGATTACGGAAGCACATGAGGCCAACTTCATTTAGTGCAGGAAGAGAACGCCTTGGAATGAAGTAACGATCCAAGTAATTAAAGAAACGTGAAAGCCACCGAATCATTATTTTGTGATTTCCCCATCGCTTTACAAGTTCTCTCAACATAAACTCATCATGTTTCTCCCTCAATGCAGGTAGTACCTGAGTTAAACAACCAATATATTTCAACTATAGACCAAGATATATTCAAATATTATCTTACATCAGTGTTTCACTAAATAGAAAGCTCGTAAAATTTTCCAACTGATAACAGCAAATGCATCGCTGCGAGAGATGACAGCACAAATGCATGAAGAATGAGGGAAAGCAATTGCAAACATCGCATGTAGTGGTAGCAAATAAGAAATCTGCCACATTACACATAATTTAAAAATTCTGAATGACCAAACTAGAACTGAGTTGAGCAATCTGGCTCTAAACCGTACTTCATTCTTCAATACCAAAATGGGGATAAAACAAACACTTGCATGCATCACTAAGGCCAAAATGTTAGCTGTAAGAAAATTGAAAAATCAGAAGACCTTAGATGATTCGGAACAATGTAAACTGATGCCCAGTTCATAAATCTGCCTGTAAGCAAGATGTTGATATTCCTTTCCCCATATCAAAAAGGGAATAAATGAATGACTAGTTTGCATCAATAAGCCAAAAAGAGAGAGGTGCAAGAACTTTCCAAACAAAAAAGAAATCAGACGATTTGAAACTCTAAAATCATGCACATTGAAAATTAAGCAGAAATGTGAATCACATAAATATATCATCTTGTTTTCAGATGGATGTAACATCATGGACCTCTTAACATTAAAATTTAAAACTTAAATGAAGCTCCTAAACTCAGTATGCCACATAGATCCCACCTATTTCCAACCTTGTGAGAGCCACTGGTATAATCATACTAGGAAATCTACTAGTTGGAAAGTTTCATACTGGCTCCACGTGAATGGCTCATTTAGAATATAGCACATGAGAACTTTTACAAGATACTACATCACAGCCATATTTTCTTCAGTGGGCTTCATCAGAGTCAAAACTGCTAGAGAATTGATGCCTATAAAATGCTCGGATTACACATAGGACATTCCTGGCATCTTTGTTGGCTGTTGTTCATATTTGTCTGCAGTAAGTAGTATATGAACACCAAGCCTGTGCATTGAAAACCTTATCTTCACTTTAGAATTTTTTAACATGCATACAGACAACAATGACGAATGGAATGACATACATAACAGTAGAAAAGCTAGAATGCTAGGATAGACTATTTGAGGGAAAATTAAAGATTCATTTTTATCTCAGTGACCAATCTTGAAACAATTTTGAAAGCATAAACATTAAAGATGCAGTATGCCCTCACACATGGGAACCTCTACAAGATACTACATCACAGCCATATTTTCTTCAGTGGGCTTCATCAGAGTCAAAACTGCTAGAGAATTGATGCCTATAAAATGCTCGGATTACACATAGGACATTCCTGGCATCTTTGTTGGCTGTTGTTCATATTTGTCTGCAGTAATTAGTATATGAACACCAAGCGTGTGCATTGAAAACCTTATCTTCACTTCAGAGTTTTTTAACATGCATACAGACAACAATGACAAATGGAATGACATACATAACAGTAGAAAAGCTAGAATGCTAGGATAGACTATTTGAGGGAAAATTAAAGATTCATTTTTATCTCAGTGACCAATCTTGAAACAATTTTGAAAGCATAAACTTTAAAGATACAGTATGCCCTCACACTAATGTTCTACACCTAGCATCTAATATAATCACCCATTCTTCCAAACTACCATATGAGCAATAGAACCAAAGATCTTGAAATGGCTTACCTTTGATTTCCTTCCAGACCAAGCCTCCTCAAGTTTAACATCTTTCGCTTCTCTTGAGGGCTTCCTATTCAACACACAAACTACTTCAGGTACTACTTCCTTCCACACTATTATATACAATGCTTTTGTCGAATATTTCTCTAGACATGACTTTCCCTGCAACATACTCTTTGTCATCTTTATAACCACATTGCATTTTCTTTTAAGACTAGAGGTTTGTCTCTATATTCCTTATCTCTTGCAAACGCTAGAGAATCCATTTCATTAGAGAAGAAATTGTTGGTGTGAGTGGTAGCTTTGAAAGGTCTTTTACAGAGGATTTGTGTCTTAGCATGTGGAAGACATTATTTGCCTCTTCTACTGATTTCTACTGATTTATGTCTACTTTCCTAAGTCGAACTTGGGAAAAATACAATAATTAAAGTAAATTAATTATTGTGGACTATTGACTTACCTTTTAAAGATAAATAATTTAATTATTTAAGTAACTTATAAATAATCTCAATCATTGATCTCCAAGATGGTTCTAGAAGGGCAATTGGAATTAGGGATTTCAACTTAATGAAGATTATAAAGGAAGGCTAGCAAGGAGGTGAAAACACACGAAAAGCACAAGTTGTCTGAGCGAGCCATTATTCAGAGAAAGCGATTTTCTCTAAGTGTGAGTGGCTCAGTCGACCAATGCATAGAGAAGGAGAAGTGAGAGTGGATTTGTGCGAATCCAAGAGGGCCAAGTAGGTGGAGATTGCAGGACCTAGTTGCCAGAGGGAGACTGAATTCATTTGGAATAGGCCAAATTGCTGGAGGGTTGAGTATTCCCTAGTGCGCGTCAGTGGCATGCAAGGAGGGCACAGGTCTAGTTGTCGGCAGAGTAGTTGGGTCGAGTTCTGCGGGTAGATTTCATCTGGAGGCTAATTTACTTGAGGTTGACTTAACTTGGGCCAAATTCAGTCCGAGGAAGTCGTGTTCTAGGTTCCAAGGTTTTGTATTTTTCCTTGTATCTTTGTGGGTCAAAAAACCCATATTTTTCAGATAATGAAATGATAGAGAATTGTTGTGGGTGATTTTATTTTGCAGTGTGTGACTGATCTCTCTGTTTATTTCCACTACATATATTTAATTCTAGAATTTAATGTTGAGAAATCTATAGGGCAATAGTTAAAGATGATTTCTCTTTCTATGATAATTGCTTCCGATCTCCTTTTACTTTTTCTTACTTTATTAGCATCTTCACTTATTATTATGTTTGAATATCATCAAACAGGTACGAAAACAACTACGATGCATGGGTTCCCGAACCCGGGGGTGGGGTTCTCGAACCCGTCCCAGGTTCTCGTCCCCAAGTACCGGATTCGGGTTCGAGTGCTTCTGAGAAGAACCCATAAGAACCGGGTTCTTCTATGAAGAACCAGGTTCTTCATTAAAAAAAAATTGGGTTCTTTTGTCTTGACGGGTACGGAGAACCCTGATGATGGGTACTTGGAACCCCAAAATCAGGTTCTCTTGATTTCTTTGGGGTTCATTTTAGTTTTTATATTTTATTTTTTAATTAATTTAATGGGCTTCCCCTAATATTCTAGGTAGCTAGTTCTTCATCTTGCGAGAGGAATTGGAGTACTTATGCCTTTATCCATTTAGTAAAGAGAAATATGTTGGGCTCAAAGAAGGCAGAGAACTTAGTGTATGTTCATAGCACACTTCGTCTCATATCTCGAAAAGACTCTGGATACGAGGGTCCTTTCAAGAGATGGGACCAATATGTTAGGATATTCCGACACATAGGATATAGTTAAGTTCAACTTGGTCTAGTTTAGAGTTAGGTATAGAGTTAGGTAAAGTGTGTTTCTTTACCGTTGTACATATTGTAACTTACAATCCGACGGTCACGATATGTAGTGATCCGACGGTTCACTCTCACCTCGGTATTATCGACACTTGATTCGTGGCTTGACACCCGATTGGTCCATGAGTTCTATTTAAAGCGCATGGAGGGTCATTGTTCGGGTAATCCGTGCATGAGAGAAGCTTATGTAAATTTTCATTCTTTGATTAATAAATTGTCTGTACCCACGTTGGGACAGGCCGTGGACTGTTTCCCTCCTTGCACTCTGAGGGTTTTAACCACGTCAAAAATACTGGTGTATTGATTTGAGATCTGGTTGTGAGCGGTGTCCTCTTGGTATTCTTTCTGAGGAACTTACCCTGTAAATTCCTACATGGTATCGGAGCTATTTGAGGGCCGCGTCCGTTGGTGATCCAAATCTGAAGCCGGTAGAACTGCATGCGGCTGTCGTTTCCTAGATCTGCTGTTTCTGACTGCTTTCGGGCTGAGAGGACTGCTCTGTTGCGTTCGGAGCATCTGTTTCAGTGAGGAATCCCTTTCGTTTCACGCGAAAAGGTTTCCGGTAGCCCTAGCTGCGTCATTTTTCAGATCGGGAGGTATACAGTGTTTTTTTTGCAGTTTACTGTCATTTTCTCTCTGCTTATTTCGGTTTCGGTTTATTTAGCCTTTTTTTTTCGGATCTATACCTTTCATTTCTGCGTATGCTCTTTGCCCTGCGACTCTGTACGATCTGGGTAAATCAGAAACAGAAAGAAAGGATTTTTCTCATGCGTATGCTCTTTTCCCTGCACCTTAGTGTGATCTCGGAAAATCAGAAACATTGAGAAAAATATTTAGTTTTTCGGCTAAAAGCTAACTTTGAGATTTTTTTTTAAAATTTCTAGTTCTTTGGCTAAAGCTAACTTCGAGCCGTAAGGTTCGTTTTTCTTTGGATATTCGTGTTGGGTTTTGTGTTTTGTGTTTTGTAGGGGAAAAGAGTCTTCCCAAGGCAAGCACGCAAATCGAGGCCCCCCCTAGAATAGTAAACTCATAGAAATTTATCCCTAAACGTTGCCTTAAGAAGAACATGGGATGTGATCGGGATTAAGTTGTAGTTATGCAAAATATTTGGGTGGGCTGGGCTCAGTTGTTGTGCAAAGTGCCTAGTAAATATGAATCTGTATGTTCATTATTTTGTGTGAGAAGGCCTGATTTCACTTGCATTTAGTGTTTGTGATAGAAAAAAGCACTGCAATCAATATGCACCAAACAATAGAAAACTTTTGAGTCATAACCTTTATCGGGTTCTGCAATGTTCTTCTTTTCAAATATTTTTCACACTCCCAATGCCATGCTGCTGGTGTTGTGTATATTGTATGCCCTGGTCAAAAACTTAATTTTCCAAATGAAAAAAACGTTTAAACTTTTGTTATATGCTGTTGCAGGCCCCTGAAGGTGCAGGCAAGTTGAAGTGGATGTATTCTGGTGTGCACAAAACAAGTCCATCTCATGAATTTGAATCAGAATGTGCTAAAATGGGGAGCTCATGCAGGCCAATAGAGGTGTTGGGCTCACAAGCGCCATGAAATTTTGGCTCTCAGGAAAAAGGATTGTCTGAGACGTTGAACGTCTTTGGAGATACTAGGCAATCAAACTTGGCCCTCTTGCACATGCTGGAAGGCATAGGAATGAACGGAGACGAGGCCGGATCAGTACCAGCTTGCAACTTCAATCATGGCCCATAGCTCCTGCTTCCTGTGCTAGAGCAACAGAGGTCATGGGGATTTCAGGAGCTGCTATCATTTCCGATCTGTGATAATGATAGCAAACGTGAAAGTCCATCCTTTGACGAGTTTCTGCACGGTGGTCATGGATCTGAATATGATTTGAATCTGACAAGCTGTAGAAGGGCAGAATCATGTACTTCGCTTGTTAAAACTGAAGCAAAAGATCAGTTCTCCAGCTTGGATGCCCCAGAGGAGGGTGTGAGTTCTTCAAGCCGGGAGCCCAACTCATCTAACACTGTGAATTCTTCAGACAATTGCAACGACAAGAGATTGGGGAATATTAATGGTTACCAAGCCAATACAGCCACCCATGAACGAATTAGGAAGAGGAAGCGTTCCAAGGTCTGCAAGAACAGTGAAGAAGTGGAGAGCCAAAGGATGACTCACATTGCTGTTGAGCGCAATAGGAGAAAGCAAATGAACGAGCATTTAACAGTCCTGCGTTTCCTGATGCCGGTCTCTTTCATCCAAAGGGTACAAATTCTGCACCATTATATTGTCATTTCAATTCCTATAACTTTAAATGAAATTTATGGCTCAGGGATTTATTTGGGTCATATATGTCTTTGTTCAGGGAGACCAGGCCTCCATTATTGGAGGTGCAATTGACTTTGTGAAAGAACTGGAACAGCGCTTGCAATCTCTTCAAGCACAAGCTCAAAAGCGTAGAAAACAATGTGAACTGGAATGTGAGCTCAAAATGATTTGCAGGGTTGAACTGATACGTGTGTTTTTGTATTTAGAGAAGCATTATGATAAGTGTTTTGTTTTTTTGTGTGGTTAAGACAGCATAAAGAAAACAAGATGTAAATGAAGTTGTGACGAACCAGTGTGTTTTTTTATTCCTAATTAAGAAGTGTGCTGTTTTTTTATTCCTAATTAAGAAGTGTGCTTTTTATTCATGATTGCAATAAAAGGTTCTCCTCAGATTAATACTTATAATTTGGCTTTGTGAGATATATAACCCATTGTTTTTTTAAGTGAATATGTCCACCATTGTTTTCCCAACGTCATTTTGTTAATTTTTAACATTTCCTTATAAATGGACATTTTATCTTTGACATCACTCTGTTTGTGCTTCAATGTTCTGGTCAATTCTTTGTTAGAACAGACAACGGACCATTTAAATGATTTTATTTTGGATTTGATTTAGCAAGGTATATCTGCATACTTTTCATAATTGATGATTATAAAGCTTCAATTTCAAGTTAAATGCTTGTCTGCTTGTCTTTAGTATTTTGGTCACGGTTACTATTTACAGATTTCATTTGTTTTCTTAAGAATGAGATGCGAAATTTCACTAGAAAGATAGTGGAATTGATGAAGAAAGAAAAGCTCTTCACATGGCAAAGTGGACCCATTATATTAACACAGCTACCCTGTCTTGTTGTGATACTTGTCTTCAGTGTTGAGTCTGAAGTATGGCTTTCTGGTCTGACCCATAAGTTTATGCAGATTGAGGATGAATATGGTAACGTGGAGAAACCTTATGGAGAAAAGGGTCAGTCATATTTACAATGGACTGCAAAATGGCATTATCATTAAATACAGGCCTCCCTTGGGTGATGTGGACTGAGAATTAGGCAGGATGGTAATGTTTTCTTTGCCTCATCACAACTATAAAGCATATTTACAAGCGCTTCCGAATTTTGATTTTCCCTACATCACAGAATTTACATATACTTGGGAACATTACTATGTTCGAAACAAAGCTGCAATCTATTGCCTCAGTAGAGCAACAAAGCTGCAATCTATTGCCTCAGTAGAGCTTGAGTATTAGAAATGCGGGGGCTTCCTGTTCACGCTGCTAAAATATCGTTTTCATTACAGGTTTACGGCATTTGGATCGAGCATCCCTCGTAGGCCTACAGAGGATGTTGCTTTTGCAGTAGCCCGATTTTACCAGAGGAGATTAGAAATGCGGGGGCTTCCTGTTCACGCTGCTAAAATATCGTTTTCATTACAGGTTTACGGCATTTGGATCGAGCATCCCTCGTAGGCCTACAGAGGATGTTGCTTTTGCAGTAGCCCGATTTTACCAGAGGAGGAACATTCCAGAACTATTACATGGTGGGGTTTATTCTTATTTTGTATTGAGCTCAAGGCCATATGTATTAATATTTATGCTACTAGGGCTCATGCAGTTATATTTATGTTTTTATTTGCATGATAACCCAGGGTTTATTAAGCAACATACATCTCCCTAACCCTTAAACACATCCCAATCCTTAAACACCTGGCCTCTCTCAATAGAATAAATGAACAATCTTATTTACCATATGCTTTTTATGTTCCAATACCATGGAGGCATAAACTTTGGCCGGACAACTGGAGGTCCATTCATTGCCACCAGTTATGACTACGATGCACCAATTGACGAATATGGTATGCAAAGGTTCCCAGTGCCAAATTCTGTTCCGCAGTGAAAGTGTATATAGATATAATTAAAATTTCTTTCATTCATTGAATGTTTGATTGAATGTTTTCCGGTTCAATTATCTTAATTCCACAATGGGAATTTAGAACCATTGTTAGGTCAAAGGGGGCATCTGAAAGAGTTGCACAAAGCTATACGAAACTGCTTGACTGACTTTAAGGCATCAAATACTGTGTGGATATGCAGGCAACAATATATTCTAAATGTAGTAGCTTATGTGCTACCTTTAATTGCAACAAGGGCCTTAAGCATGTAGCAACCGTGCAATTCAATGGAAAAATTGCAACTCTTATCAGCTGCAAAGTAATAAGGTTCCGGCAACTCAAAGAACAACTCAAAGAATTCTAGTTTCTCAACCCCGGCAGGGATGGAAAAATTGCAACTCTTATCAGCTACTTGCTTGGTCTGTCAGTACCTTACCTGACTGCAAAGTAATAAGGTTCCGGCAACTCAAAGAACAACTCAAAGAATTCTAGTTTCTCAACCCCGGTAAGGACTACCGCTACTACAGTGGCTCCCTTGTTCTGCAACTCAAAGAACAACTCAAAGAATTCTAGTTTCTCAACCCCGACAGGGACTACCGCTACTACAGTGGCTCCCTTGTTCTGCAACTCAAAGAACAACTCAAAGAATTCTAGTTTCTCAACCCCGGCAGGGACTACCGCTACTACAGTGGCTCCCTTGTTCTGTCTGCTTGTTGACGCCTCCCTGAAATGGTCGGCGATTTTTATTTGGGTTCCTTTGGATTAAATGAAGGTTTGTTCTGTCTACTTGTTGACGCCTCCCTGAAATGGTCGGCGATTTTTATTTGGGTTCCTTTGGATTAAATGAAGGTTTGGATTTTTATGTGGTTGTATTAATGAGGTTTTGGCAATTTAATTTGATTTTTATTTCTTTAATTATTTATATGAGATAGTTAAATTTGATTTTTATTTCTTTAATTATTTATGAGATGTTAAGGTTGTGTTCGATATAATGCGGTTTTGGTAATTTAATTTGATTTTTAAGATAATGAGGTTTTGGTAATTTAATTTGATTTTTCTATTTTTGATTTGAATGTTATGTGTTTGATATATATATATATTTTCCCAAGATGGTAAAATTTATACCTATCATTATAATAGAAGAGAAGAGGTTGGGTGTGATTTATTTTTATATTTTTCAAGATTATAAAAATTATATTTTTACGTTTAAAAAAATATATATTAATATATATAATTAAAATATTATTTATAAATATATAATAAAATGTATTTATGTAAATCTATTTTAATTTTAATTTTTTATTAGGTTATTATTCGTGACATATAGTATTGGTGATTTTTTATTAGTTTCGTCTTGATTTTTTTTTATTTCTAAGGTTAAAGTGTAGTTTTCAAATTTTTTTTACAATGACGTCAACCCATTACCACCATGGGGGACGTCAGCGGGTAGTCCTCGAGTGCATTATTCCACTTACAAAGTTGCCTTCAACATACAACCTAGCTCAGAACATATTAAACGTTAGTGAAGTATTTTCGTATGAGAGGTATTGTTAGCAGGGAAAGCGTTAAGCACCTCTAGAAACGCCAAACCTTGTAGCATAGAAATGAGGCGTCGTTACGTGACAATAGAATCTTAACTAGATTTTCCATTGATTAAACGTAGTCGACTATTTCCAATGTCCATGTTGCAGAAAAATTCCCACCAAATAATATCTCTTAGCTAACAAACTCTTTGTTCATGTAATCCTTCAGCTGCCTTGCATCACAAACATCTTCATACAATTCAAGTTGTTGCTTGTTATCAAAGTCGTCCTCCAAAAGCTTAATTTCATCCAGGCATTTAACATCCAGATTTTCTTAAAAATCGTCAGAGGTCAAGATCTTCTCACTAGATTGACATATGTTAATAGTGAAAAATCGTTAAAGGTTGTCGTATATATCATCATTCAACAATCTTGTTGTGATCTGAAGTCCACTGATAAAATCCTTGGAAATGGCTTTCCAATGGTGATAAGGCAACATTAAACGTTTATAAATACCCTACTTTCTATTTGCAGGTTTAGCTATGTCATGAATGCTTTTAACTATCAGCAAGGGTCATTATGACCTCTTGTTAACCTTATGTTAAATCCATATTTGCAAGCCATGGCTCCCACCGGAGCAGGTCAGGGATTAGCCCCAACTAGAGGTCAGAGATCAACCCTTATTCTTGTGATTCGTCGACGTCGGCTCCTCCAAACCCGACTACGTTGACTAGAGGTTGGCCCCGACTTGTCGATTCAAACTTTGGATAGCGGTCCCCACACTAGGTTAGGGTCAGGGTTCTTGTCTAGAGCTTCACTCACTCACAAAGTATTTGATTCTCAGTCGGACATATGCCTGTTGATTCTTACAAGTTCATATAAATAAAAACAGGGCACGTTAGAAGCCTACAAAATTCAAGATGAGAAATTTAGCATGGTCAATGCAGACTCCAGAGTCCTTGGTCGCCACATATTCAAACGTTGCAAGCTTTGACACATGTTAGTTGCTTTGCAAGTCAATATAAAATCACGTCAAAACATCTAAATAATGTTTTCCAAAAGCAAGATTCCCTTGGACATTGTTTATATATATATATATATGAGCTCTAACAAGCAAACTAACATTACCTCACGTATTCAATAGGTTTAATTGTCATTAGTTTTCTGTAGCATAGTCTCACAACTTTGCAAATGAGTAAAGGAAATAGATTGGCATGGTTTTCCCTATAACTCAAATCTCCCAAAAAAAATGGTGATGTTTGAGTATGTTAGAGCCTTGACAATTGAGAAAGGGAATGAATTGGCCGAAACTTTCGCTGTAAGCCAAATGACGCGTTTTGAGTGGCCTTTAATGGTTTTTCATCAGATAGATGTATGGATTTACGGAGCACTTTGACTATTACAAAATCTTGTTTCCAAGTTTCCCATGTGGGTACATAATGCCCCTTCAATGCCTTTCAGCTTACACTCAATATCTCTATGCCCCTAGCTACGCAAACATTACATTCACGGGAAACTATTCCATACCTCAAGCGGTCCAAATAGTAAGCAATGTAGATGCAATTGTGTTAATAGTTGGTGGAGACTTGTCATTGGAAGCAGAGGCTCTCGACAAAAACAAGTCAAAGCAAACAAGCAAAAGCAATGACATTGACACCACGTGACTCTTGTTTTAAATAGTTAAAATTTGGTTTTTTAAGTGAAATACAAAAAAAAAAAATTATAAAGCTATTCATTTTTAGTTATAATTATTTTTTGTTATTTTAAGAAAAATAGGGTTCTATTCTATTTTTATATATTGGATCAATGTTTATGTTTTTGGGTCTTGGATTGCCCCCCTCGTTAATGGATCTATGATTGGTTTATTTAAAGCTTCCAAGGGCCTCGGGTAGGGGTGCCCCCTCTCCCCATTCTTTACATTCTCGTGATTGAATCCTTGAGTAGGAAGCTAGAACTTGAACGAAGATGTCACTCCCTTCCTAGAATCTGATTCTCGAAAGATATAAAGAGCATAAATCATGCCCAATTTGTTGATGACATGATCCTTCTTTGTGGTGCCTCTTGCATCATAGCGCAACACTTCAAATCTATTTTGGATGAATTTTTGGGTCTCGAGAGGATTGATAAATGAGGAATGTCAGCTAACTATTGCATGGAAGGACCTTAGGAATTGTGGGGATAGCAGAAAGGGATGAATGGACCAATTTAAGATATTTGGGCTTGCCCATATGTCTCAAAATGTTTCCTCATCCTTCTTTAGGTCATGTTATTGACAAGTTTAAATCCAAATTTGAGTAATGGGGGCTCATTGGCTAAATTTGGTTGGAAGATTAATTCTAGTTCAATATGTCCTTTCATCCCTTCTTATATTCCAATTCTCAGCTATGTTGGCCCCCATCTCAGTCAAGTAGAAAATCGCTTAAGAATTGAGGCATTTCTTTGGTAAGGAGGTAAGACAAACTCTAAAAGTTTAATATGGTGAATTGGAAGGTGGTTAGGCTTCCAAAAGCCACCCTGGGGGGTCGGGGTTAGGAATAAGAGACCCCCTTTTAATGAATACATCCCATGGGGCAAACCTGATTTATTGGCTAATCACGAGGGATAATGATTGGTGGAAATAAGGGCTTCATAAAGAGTATCTTAATGGGACAATAGAATATTGTATTCATCATATCCCTCACAATAGAGGAAGCTCCCATATATAGCGTTTGATGTTGGATTTTATTCCTTTAATTAGACGTAAGCTGACTTGGATTCCATAAAATGGAAATCAGTAAATGTTTTGATTAAGGGAATTATGGGAAATCCTCCTCTAGGCTCAAATCCCTTGTTTCATCCCATGTATTAAAATCTCTGTGTTATAGCTCCTCTTGGTCGTATGGCAAGCATTAGTTGAGCTAGGCTTGGAATAACATTATGGGTCACCTTGTTAGTATTTGTAGATCTCTGAAGTCTGCTCTTGTTGGATGTGTTCCTTCCTCCTTGTTAGATCAAGAGTATCGAGGTTGGGCAGGTGATTTGTATTCTATTAAAAGGGGTTATCAATCTTTACTCTTCCCATATTTTCGACCTCCCTCTTCTCGTCTTTGGGTGCTTAGATTGCCTCCCAAAAATTAATATTTTTTTGTTGGGAATTAGCTCATAGGAAGATCCTAACAACTGAGAATTTATTGAAAATGGGAATTGTTGGACCTTCCTGGTGCACCTTGTGCAAGCATGCTACTAAAAATATTGATCATCTCTTCTTGGAATGCCCTTTCTCACTTGAAGTCTAGGAGTGATCTTATCTCAATTAAAATCAAGGGTAAGTTGGCCTTCTTCATTGCAAGACCTGTTGGGAAAATGTTATAATTGCCCTTTTGTAGGAAATAATTAATGAAGATAATATGGGAAGTATTTCCTAAACATTTTTGTTGGAAAATTTGGTTGTTTAGAAATCGGTTGTTTTTCAAGAAGAAAGGGAAAATGTCATTAGGACAGTGGGATCAATGACAGGGCTTCTTGGAGAATCTTTTTGGGCTAATAAAATAAATGAAGAGGATCACAAGTTGGATGGGGAGTAATTAGAATGGATTAAAGTTTTTTATCAAAGTGGACAATCATGAGACGACACATCTCAGTGAGAGCTGGAAAGTAAGATTATGTAAGGAGGAATTTGATCAGTGGCTCTTGAAGCATAAACATTTCTTCTTAAGCTTCAATGGAGTAACGAAGAAACCTAGCAGTGGCAGGAGCGCGGGGGGGTAATTTTTTCCCTGATAATCAAGAATAACATAGGTATGCTTGGAGTTTAGGACACACTTCCAACAACATTACTGAAGCTCATGCCTTATATCAGGGTTTGAGGAAAATTGTGAATTTGGAAATTCTGAAGGTGATTGTTTTTTGTGATTCCTTGAATATAATTCACCATTTATATTCAAGATCTCTCCCCTCGGATACAGAGTTAAGTCAAATTTTCAAGTAGATTTATCAGTTGTATCAGTGTATCCTCGAGAAGAAATGTCTTCATATTCTCATATCAAATAACTCTAAAGTTGATCACATGGCTAATTTGGGGTCAAGGCTAAATCAAGGTGAACTTTAGTGGCATTGGCTAAAGGGTTATGTTCCCCTTCCTTAACAGGAGCAAAAGGGGTGGGTGCTTTATAAATTTTGGTTTTGATTAGGCCAGTATTGGCCAATGTACAAGTGCAATATTGTAGATATTGTAGCATTTTTTTCAAAAGCTTCAAGGTCAAAATTATATGTAGATGGTCGTTGATACATACTCCATTTTGACCATGTCCATTGATTTCAACTTGCTTATGCAAATCATGTATATAGAGTGAGCTTTAGGTCTATGTCTTTTAATATAATAGCTATTCTTGGTTACTATTAATAAAAAATAAGTTGTTAGATAATCTTCGGCATAATCACATAATCAATCTTGTGTCGACGCGTTTCGAACCAACCAGTGTGGTTCATCGTCAGGACAAGTTGAGGAACTAATCTGGCTTAGCGTGAATAAATAGCGTGTGCAGAGACTCCAACGGCTATAATGCTAACGGCTACTTTTGACCGAATGAACTTGGTCAAACCACCAACAACGGTAATAGGTATAATATTATTATTATCCAAAAATCAAATTCCGTTGGTCATTATATATAGTAATTAATCTATATTTAATTCCTATAAAATACAAGAACTAATCTATATTTAAATAGGATGGTCATTATATTTTGTAACATATATTAATAAAACTATAATTAATTATTATAAATTACTAGTAAAGGTAATACTCCTAGTTATTTATAGAATCTAGTTATGTTAGGTAATTGTGTAATAATTAATCTATATTATAAAATATAAGTATTAATCCTCATTTAATTAAGATGGTCCTTAATCCCATAATTTAATTATTAAAAAATACAAGTAGAGGTAATCGCTCATATATACTTTTAGAATCTAGTTATGTTAGGTAATAGATTAATGATTATTTAGGTAATTTAAATATATTGGTCCAATAAAATAATAAGTTATATATATTTTTCAAATAATCAATTTATTAATAAATTAAATTAGAATGTAAACCATTAATCCTCCTAGAATTTTGTTATAGTATAACCAATAATATCGTTATATCATCAATTAGAACTATATTTATTGTAAATTAACCCAGACCTTAGGTCAAATTACTATTACCTATAGGAGCTTACTATAATATATGGAAGAAAGTTTACTACTATACTAATCATAATCTATCTTAAAGGTCTAATAAACATCAAATCTAATACATAATTATTTATTCCAAAATTTTACTCAAGTTAATAATGTCAATAATACTTATACGGTTGCCAAAGGGTTATTTCTATGGTTGAGGGGGCTAGGAGGACAAGGCCGGGACCCAACAACTGCTAATCTTCCAGCCATCATCCCTATTAAGGTTGTTTGGCCTTTTCTCAATCTCTAGGGCCTCTCTAAATTTGCGATGGTGAAACTGCGCAATTTTGGCAATGACCTGAGCCTCCTCTATACATACATGATGCATAGTTTTTCCCGCATGCTCAGCCAGGGCTGAGGACTTGGTCCTCCCATGCCTTAAGTCCGCCGAATGCTCGCTAATCCGCTGATTAATAGAGCGACCAGTCTCACCAATATAAGGGGTCCCACAGGAACAGGGAATGAGATAGACACCCTTCATGTCCTTAGGGTCAATCGAGTCTTTCACCGACCTGAGGGATCCACGGATAGTATTGAGAGGTCTAAAGGTAGTGGGCACATCATACTTCCTCAGAATCCTTGCAATCCTGTCCGTGGTTCCTTGGATGTACGGAATGTTCACACCCATGGTACGATCATAGGGAGCTTTCCGGATCGAAGGTTCCTTCTTGGCCCTGAGGAATGCTTTCTGACCTAAGTGCCTATCATAACCATTCTTCTCGAAGACCTCAAGGAGGTGAGCCTTTTAGGGAATATGGGAAATATTTGGAAGTAAAATATCTAGCTTAAAATTGGCAACTTTCTTTGGGTCCTATGTTGGGGTTAGAACCTTAGCATGGGACAAGATTCTTAAAAGATGATTTCAAGGGACTTCATCTAGCCATTTATATAAATCAACTACGGAGGATGTGGGACACCTCTTTAGTATTTGTCCTTTTGCAGACAATCTCTAGTCTCAAGCTACCTTAATCATATGCCACACATATATGAATCAAAATATCATGTTGCTTACTCAAACGAACAAGAAAAGGATGAGCTTTAACAACCCTATCCTCAATATAATATGGAGCCTCCTCTTAGGCTTCATACTCTAAGAGACATGGAAAGAAAAAAAATCACAAAATATTCCATTATCACAATAAGCCTGTTGCAACGACTTGGGGAAATATTCAACAACACATCCAGGAAATAGTTCTCATTCATCCTTGGTCAGGGCAAGATAAGAAATCGAATAACTATGAATCCAACGTCCTTCAGTTATGAGCACTCTGACCAAGTCAGTTCCCCCTCCCTATATCATCTCCACAACCCTCCCTCCAAATCCCAGACACTTAATCTCCCCCTCCCCTAGGCTCCATTAAGCTAAATTTCGATGGAACCTCTAAATGCAATCATGGAGCAACTAGTTTCGAAGGAGTCTTTAGAGATCACTGAGGAGTAATCACTCATCTATTTGTAGGATCTATGGGATACAACAACAATAATGCAATCAAATACTTTTGATCTAAATCTTATGGGGGCTTATAGTCCAAGTTTGGATGTTTAAGTCATAAAGTCATATTTTATGTAAAAGGAAACTTGATAGATATGTAATTGACTGAGTAAACCATAATTAAATTTAACTTTGTCAATGAAACACCTTTTAAAAGACAATAGGAAGAGAGTGAATGTGGAGAAGGAGAGGTCCCGAAATTGGCCTCATTGCATGTAATGGTTATTTTTAGTGGAGTTCTTCTTCTCCATTTATCTACCTCTTCATATTTTTGTGATGTATTTAGTTCTTGCATTCTTATCAATGTTCTTGTGATCATTTTCATGACAAATTTGTATGTTTTATCTCCTCCTCTCTCAACAATTAAGCCTTCTAGATCCTAGGACCCCAAGATTGGGATCATTGGTATCAGAGCGAGTTGCGACTCCATGGGAACTAAGGTTTGAAGCATATTTCAATCTCAAAGTTTTACAACAATCTCCAACCTCCTTTAGCACCTTTGGAGTCCATTGTTGGACCATACACTATAAGTATCATAGTTGGTCCACAAGCATTACAGAGTTTTCTACCCCAAATATTCATTCACCATTACAAGATAATTTTTACATGGATTCACTATATCCATTAGTTTGCAACATGAGGGTTCTATGATCTCTACAACAATCCATGTTGCTCCAAAAACCCTTGTAATCCTTTATATCCCTCTACACTCGGTGTCCTCACATTTATTATTATCCTATATTTATACAACCATGCCATAGCTTAAAAACTATTTATGTTGCATCTAGAAGCTTAGACAATCTCATTTCGGCCATTTATCAACTTCCTCACAACAATATGCCCACCATAGAAGCACAATAATGGAACATAGGGCAACAATCTTCAACGAACTTCATGCAAATGCCACGACCTCTATAGATCATTTCATAGGGTGCACAATATATAATTTTAAAGAATTTTTCATTGGCTCAAATGTATTTTTTATGGAATTTGATTTTGTTTCTTGGTTTGAGATGTATCATTAATTGAAGTCATACATGTCTGTAAAGTTGCATGACCATGCATACCTTGAGATTCATGAATGGTTTTCTCACTCTAAAGATCATTACAGAGCAAGTATACTATGTCAATGGAGAGGTCTCTTCAATGCCTCAAATGGGTTTTTGATAAAATTTGATTTCATCACTTGTAGCAAAAAGTTATCATCAAAGTTGCAGCAAGAGGTCACTTGCCATAAAAAAAATAAAAATAAACACAGTTTCGAGCCATCCACAAACCAATAATTATGGGTAAACCATACAAAACCTTTCTCCAAGGTTACCATTACCAATTCAGTTATGCGTCATCCACAAATCCATGGTTATGGGTTAGCCATACAAAACCATTCTCTTCATTGACACTTGGCACATTATAATCATGATGGTTATGGGCCATCCACAAAACCATGGTTATAGGTTAACCACACAAAATTGTTCGCTTCATTAGCTCACGACATATTGTAATCATGATGGTAAATTAAACATAATGGGGTCCCTCTTTTTTTAGCATGGTTGAATGATGGGGACCATCATTTTCTATGGGCGGGGGGATTGATCCAAATCTTAGGGGCTTATAGTCTAAGTTTGGAATTATAGGTCATAAAGCCATGTTTTTATGTAAAAGGGAACTTATTAGACATGTAATTGCCAAAGTACACCCTAATTAAATTTGTCTTCATCAATGAGACACCTTATAAAAATGCAATAGGAAGAGAGTGAAGGTGGAGAAGGAGGGATCCGAAAATTGGCCTCACTACATATAATGGTTGTTCTTAATGGAATTTGTATTCTCCAATTCTCTATCTCTCTATTCATATTTTTTGGATGTATTTAGTTCTTGCATTCTTACCAATCTTCTTGTGATCAATTTCATGCTAGAACCGTCTCATCCTCTCTCGGCATTCAAAGCTCCTAGGTCTTAGCCCCCGAGATCTGGATCATCTTTACTCTTGAATTTGGACTAGAGTTGTCTCCATTAGACAACTTTTCAAAACTAATAATGGAAGGAGACTCCCAAATAGTCATCTTAATGCCGAAGAAACTCCTTCACAGCTCGATTCCAAGCAAAGTCTCTTCTAACTCGTGTCTAGAAGCTAGTATAGTCAGGATTGTGACCATACTTCGTACAATCCCGATGGTTATAATTTAACACATTGGGTGAACTAAAAACAACATTGCATACATATTAGTAAAAGAAGGTTGCACGCACTCCTTAGTACTTCTCAATGTCGCATTAGTGGATATCCTTGCATCATCTCTAAAGGAAGATTGTATCAAGCTAATGCAACACGATATGTATTTCTAGTGCAGGTGGTTTAGGATGTAATAAGTGAGGGAGGGGGCTAGCGATCATATTACCTAGCAACAATGGGAAGGGACATGACAAGACATCCCTCCCACGGAGGACCATGCTTAACACTACATAGTAGTCACTCCCATGCATGATAATAATTTCGATGAGCTGACTCTACATTTCCACTACCCTTGCCATGCAATAGAAGATCATGGGTGTTTGATCTCGCATGGTGAATTGATGATGATGAATTTATGTTGGATAGTAGTTACGGGGATTTGCATCATTCTTTGGAAGTTGTTAGATGGGAAGGAATCCTTTGCACCTCCTCTTGCATAGTTTAGTGGTTCGACTAATGGCGTGTGTTGTTTCCTTCCTCATTTCTCTTTAGTTCAAAATGCCAGCTTTGGGTTGTTCCTTTCATAATCCATTCTTCAACTAGTAAGCTCCAGACAAAATATTTCCCAGACAAGAGTTGGAAAGCAGAAGGTTATTGCACCATAACCAGCTTTGTTCTTTTCCTTTGAAATATTAGGCCTCTCCTTAGATAGTCTGTTTAGGTTTCAATCTCTGCCTAGGCTTGCGAGTTCTAGTCAAACAATTTTTTTAGATGGGAAGTGATAGGTGGAATGTAATTATATCAAAGTTGTCATGGCTACTTCATATTGAAACTTTGTGCCTCTCACTGGTCAATTAGTTCAAGTTCCAACCTTTACATTAACCATGGGGCACAACCATGCCTCGCCAACATGCCCATTGCCATAGAGGCACTTCTTATTATGAGGCTAACAGAGGTTTTCAACTTAAATTTAGAGCTAAAACCTCAACCCGACAATTCCAAGAGCAAACTCTCTTAACCATTCAATGCAAACTCCACGAGGCTTGATAGGAAACTACTATAGAGAGAGGTTGTCTCTCAAACATCAGACATCATTGTTAAGGTGGTTGCGTGGATCCTAGACATTGTTAACGCTCGTGGAAAGTAAAACTAATACCTGCACGCATTAACCTATATTCCCAAATGAAGACTTTATTAGGGAAGGTGTTGTTGGACAAAAACGATGCTAAAGACGAGATCTTGCTCATGTTGGATGAGCTTAAGCTTCACATGAAGGACCTGGGATGAATAATGGAATATTAAAGACCACTTGGGAATCCCTCCTAAGCCACGAAGCTTCAATCAACACAACAAGGAACCCATTGAAGTGGAACCATTTGACACCACTCATTCTCCATGATTTTCTCCAGCTTTGGTAGCTTCTTCTTTTTTTCTGCTACCCATAGCTTGTCAGCTTAAATATTCTAGTTGGTTGGATGTCATCAATTTTTGGACGAGATGTTTTGTATATTTTGGTTTAAATTTTGGACCTCAAACTATAATGGTTAAAAGCTTGATGCAATATCATTGGTTTTGTTTCCCTAATGACATAGATGAAGGTTTTTTTTTTTTTTGTTGTTTTTTTTGTTGTGATGAATTATCTCACCTTCAAAACAGGGAATTACATAATAGTACCAAAAGTCTTAGGTCAATCTATGACGAGGAAGACACGACCAAAGCCAAAAATGAACTCTCTATAGAGAGGTACAAGATAGCTGAGTAGAGGATTGGTTCAAAACCATACGAAAGAGATTAGCGAGCCTAACTGGGCAAAAGTAAACAATAGGAACAAAAAACCAATATAGTGAGATCATGATATACAATCAAGTAGATGGGTCTGAGTATGTAGCAATGACTTGGATGGTATGTTTGTTGTCTCTAGTTGTGCCTTCCGATAGGAGAGGAGTTCTGAGGTGTTGCTCTATAATCTCCATCCATCGGTCAAAGTCCTTCATATTCTAGTGTAGATGCTTAAGATAGTGGAGAATGTTTGCTTGATGCTCATGTCAATCCAAGAGAACTTTACCCAGTAAGAACTTCGTATGCCAATAGAGGTCAATTTTCTATATGTATTGATTATACCTACCCCTAGTGTGGTAGGTATCGGGAACCCAATCTACAAACTCTGCTAGAACCTTTGAGTCTAAGAGATGAAGTTGATGAGAGGAACCTTCTCCTCGACATGGGTGAGTTCTTCCTAGATGGGCCCTAAAGTGAGGTCTCAATAATGGATGGTTGCTTCCTCCAAGGGACGATGCATGTGTGTGCTACCCATGCGGACCCTCTCCTGATAGTAAGTTGGTCCCTGGCACACCCAGGCTCACTATTGAGGCATGGGAAAAGGGGTCAGAAAGCTAAAAGAGTCTGACACCAAAGATGGGGAGAAGGAGGTTGATCTTTCTCCTAAGAGATGCCATGTGAGACATGGGGGGTGGGGGGGCGAGGGGGGAAACAAAAAGAGAGTGAGCGTCATGGGGAGCTTCCATTCGTGCCCACCAGTGACAAGGAGAATGGTCATAGGGAAATGCTAATGACCAGCTGCAAAGGGCTTGGGAAAGACTCGCCAATGAAGCTATGAGGCGGGTCAAGGTAGGTCAAAAGGAGTGTGAAGGACGAGAGAAGGAGCTAAAAGCCAGAAGAGGTCGAGAAGTTGGAAGGTGATGGATAAGAAAAATCTTGGGGGTTTATTATTGATATGTGAAGGAGGCCAAAGAGAACATAAGGTCTTGAGCATCGAGGTCACTTGAATCTATACCAACCTACAAAAGAAAAAATACTTGAAAAAAAAACAAATAATGGTGGGGAGGAAAGATATTGTTTGTAGTGTGTTGCAATTGAGGCAGAGGTTGAGCACCTTCCAAGCTTTAACATAATTCCAACTTGGGAAAGTGTTGCTTCTTAGACTAGGGTGTCGAAGAACGAGACCAAGATAGTTTGTCAATAGAGATATTACAGGACCGAGTTGTCACCCACAATGAGTTGCAGTCTCCGCCAAGCATAATATAACTAAAAATAAACCAAACAACAAGCCCTAAGGCCATGGATAAATGTTGTCTTTGTTGGATAGCATGAGCAAATCGTTGAGTGACCATTGAAGCAATTAAAATGCCACAAAGGGTTGACTACAAGTTAATAAGAATGATGGGTTACATGCTCCAATACAGTGTTATTAAAACTTTCACAAGGGTGTGCTGCCACGTCCCCCGGTCCTTGAGCCAGGTGGGACGGCGACAAATCGCTCGCCTATTCATCCCCCCTCCTTCCCTTCATCTCGAATACATCCCATCCAGGGGACAGACCAAGGTATGTTATGGATATTTAAACTTGTAATTTTTTTAATTATCAATAAAAAGCTTAACTTCACCCAAAAATATATATTTTTAAGACCTTAAAAAATATACAATGACAACTATTCTTAAAATTATAAAAAATATTTATGATTTTTTTATTAATTTGATAATAAAGATTTTGTGTTTTAATATTTTGCCCTTCTTCCATTTATTTTAAGTATAATTTCTCGTCATAATATCTCTATGACAAAAATGTGAGAGAAAATTTAGGTCCATGGTTACCACATGTTCAAATTACGTGGTTGAAAATAACAATGGAAGTGGGAATAAGCACAAATGTGCATTATTAGTTCCAAGACCTAATATGATGGTGATTTCCTTGTTTTAAAACCATGTACCTCTTTCAATGGTATTTATGAGGCTAGACTTTAAGATTAGGGGATATTATTAAGTTAAAAATACAAAATGTTATATGTGTGGTTTCTTCAACAATCTTCCATTAATGAGGATTTATATATTGAGGAGAAGATTATAGTCTTTTATATTTATTTAGTAGTTTTTGAGTTAATGCATAATGAAACGTATTCTTCATTAGTGGAAATTAATAACAACGAGATTGTATTTAGTACGAGCTTGAGAAGTATTTGAAGTATGGATGGTAACGGTGGCTTTAGGGCTTCAATGTGTGTCTATGGCCTAGGCTAGAAGAAGTAAACAAAGGATCATGCTACTATTCAATGGTTAATTTCAAGTTTGGTTGGAGGGTGGATACAAATATTTGACAAAATATTTACAAGAGTTAGAAGGAGTCTTTCTAACTATTTGGTGAAGTATCAACAAGACATCTATATTTAAGAATAACAAGGGTATGAAAATCTTTACAAAATTAATCTCCAAGAATAAAATCACTCTCGGGGTACAAACTTACGATTTTGTTTATAATGTCGAAACTAAAAACCAATATGAGGGTTTTATCTTAATTGTTCATTAAAGATTCATTCTCTCTCATTAATGACTTAGTGATAGACACGCCATGGAAAATTACAACATATAGAAGGAATCCACCCTATTCTCAGCGCTATGTCTCCATGGAGGGGTTTAGTGTAAAGGTGTGGCCTCTTGCTCAACCCTTCATTCTTTTAAAGAAGAAACCCATAACAAATAATCATTATCTTTGGATTGGAAGACTCCTTAACTAGTAGACTTCATTATGGAGAGATACAAAATCATCCTAGTGTTACATATTCAACTATTATAGATGAATATGTTCATCGATAGTTATCAATACAATGTGCTAATTTATAAACTCAATGGGTTATGTTCATCATAATCAATGTTTATTGAATCGATTAATTCCACCTAGGTGATAAAACATTTGGAAACCTTTTGGTCCAAAGCTTTTATTTCCACATTTAGGGAAAGAGCAAGTCATAGAAAAGGGACCAAGTTTTAGGGTGGATTTGGAGTCTTTGTAAAACCATGGTTCCAGTATTTAAACCTAGCTACAATGTCTATCATAATGACTTTAGCGTTAGTGAAATTGTATTGAACTCCCTATGCTCATGTGGATAATGTAAGTTCAAGAAACAAATTAGAAATAATGGGTAGATTTATTAAGTTTTGTGTAAGCCAAATCAAAATGGGAATCGTCATTTATGTTTGAATATGTGTTGATTTCGAATTGATTCTAATCCATCAAATAATATATATCTTATAGAGTGATAAGATCCTCATTGGATATATAACTATAGTATAAAAACATTAGTTTTAACGAGAGAGTTTGTTAAGAGACAAACCATATGAAGGATGCTTACTCAAATGCTAAAGTCTCTCGGGGGAAAAAAGCGAAAAACAACAAACCTAGAGGTTGGAATCATGATCAAGCAAATGTTCACACAATAACCACAAAAAAAATATGTACATTTCTTTAAGGATGGATCATGATTAAATGTTCCAAACCCTCCTCTTAGGTAGATGGCACAAACATCTCTTTAGCCAAAGAGCCAACCCCTCACATATAGGTTATTGCGAGTGAATCCTCCCTAAAGTGATTTATATTGGGTCATTATATTGTTTGTCATCTATCTTGATGCTTTCAAAGTGGAAAAAGTGGAGGAATTTTCTCTTAGGACCATTTTACTAACGAGACCCATTTTGGAAAATTAGGGTCTAAAACATTTCAGAAGCAATTTGAGGCATCAAACAACAATTTTTTGGGGGTAAAATTAATAGTCTATGTGCAGATTGTTTAATGTTATTCTACACACAGATACTTGTCCTACGACTAAAGAATCGCCTCAATTGGAGTCTGTATGCGAAATTTATGTCGCTCAGAAGTTGACCTTCCTGTTTTGACCACCATAATTCAATAAGATTCTACGTCATCTCCCATTATTCATAGAAAATGTGCTAGCCATATGATCATGATGAAGAAGATTGTAGAAGATTCCACCTTGTAACTCTAGTTAAGAGTTGAAGTAGTCAAACTTAACCACCAGTAGGTGATTAGATCGTGTTATAATCAGGGCACTAGGAGGAAAAGGGGTTACATTCTATTCGAGTGCATTTTTTACCATAGATGAGTAGAATATTTTAAGAGTGGATAGAGAGAGAGTGAATAGAGAGGGTTTGTGCATTGTAGTAGCCTATGGGCCACAAGGCTCACTTCTTTCTACTTGCATCCATTTTCCATTTAGAGAAAGAGAATGGAGCAACCTCACCTTCTACTTGATTTTTCTCTCAAAAGGATTTCTCAGATTATATCTTTTGTCAATTGTGGCTTGTGAGTTTTATTTCGATGTTCTCTATTTTCTACATATTTATAATTTGCATGCATACACAATAAATAACAATTACATGTCCATAAAACTAAGGAGAAATAAACCCTCATATTATAGATTTTGGATTTTCTAATATATTTTAGTAAATCTCTTGAGATGAAATGTCCAATGGAATATCCACATCAATTTATGGATCATAGAGGGGGTGAATAAATGACGCGAGTCAAACAATGCATACCCAAAAAGGGAAATAAATCCTTCAATGGATTTAGAGGAAGTGAAATAATTGATATATTAAAACCTCCATTAGTGTTGAACCACTTTGTGAAAGGGAGAGACATTAAAAAAAGAAAGATAAAAAGATAAACATGCAAGCATGTGAACATTCATGATCCTTAACTAGGAGAAAAACAACCATATGTGTTCCTCAAGAATTTCAAAAGCAATTTGGTTGGGACATGGATTTCACTAATCACATTCATACTCCAACAAGTGCTACATAGTAGCTAGTACCTGCCACTTACTTTAAATATAGGTAAACTAAAGTAAAAAACAATGAAGAACTAAAATTTGCATATACCTCATCTTGTAAAAGGAAGAAAATTGCAATTAGGCAAAATAATGTAACAATATTTGTTCAGGAGCTCAAAATTTGCCAAAAAAATTCAAAGTGTCATAATCTTGATAAGCTTAACTTCAGATCGAAGAGCTCGTCATTCCGAATCCAATGGTATGAATGACACTCAAATTTGAGCTCGCATGCAGAAGTTAGAGCAAGTAAAAGTTCAGATTTAACTTGGACATGTGGCAGGATTGGATGACATGGCAAAGGTTCCAAGGAATGGGGAAGTGCCAAGTGGCAAGTTGCCATTGGGTCCCGCATATCGCATATCAGAGAAAAACAGAGGAACGAGAATCAACCCCAGGCGAAGCCTGGCTGCGATTGCGATATCGCAAGACAGAGGAGGAACGATAATTGGCGTCCGACAAAGCCCTATTGCGATGCGACAAAATCACAAATCGTAGATTGCAACAGGAGCAAGAAGTAACACCCCAGCGACCGTCGATTGTGATTTGTGATAGGGGGACTTTTGGGCCCGATATTGTTATATGTTGTATTTTATAACCCCGACGGGTTCGTGTATCGCAATGTATGGACTTTGATATCTGCCAAGGGAAAGTGCTGATTGCAATTGTGATGGGGTCCCCAGATGTGATATGCTATATGTTGTGTTTTATAATCCCGACGGGTCCGTGTATTGCAGAGTGCCTATTGTTTGGCCTTGGGACTATCCGTCAATGGTTGGACTTCGTCGATTGCAACTTGCGACAGAGCTACGGAACCGTCGCCTTTTTCGTCGGACTGACCACTTTGTAGGTGACCACTCGACCTTAAATACGAGATTGGCTTGGAAGATGGTGGGACCACCGATTTTGGCAAAACTGCTAGATTTAACTCTAGATAATGAATTTAACTGGCAGTAAGCCAAATTTGGAGGAGAAAATTGTGGAAAGACTAACAAAAGTCACAACTAAGGCAAGTTTCGACTAAAGGGGATGAAAAAAGAGGCTAGATAGCCATTTTTTGACATTCTGAACTCATTGGAATAGGTTTTAGGATAAAAGAAGTACTTTTGGATAGGCTTTTTGCAAGTGAAGCCTATGGGTGCTCTGGTCAACCAGAGTTTTGGTTCAGTGTAAGGAGGAGTATGAAGATGGAGATGACCTTGCAGGGGTCTTCCAACCTCCCTGTGCTTTATACAACAGCCATTACAGTAGTACTGTAGTTTTATTTCTTCTTTGCTCTACATAAGTATGGAGAAAGAGACTTGTTTAAGTACTTCAAGTGGATTGTAGTATTGTTTATGCTTTTGGAAGTTGGAGTATGGGCTCTTGAAATGGGAGCCCTTAGCTTGTTGATTGTTTCATGACTAACTGTAGGTTGTCATGTGTTTAGAGTGAGAGTTCTTTGCAGAATAATGTTTCCTTGAAGGGGAAACTAGCCACTCTTTTTGTCAATACACTTATGTACTCTTTATTACTAAATAATTTTGAGCATAATGAGAAGGGGTCATGCCTTTAAAGTTGATCCAAGGAGATGTAGCCCAGGAGGGGTGAACTCCTTTATCAATGGCTATTGTATTATTGATTGATGCATACTTCCATTCAGTGTTTTGGTTTCATGTTTTAAGTTTTCTTCATGAAACTAACTTAAGTAAATACACATAAAATTCATGTTTTTACTTGCTATTTTGGAATTCAAACCTCAAGCACATTTTTTATATTCTTAATGGGGAATTAGCAAAGCATTAATAATCTGCTCCATTTCAGATCAGGTTGGCATCAAAGTTTAGGTTTGCTTTGTGCAAGAAGGATTTGAATATTGTTCGCAAGTGCATGTGTTTTGAAGCTCATTGATGAGAAGGTTTTGGAAAGGAGAGCAAGATTGTTACAATATCCGCCACCAAGTTCTACCTCAAATTGCAGTAGAATCTTCAATTAAAGCATGTCCCAAGGAGGAGAGCCTACAAGAATGTCAGAGGATGTGAAGAATTTTAGAAAGGCTTTCTTAGACATGGCAGAAATGGTGAAAGTCCTTTATGAATAGAGGAATGCCAAATTACAAGGTTAAAGCTCTAGATCTCTAAGTAGAGCATGTTCTCCAAGGGAAAAAGGTAACAAGAATGGTGATAAACCACCATCTTCTCCACAATATTCGTGTTTTTCTACAACTCTTATGCAAGATTCTAATGTAGAAAGTCCTTCAGAGAAGGTAGATGGACAAGTTTGTACCTTTTGTCCACATGATGTGGAAGATGAGGTTCTATCAACACCCAAATTCGAGGAGCTGAAAGAAGAGAGCCAAAGAGTCCAAGAGGACACATCCATAATCAAAAGGGAGTTCGAAAACATCTTTATATGTCAATCAAAAGATGCGACAAATGGTAAGAATTTACATGCTTCTTCCTTATGCGAAAGTGTTGACGTAAATTCATTTGCAACTTTTGAAAAACATAGTAAAGGCATTGGATCCAAGCTCTTAACCAAGATGGGTTACAAGGGAGGAGGCATTGGAGTAAACCAACAAGGCATTAAAAATCCAATTAAGGCCACGAAGAGGCCTAAATACGAAGGCTTAGGCTATGTAGCAAAAGAAGAATCGTCTTCTAGCGAAATCAGATGGGTATCGTGTTCCTTTTGCCATAAGAAAGGACATGAGGAGGAAAGATGTTGGGAGTTGCATCCAGAATTGGTTCCTCGAGCATAAGGAGGACTCGAAATGCAAAGCGTCTCCAAAGAGAGATGAATATGTTGAAGAAGAAGGGAAGTTAAATTCTTCTTGCCACACAAGTTCCTCACGCAAGCAGCGTAAGCCAAAGGACAACAAACAAAGGTATATTCGTTCTATTAATTTGAATGTTGTTCATAATGGAAAACAACACGCAAATTTGAATAACGTGTTGAGGAATATGTTTCCATGCACTTTTTTCTTTTCAACTAACCATTGGGTAGATAAGTCCGATAAAAGGAAAGCATTCATCAAGAATATGTTCGTGTCTGAGATCGAAAAAAGAAAATCTCATCCAAGGTTAAAAACAAGTGAGCAAAGAGGAGCTCAAAAGAACTTTTGTACTCATTGCAATATCAGTGGACACTGGGCCGAAAAGTGTTGGAAATTGTTTCCACAACTTCATCCTGGTAAGGGAAAGAAAATCATGCAAGCACCAGAAGAGGAAGCGACAAAAGAGAAAGTGGCGTAAGATACGACCATCCTTGAAGCAACTTCAAAAGAAGAGAAAGTTCAAATAGAGGGTTCATTTACCTGGTTGGGTAAGAAATGGGCGGACTATTTGTCTAGCTGAAGTTTGTAAATTTTTGTTTTGCATTAGTTGCATATCCCCATAGTTGGGTAACTTGTAAAAGTGATGTTGATAAATAAATCAATTATATGCAACAATGTTTTCTTTAAGCATTATAATGCTAGTTTGGCTTGTTGATAGTCAATTTGAATGGAAAATTTGGGAGTCAAGTTTATTCTATTTTGTAAAACTCATTTATATTTGTAGCTTGAGAAAACATTTTAAAATTTTTTTATGAGTAGTTGCAACACATTTAGTATGTTTCAAATGTGTTTAACACTTGAGTTATACGAGTATTCACTATGTGAGGCTTGTTTTGGTTCATTTGGCAAAGTCTTTTAGGGTCTTATCCTCGATAAGGATTTTGAAGATGAGCACCTTGGAATTCTTCTTGGGAAGGATGTTGTTGTGGATGGCGATAGTGACATGGACAAGCCGAGAAGAACATCGAACCTGAATTCTTTGGTCAAGTTATATTTAAAATTCAACTTGAGAAAAATTTGAGACAAGTGCAAGTCAGAGCACTTCAAACATTGATTGGATCGAGTTTGGAAAAATGAAGGAACTATACCTTAAAATGTTGAACAATTGAAACTAAGCTTTTGGAGACCAAAATTTTTTCAGTGGGGAAGAGTGATCAAGAGCTCAAAATTTGTCAAAAAAAAAATCAATGTGTTAGGATCTTGATAAGCTTAGCTTTAGATCGAAGAGCTCGTCATTTTGAATCTAATGATGCAAACGACACTCGAATCCGAGCTCGCATGCAGAAGTTAGAGCAAGTCAAAGTTCAGGTTGGGCTTGGGACTATCTGCCAATGGTTGGACTTCGTCGATTGCGACTTGCGACAGTGCTACAGAACCGTCACCTTTTCCGGCGGATTGACCACTTTTGTATGTGACCACTCAACCTTAATTGCGAGATAGGCTTGGAAGATGGCAGTAACGCTGATTTTGGCGATACTGCCAGATTTAACTCCAGATAATGAATTTAACTGGCAGTACGCCAGATTTGGAGGAGAAAATTGTGGAAACACTGACAAAACTCATAACTAAGGCAATTTTCGACCAAAGGGGATGAAAAAAGAGGCTAGATAGCCATTTTTGGACATTCTGAACTCATTGGAACATGTTTTAGGATCAAAGAAGCACTTATGGATAGGCTTTTTGCAAAGTGAAGCCTATGGGTGCTCTGGTGAACCAGAGTGTTGATTCAGTTTAAGGAGGAGTATGAAAATGGAGATAACCTTGCAGGGATCTTCTAACCTCCATGTGATTTTTGCAATAGCCATTACAACAGTGTTGTAGTTTTATTTCTTCTTTCCTCTATATGTGTATAGAGAAAGGGACTTGTTTAAGTACTTCAAGTGGATTGTAGTATTGTTTACGCTATTGGAAGTTGGAGTATGGGGTCTTTAATTGAGAGCACTTAGCTTGCTGATTGTTTCATGACTAACTATAGGTTGTCATGTATTTAGAGTGTGAGTTCTTTGCAGAAGAATGTTTCCTTGAAGGGGAAACTAACCACTATTTTTGTCAGCACACTTATGTACTCTTTATTATTGAAGAATTTTGAGCATAATAAGAAGGGGTCATGCCTTTAGAGTTGATCCAAGGAGATGTAGCTTAGGAGAGGTGAACTCCTTTATCAATGGTTGGTGTATTATTGATTGTTGCATGCTTCCATTCAATGTTTTGGTTTCATGTTTTAAGTTTTTTTCATGAAACTAACTTAAGTAAACAGACATAAAATTCATGTTTTTCCTTGCTATTTTGGAGTTCAAACCTCAAGCACATTTTTTATATTCTGAATGGGGAATTAGCAAAGCATTATTAATCTGCTCCATTTCAGACTAGTATTTGATGCATTTATTATTTATTATCTTTGTTCTTTAATGCTTACTTGTTGTTAGTAAATAAAATATTTTATTAAATATGTGTTCAAGCGATGCTATATTGTAGATGGTCCCTATCGCTTAGTTTAAATATAGATAAATTAAAGTAAAAAAACAATAAAGAAATAAAGATTTCATTGATAGTTTACATTCCATTATCTTCAAAGTTAATTTTGCGTTAACTTGTTTCTAGAGTCTCCAAATCGTTGTCACTATTATTTGTAGTTTTTCTTGTACAAAAAAGAAGTTCTTTGTAATGTTCTTCCAAAAATAATATGTTAGAGTCACAAACCAAATATTTTACTTCTCAAGAGACCAAACACGTATTAGTTAGAAAAATATTATAATGTTCTTAAATAATATAATTCAATGTTGAATCCTTAATGTATATGGGATCTCTTTTACTAATATCAACACCTTTAAGAAAGAAATATAAATTTGTTCAAAATGTTCAAGCGAAAAAACATAAAATGTTTCTATACTCAAGAAGATAATCATGCTTGTTTGAATAAGAAAACAAGTGCTACATAGTAGTTTGTCCTTGGCCCTTCGTAAAAAATAGTGAAACTATCTGATTATTATTGCAACAAAAAATAAAAATAAAATAGCAATTATGTTTTGTAAATGTAATTGTAAAATGTATATTTGGGGCAAGATTGGTTTCAATTTATTTCACAATCTTAAAAAATATCATTTAATATACATCTTAACTTAAAAAATTAAGAAATAATACAATGTGTTATTTATAAATAGTTACTTGTAGTATATAGTTTGTTTTGGATGCTCTTTGAAATATTAAATGATCTTTGCAATATTGAATGTTACAACTATATTAAGTAAATATAAAATGGTAAACATATTTAGTGACGATAAACATATACATTTTAAAATATAAAGAAGTTAATTTTAAAAATTTTATTTATTATGGAGATTACAAAATTATTAGACATTTTTCATGTTAATTATAGTATTAATTTTTTAATTAATATACAAATTATTTTGCCACATTTTAATAAATAAATGTATCAATTACCTAATTATGAGATGTCTCGCTCACTTAATTATGGAATGTAATAAAAACAAAAACAAAATCTGATGTGATCCAATTGAGACAATGGGCAATAACATGTCCAAATTAACAACCAATCTCATGAGAGATAAATATCAATAAAATAAATTGCAGAGAATACAATTTTTTTTTTTTTTTTTTTTTTTTTTGTAAGTTGCACTTTGTTAAGGAGTTGTCTTTAGTGCGACTTTTTGGACTTTCTGGTGGTAGAATTGAGTGGAATATTTTGAGGTGAAATCTTGATTTGAAATATTTAAACTGGATTTTTGCTGTATATATGGAAAATCCTGAAAAACCCCTAGGGCACTTCGATTGTGCAAGGTTACCCATCAAACTTGTGATTTAAATAAATTCATGTCAGATTTTAGAGAAATTAGACCAGAAAAGCTTCCAAAAAGTCACATTAAAGACAACTCGCTTTGTTAAATTGGAAAATATTTCCTATGTTTGACTAAATTAATAGACAGTCAACAATTACCCAATGCGTAATATCTGCCTAGGGGCAGGGATAATAAAATAATACTACATCCAAGAACAATTAATTACTCATGTTACTTATACAATTGCTTGTTGGGTGCAAATTCATTGTTATCATGGTGCTTGAATCCTCAATGCATATTGGAGCTCTTTTAATAATATCAACAGGTTCAAGAAATAAATATCAAATTGTTCAATATGTTCAAGTGAAAAAAACATAAAATTTTTCAATAAGCAATAAGATAATCATGCGTGTTTGCATAAGAAAATAACCTAATACTACATCCAAGAATAATTAATTACTCAGGTTACTTATACAGTCACTTGTTGGGTGCAAAGTAACTGTTATCTTGATGCTTTAAGCTAATGTATTATCCAAAGGTATTCTTTGTAGTAAATGTAAACATGCATAAGTTAGAAAGTACCGAAAAGTTTTTTCAATGAGAAGTTGTTGCTAGCTCATTCGATGTTATTGACTAAAATTGAACGTCACTTCTAGATAAAATGTTTCCATTATTGTTTTTTATTGTGCATCATATTTGGATACACAAATGCTACAATGAAAAGATTCTTCAATTAGGAACTTGTTCACGGTGGAATTTGTGCATTGAAATAAGACTCAATTGGTGTGAATGAGTAAAATTGGAGTTCGCGACCAACTTGGCTAGACAGATAGCCATAATCTATATTTTACAAAGTGAATTTTTAGTACCCGTTGCCTAGTTTTTTTTGTTAAGTTTGGTAGATCCTTCTTTTTCATTATAATATATGCAAGCAAATTACAACCATTTATCTTAGTTAGGTGGTCTCATCGTGCCCGTTGGGAAACCAGGTTTGTTGACCAGCTAACCGCATTATCTGCCATCTAGTAGTAAAAAATATTCAGTCTATCTATCCAAGCTATATATACTTGACTATCATGTCCACAACCATGGGTTGTCTTTCTCTATATATAAACTACTGCAAACTGGAAAGTAAATGCTACCCGCATATAATCCTAAGCAAAAAGATTATGAATTCTTCCTTCTAGTTCTCCTGATCGGTCGAGGCCGAGTCTTTCGCACTGGATCCGGGCAGCTCGGTCGACAAGAACATGCTTGAGAAGTTTTCCTCGATTCAGCCCAGACGACTATCCTGTTTCTGCAGCTGAGCTTGCATCTTTTGAAAGTCCTGCTTCTAATCTAGAAAGTCCTTAACGACGACCATCCATATTTGTTCCATCGCCTTCCTAAGGAGGCATTTTAACATCCAATACAGGTGTAGAGTTTGTTTATATTGTGTTTCTATGATGCGAGTGTGTCCTGGGTCAAGAACCAGGACCTTCCACTCTTCCACGTCCACTGCCTCCGCATTCACATATCTGTTGATGTCCTCCTCCCACTCGGCAATGAGCCGTTGAATCTCCTCTCTAATGCCATCCACATATGCAACCATTACTTCTTGGATCAATTTGTCCACTGGTTTCCTCCCACAGCCTTTTCGAGCATTGCGCGACTCAACTTCTGCCTCGCTCTCCCACGATCTCTTGCTTTTATCCTTGCCTTTCACTGTATG